>CM042076.1:61614216-62214216 GCA_023509865.1 Trypoxylus dichotomus | reverse complement strand
AATTGCTGTAATTAGTGAAAGACGGTACAAACTAAATGATTAAATGCGTGCTTATTCCAATGCTGTTAAGTGAAAATTCCATAAAACAAAGAAAACTGAATTGTTGCGACATGCACCTTATTCGGTACATTTAGCACCATCCAACTTTCATATATGTATGTATTTTTTTGTTGGTAATAAATCTGGAACATAAACAGCGTTGAATAGAACGTATAAATTTAGGGATTAACTGTGTTAAAAAAAGAAATAGAATTGAATCAACTCCTTTTACGTAATCCTTGAAATTCTTCAAACTTCATTGATATTTTTAAAACTTAAGGTTTTATCATCAGCCAACGTGCCGTATAGTAATAAAGGCAATAACTTATTCCCGCTGCGATTGTACCATTACTTATATACAACATTGTAGCACTTTGTACTCTGATAAATTAATCTCGTACTGCATACAAAACTTTTCTCTCTTATCTCGACCGCATAATTTATTTTCGGAGTTGTGTGAGAAAACATTCATTGTTACCGAAGCCCGAACCACCTGGTTTCGCGACAATGTAAAACGTGCTTGGTATTCATTTGTCTTTATCAGTAATCCAACGTCACTTGCCTAGACCTGTTAAGTAAGAACACAAAAGGAGCGTGTAGTCTATCTAGGGACGAATTACTTCGGGATTGGTTCGAGATTTAGTCGGAGACTGCAAAGTTATATTAAATCGAAACTGGATTCCAATCCGACTGCCGGATTCGAATTCTAAAGTGTTAATAAATTAGAAGCCAATACTAGAATCGAGATTGCAGTTACATGTCGATTGGATTCGGCAATTGCTGAATATAGAATATGTATTACTTAATCAAAGGAAGTACAGGGTCTTCTACATTGATCGTATAATATCTCACCAACGTATTGTGGAGATAAAATCATATAAAAAAATATTTTACAAAGTAGATTTACTTCAGTTTTGAATTGACTCAGCTTTCATATTCATGACGTGCGTTAAAACACAAAAATTCCTTGTTAATTTTCATATTTTAACTTTAACAATTATTTTATCACACAATGGTTTCCTCATCTTTATCTATTAGCTGAGTTTACAGATTTATTTTGTAAACGCATTTGTGTGAATATGCTTCTACTAAAGGTATTTATAGCTTACAAATTGTTCTAATAAACTGTCTTCTTTCTGCAATAAATAGATTAAGCGTCATGGTGCTGTGTCACCGAGTTATCTAAAACAATTAGTTTACTGTGAACCTGAACCGTGGAACTATTTTAGAAAACGTGTATGCATACAAAAATACATTTGGAACAGTTTACTTTAGCGTGGCGTTTATTATTTCTTTTATCATTTTCTAAATTAAAATTGAGACATCATATTGCCTATAACTACGTACGAAGTTAGTGCGCGTTTCTGTAAATAGCTTTGGGTTATCTCTTCTAACGATTCTATTTATTAGTATATGGAGGATCCGGAAACATTATTGTTGGCCGAAAATCTATGGGGCTACTTCTCTCCTAAGAATGTTTGTTTAATAAAGTTTGTATTTTCAGAAAAGAATCGAAGCATTATCGGCTACGGTTATACAATTACAAACTCACTGCATGTTCAAAACGACAATTTACATTCAACCTACATCTTTAAGTGTGCTTGCGTGATAAAAAGTTGTTAATAATGTTAGTTGTGGAAACTGATGATCTTTGAAACGGAAAAAAACCTATTGATAGATTATGTCAATAGTTGGCTAGTCATAGCTTTGTCCTTAAATGTTTGAAATATATCGTTAATTATCTTGTTCCACGACTGTTGTTACTGTGGGTGGTAGTAATTCAATTTCCGGAGTTTTATCATTCAAAAAAGAATTATTAGAACCATTTTTAGTCTCACGTTCAAGCAATTCTGCGAAGGAGTTCTTAAAAGAGCATAGCCTACTTGTTGTTACCCATCTATGCAATCTACATTTACGAATTACTAATCTTTCACTTTAAAATAAATATTTATTCGAGGAGAGCTACTTGTCGCATACCCATATAAGTCGAAATAATTACTAATTACTGCTATCCTAAACACTGTTTCATTCTAACGGAGAACTCTAAGAAGGTGTCTGGTCTACAACAGTTTTAAGTGTTTCAATAACTACCTCCAATTTTTCCAAATATGTTCTTGAAGAACATATTTTAACATAATACAATGTTTTGAGAAACTTTTTTTCTTAATCTGTTATGAGTTTTGACAATTTGCTCATTAAATGGTATACAAATTGCAATAAACGTTAAACGTTATAAATGTAACTAAATATTTAAATATTTAGTATCGAAAAAAAAAACAAATAAAAGATATTATACTACGGTACTCATGGATAATGCATATATGTACAGTCATAAGTTGCTTTTTCACATATAAAAAAAAACTGTACCAAAAAATCACTGTAACTTTACATCATTAGTACTACGTGCTTGGTCGTAAAATACCTGATCACTAATACGGAATTATTTAATGTATATGCTAGTGTATATTGAAATGGAAATTTACAACTCTGACAATGTAAATACTGCAAGCAACACCTGATTTTTAGATGGCAAGATTTTGTTTGCATGATTATGAACGTCGCTTTTCATATTAGTTATACTTTTCGGTAATACTGAATATCGAAACGTATGGTGTATTCAAGTAAATGTATATTAAAATAACCATATAGAACTGCCACTTCCATCACATTATGATGAAAATGATAAAGGATATATTACTTTAAAGTGTGGTTAAACTTTCTAATTACCACTACATAACTATTAAATTACATGTATATGGATTTATAGCTTTCCACCTAATTTTTGCAGTAAGATATATCGCTAGTTCTTTCTAAATTTATCAATTTGAAACAATATCACGTGCAGAACAGAAAATTCAAATATGTTTCCACCTGGTTCATGTATACATATATGCGAGAGTATAGAAATAAATAATCATCATCTTTCATAGAGATACTGATGAACGGTAAGTGATTGAGTGTGCCTGTGTACGATGAATAAATAATGCCTTAACAATATATCATTTGAGTTAATTTCTGTTATCTTACGCATTACATTCACTAAATAACACTATAAGATACCATTACATACCAAAATATTACATCGCAATATGTGCAGTAAGCAATATAGACAGCAGATAAAATCATATATAGTAACGAAGTTTTCGACACTTCAATAATACATCAATTTAGTATCAGCTTTACATTTCTGTATTATTGGGCTTTTACATTTATCAAATGAGTTTTTACATGATTAATAGTGGCATCAAGTAACCAATGGTCTGCAATGTAAATTTACAGACTTTTTCTCTGTAGATACAATATTCAATTCTAATGGGAGTGAAGTTTCTTTTAATTCCGTGACGTAAATTTTCCTAAATGTAAAAAAACGACTGCGCTAATAAAATTTTTGCTTTTGACATAAACCACTGAGGATCATTTACTAAGCTAAACGATCCAAATATTGTATTGAAAATGAATTTAACTAATCTACATAATTCAATATGCAAAAAAAATAGCGAAAACCATGTTATTAAGTTGGATTGAGATAAACAAATATAATGTCAACAAACGTGACAGAAATAAAGATAGATAAAAGATATTAAAAGCTATAAAAATATACCAATTACATTAGATTTAATGGTAATTGCAAAATGATAAATAACATAAAAAGTGTTGTTTTAATTTGTCGAGCATCTAGTAGTAATATGTCGCGTAGTACGAACATGTAAATCATGATTGTATAAGCAATCCATAAGATTTACGATAGGACTTAAATAAACATTTACATACTATAGACATACGTAAGACCATTCATCTCTTGGGTCGTTTATACGTTAAACATCATCCTGTATGAGACATATACACCTGAAAGGTAGTAAAAGTACAGATTTACATAGGGTAATCATAGCTTAAATTTAGAAACAAATAGAGGCGGATATTTATAGTAGTGAAGCATACCTATGTTTGTTAATTTCTTTTTTACGTTCAAAACAATGAAGGGATTGGTTATTTGATCGCGTTACGCATAGGGCGGTCTATAAAAACTTTATTTTTGGAATATGTTTATACGTCCCGAACATTTTATTTAGAAATATAATGTTTTAGGGAAAGCTAATAACTTTAACAGTATTTCCCGAAAATATTTGGAAGATGTCATTCATTTGTACATGTATATACATCTCAAACCAAAATATTTACTGACAGAATTCCAGTAACATCTGTAAAAATATTGTCTGTGGTTCTATTTCGAATAATAGGAGTGAATCGTCGTAGAATTCCGTTGCCAGTTGGAATAAATAGGTTATGCTTGCAGCACGATAATCTAAACGGATCTGCGAAACCTTGTGGAGGTTATTAAATCTACGTAAATACTTTTATATCATCGTACATATGTGAGTCAATAAGGTCAGTATTAAGTGGTATTAAGATGAGACGTCAGCTTAAATAAATATACGTAACTGTCATAAGATGTAACTTATTATAAAAAGTGCAATATTTTTTGCTGTAACAGAATATATATAGAAGCGGCAGTACGCTTCACAACAATAGCAAATAATTTCTTTTTTGAAGAAGTAAAATAAAGTATAGAATTTGAAATATTGTTTAATTCTCTATTGCAACTGTTCATCAAGAATTCAAAAGTAATTTTCAAGTAAGAGTCGAAGTGGTAAGCTGTTAATACCATAAATATTAGTGCAATTATTCTTCGGCGGAAAAAAATTTAACACCAACGAAGAGTTGAAGTTGGTGCACACACCTTACAAAGCAGTCCCGGGAATGCCTATTGATATCTCAGTGTCATTGGGAGAAATGTATCCATTTAAGGAATAATAGATAAAATAAGATATTTGAATCTAACTCACGTTTCTATTTTCTATCCTAAGAATACTTTAATCCGTTCTCGTATAAATAGATAATTTTGGGCAGTGCCTATATTACTCAAAAATTAAGCGACTGTTAATAGTAGAAAAGGAAATGTTTATCTAAATTTGAGATGTTACAAATTCGCTTAAAATTATAACAACAAATTGTGTCTATTTTATTGTTTCGAAGTATTTTAGTTTTGCGTTCTATACTCAGATCATAATTCATATTAGAATTTTTAGATTTGTATACATATCTTGTTTCCTCAAATTCTTAGTTTTGTTTGGTTATTAATTTTTAGTTATCGTATGAAGAACCCATAGTTTATCGCCTGTAGGGTTTCGATGCTGACCAACTGTTTACCAGGTTATTCGAGTTGTGAACGCTTAGCGCGCTCAGCAAGACTGTTAGATGTAGCATTCTCTTCAGTGAGATGTGAGCGGTGTTGAATTTTCTTCTTACATGACTTCCTCTGTATAACTACATTCTTATTTATTGTCTTGTGTGGTTGGCTACCAGTCTCTGAGTCCCGGGTTCGAACGCTAAGGCTATTTCTCAAGCTTGAGGTTTTCATCGCTCCATGGCGAATACAGAGAACGAATATCGTAAGACGCACCACATGCGTTATGATAACTCATGGCTGATGCCCCCTGTAATTGGTAAAAGCGATTGGGGGATGCAAAAGCTATTATTATTGTTAGGTCTCCTTTAGTAAAGTATTAATAGTTATTAAGTAGTTGTTAATACTCTCATATTTCTTTTTATCATTTGAATCTTTCATATAGGTTAGACAAGCATTTCCATAGCGGGGAGCATCATATACTCGAGTGGATTTTTCCGGCACTTTTGTTGTGGTTATGTGAGGAACCTGTTGCTCGCTGAAATAGTTGTTGTGCCTTTAGCTAGAGGTGAAGTTTTCAAATTGAGAAGTTTTTCACGTACATATGTGGATAACGATGAAAGCCTGCTGATATTTCCATTGCCGAAGTTTTGTTGGTAGAGAAGTTAGGATATAAGCATTTTTGGAGAGCATGGCATCGGATAGGTAATCGGTCAGGATTTAAAAGCTGCGCCTTCCACAGTCATTTTGAATTTGATACACGTGGCAGTAATACTAATTTTAATCCATCGCGTCATTACGAGGTTGTTGGTGTTTTTGTTTTCGAAGGACCTGAATAAAGTATAATTGTTCCGGAGTCGAGGTGGCGCCTTAAATATTTACCGGAAAACTCTTGAAAGTAATTAAAGCCACCCACTCTCTTGCCGGGAGGATGTAAATCGGGCACTGATCTACCTGAAATTTTAAACTTGTTGGTGATTTGGACACTAGTTAAAATGTACTCGCAAAAGATATTTGTAAAGTGGGAACCGTACAAATATAAAAAATATATATAAAAATAGCGTTTTTCAAGATAATATACTTATTGTTAAACAGCAAACAAGATAAGAAATAAAAATATTTGATTATGCAAGGATACAATAAAAAGAATATAATAATATAAATATAGCATTTGAAGTAGATGTATTTGTATTATGAAACAGATAGAAAATAAAAAATATTTAATTATAGAAAAATATAGATATGCAACCTAAAAAAGCTAAGCACGATTAAACTGACGAATAAAATCATATACACCTCACAAAATGTAATCCTCGCATTGTTCCATTATTTAATTAGTTACGCTTCATTTAAAGTTCTTAATTTTTGTTTTGGGCGGATGGTGTGTGTACATTTTGAATTTTAACATAAGTGTCTATTCGAAATACCTTAAGTTTTTTTAATAAAATGATTTATTTAGTTTGAAATTAAACGATTCGCATGCATACGTGATGTTAATAATCGATGGTGTAGCAGTAGCTCATATATGTAGAGGAAAAGGAACACAGTCTTCTAGGATGTCCCTAATCGGAGTATTTGTCAACCTGTGCATGCTTTTTTGGCAAACAAATCTAAGGCAGAGCAAACGCCTGCTTCGTTAGGATTCAAATACGTTAATCCAAATGTGTATCGCACCCATCGGAATTTGTTAAACTAATATCAATATTAATACTAATATTAATATCAATATTAATGCCTCGGCGTACCGCACTGTGTCGGAACCGGCAGTCCTAGTGGTAGCGGGAGTCATCCCAGTGTCGCTTCTTGCTCAGGAAAGGAAGCGCATATATATGAGGAGACGTGCAGGTGAAGAACGAGTCGCCAACGAAAGAGACGCCACATTAGAAGCATGGCAACGACTTTGGGCGACGGACGGAAGAGGGCGCTGGACTGCGAGACTGATCCCGCGCCTCCGCCCTTGGATCTCTAGAACCCATGGGGAGGTGGACTATTACCTGACTCAGTTTTTGACCGGTCATGGCTATTTCAAATCGTATCTGCACCGAATGGGTAAGACTGAGACTGGAGCATGTTTGTATTGTCCAAATGAGGTAGATGATGCGCACCATACCTTCTTCTTATGTGAGAGATGGGCGGAACCAAGACGGTTACTCGAAATGGAGATCGGCGAATTTACGATCGACACAATTATAATGAAGATATCAGCCAATGAAAATTGTTGGACAAGTTTAACGCGATACGTTCAATATGTCCTGCGCACGAAGAAAGGCGATTTGGACCGCAACATGGAAAGAGAATTGCTCTAATTCGAAAGTCCAGTGGAGCGTGGCCTTTGTACAGCAAACTAGACACAGCCCGAACTAAAGTGATTAACGGGTGGTGGCTGGCAGTCCTCTATTGAAGGGAGTCCGAGTATTGATGCTTATTATTATTATTATTGTTATTATTATTATTATTGTTATTATTGTTATTGTTATTCTTGTTATTGTTATTATTGTTGTTATTGTTACTGTTATTGTTATTGTTATTATTATTAGTTTCACGGCACGTGCAATATGTACCGCGCAAAAAGAAGGGAATTGCAACATGGAAAGGGAATTGTTATAATTCCAAACCACAACGGAGTGTGGCCTTTCTACAGCCAAATGCATAGACCCAGCCCCAAATTAATGTGATAAACGGTTCCGGACTGGTGTCTAGAAGAAGAGGGGGTGTTTTAGTTGGTAGTCCTCCTTCAGAGGGAGTCCAGCATAACATGCGTCAATGCATTTCACCTCCGCAAAAAAAAAAATAAATATCAATATTAATACTAAACCACCGTTTGTGTTAGTAATAATAACATTACAATTTCCTTGCAATTACCCAACATAATTAAGTTACTGAAAAATATCAGTCTGGGAGGGACTCAAACCCAACATCTTTCCGTCTCCGGCGTACTGTGCTAACCATTGTACTACAAGACCATTAAGTTCAAGTCGCTTTAAATCCCCTTAGATGTCAGAATTTGTGTTGCTAAATTTGGCTATTAAATTCAAACTTTGATTTTCCTGAACTTAAATGTGCCCTTATGCATACATATATAGAATAATACAACAATAGAGATGTAAATAAAAATATTTTGGAAATAATCTGTTTGGTCATTAAGTGAATTTCTTGAATGATCAATATTCGTATTTAATTACCTCATTACTGCAAGGGATCATGGTGCCTAGATTATCTGTAGGATTAAGCAATCCCTTTTGCAGAGCAGGTAAATCCTTAAATTTAGTGCCCATTTACACTCGCCACCCTTGCCGATGAGCGGGCTGGCATCATGAAAGGTAGATCACCAAGTTTGACGATGACGGGATTGAGGAAACCGCATGATATATGTATACATTTTTTTGGTTAGGTTTTATTTGAGTAAGAAGTTTCTCTTATTATTCATTTTTTTAAGACTTATTCCATTAAGGCGCTATAGGTTGTAGCACAGTGTTTAATTGATTTCACTATAATTTTATCAGAATTATCTATTTTTTAATTCGAAGAAATAAAATGGAAAGACGTGTTTACACAATGGAATTTCAAAGCTATTTTTAGGCGGCAGTTTTAAAGTTAGGTAGAATTTTATATAAGTCGTAGTTACGTAATTAATTACATATTCATCGCAAAATAATTAATTAATTAATGAAATGTAGAAAACACTGCAGAATAATATTTATTGATCAAATACAACTTATCATGCTTGATATTCTTGCAACAATAGCAGCAATTCTCATTTTATAGTTATTAATTCGAAATTTTTTGAATAGATTCAATATGTTCTCCTTCTCTATCAAAGATAGATGTCCTGAGCTCAGAAATTTTCGCCTTCTCGGCGGAGATATTTGAGTTCCAGAAGTAGTTGCTATTTACCTCATATCCACGAAAAACGCTGTGAAACTGTTTTATACGGAGAATATGTCTACTTCTCAGAAGAACTTTTTTATTATAACAACGCAAATTCAGGGAGAGAAATTAAATACAAACGCGCTCAGAAAAATATACGATCTAAACGTTAATCAGTTGTAAGAATATGTTGGCCGGTAATATATCAAAATATCGTTAGTATAATTTTTGCCGCAAACTGACCAACAGCTAGCCTACTTTTTAGTGTTACAATTTAAAAACACTCCTAAAATTATTTTATAAACGTAAAAAGAGAAATTCAATTTGCTTTAGGTAGAAACCTAATCTAATTCTCATTTCAATGTACGAAACGTGAATTAAATAAAGCGGTACGATGGCCAAGAATAGCAACTTGCCATTTATTAATCTTCACTAAAGTCCTTAAACGTATAGTGATGAAATATTATTACTTGTTGGCCTTGTTCAAATAATTGGCAATAACTTACCAATGTCATTAGCTGAGGTAAAAATGTTTTATTTATCATTGCGAAACGTAAGACTAAGAAGAAATTAATATGAAAGTCTAAACATTAAGAAAAAATAACATAAATGGAACAAAAGGGAAAAGGAATTTATCGTCCAGCAGTCTCCATTAGCAAATTCAGACGGCAGTTCAACGTACTTCAAATAAATATCCTGCAAGATATCACCTTCGACAATCTCTGTATATATCCTTTCTCATTTTATTCGAATTGCATACGAGGAAGCTTACGGAATATACAACATATATATATACAAACGTAGCGATACTTTAACACAATACATATGAAGTGTGTCCAAATTAATAAACCGTACAGCTCCATAAGCAAAACATTACCATAACTAAATTAATATGAAGTTCTATTTACCATTGGCCTACGTGAAGACTGTCATGCTTGCTTAACACGTTATTTTAAATGTGATGGAGATGTGTAATACGTAAATGGAACCTTGAGTAGGTAATTTTCACCGGAGACACTCAACAATTAGAAGTGTAATGAAAGCTTCGATATTTGTGATATTCATCAATTCTTCTACTCGGGTGTCTTGGAAAAAGTATTGTGAAATCTTACGTTAGTAGCGCGCAATCTGCTGTTTCACAGGTTTTTCAAAGGAATAATTTCGTAACTTTTTTTGTTGTTGTTTATCACGTAAAACAGCTTCAAATGAAAATACAGAGAAACTGAGACAATATAACATAGATGAAAAGGATTTGGATGTGTTCCTTTTTACAGATGTTTTGGTTTCCATTTGTAGAGGATATTAATGCACATGACGTCTGAAAATTCATTTTCTATCAAAATAATTGTGGACGAGATTTAAGAAAAGAAACACAATTTGCTTGCAAAAAAAATGTAATCCTAATTTCGTCTTATAATATGTGTGATTCGTGATGATTAGTCAGTATTTTTTAATTTAAACATCGCGTTGTATCCTTTTAATTTTCAAAACTGCAAAATGAATTGCACAATGCAGTAAGCTTCAATGGCTTTGTGTTCAATATATACACTCGGCGAAATATCTACAGTTCCATATAAACTTTTCAACAGAATATTTGGTTTTTTTAAATATTTTCGGCAAATTATGCCTTGAAGTTAATGCTGAAGCACAAAATGCAAGAGAAAATAACATTAAAAAAATTCTTACATTTTATCCTGAGAATATTTACAATAATAGTAACTCAAAACAGCGAAATTTCTATTGGTTCATTAACACAAAATTAATAAATATTAATAGAATTTACAATTCTTTTTAAACTTAGTAGTAAGTGTTAGATCCTCTATTTAAAATAACTTGAAACCTGCGAGTCTTCATACTGTCTCTCAATTTGGTTAATGTTGAAATAGAAATCATCATTCTAACACCTCATTATCGCGGATTCTAGTTCCTTGACGTTAATGTATTATTTATTATTGGCATACACCTCTCCTGTCAATATTCGCCAAAGATTTTCGATGGGATTCAGGTTGGGCAAGCGAGCAGGATATTGTAATAAATAATTTCCTTTTAATGAGACCACTGGAATCATGGATAGCTGCATTCTCTTGCTGAAATATCCAACAAGAATACTGTTGCTAATTTTTATGATTACTAGACATTAAACGTTACGGAGAAACTAAAATACAACACTTTCGTGTTTATGAGCATGAATTTATGCGCAATACTGTGTAAATTGTTCAAAGGAATTTTAGAAAAATTCAAATTAATACCCCATCAACAATTTTACTAACATTTAAAAAAATAATTTTTTGTCAAATACTTATGTACGTTTCAAAGTGCCAATTAATTAGATAAAACAAATATAAGATTAACTACTTAGAATAAAACAAAATTATGACTAATAAACTAAGGTTTACGATGTCGCAAAGTTTTTGTATTAGTTTTTTTTTAATTTTGACATTTATTCCATGCATAGTTTCATAAATGTAAAGTTAAGAATATACTAACTGATGTAAAACAGCAGCATCCGATGATATCTCATTTGTAAGAAAAAGCCATAAATTTTTCACTTCCCGATTAATTAAAAAAACGGTAGCGATTTGTATTTTTTGCTTCCACATTTTAGCTACTGTAAAAAGTCGTTAACGTGCCAAATTTATTTCGTGTTATTGTTGAAATCGACGGTATAATTTGTGAAAGTAAGTTTAATTATGGAACGTACAAAAACACGTTAAAAATATCGTTTCACAATTCGAGTGTCTGTTATTATTACAGTGTTACCGATTGTAACTTAATAAATGATACAAAGGTTACCGATTTTAGAATGTGAAGAGTATTATTATATAAGAACAAATTGTAACTGGAAGACTACCAATAAACTAATACATATACGAATTTCTACACATCATTTTATTTAGGCACGGTACTTACATATATGTAGCTCTCATAATAGCTCTACAATTAATTGAAATATATGGGGTGAATTAATTGCCTTGATTTATAAATATATAAATGAGACTTTCTAAAACGAGTTTTTTCTTATAATTCGCAATGGTGAGTATATTCAAAAATTATATTGTGCCATATAGGCTGCCTAGAAAGTTTGTGTTACTCTATAACGGAATATGTTCTATATTAGTGCAATTTTGTAATTTTTGTTATATTCTCGGACAAAGAGTGATAAATTATTATCACCCCAAAAATCAATGGCACAGTTAGACTTTTCTAAAGTCAATATTTGCAAACACCTACTTGGGAAGTTTACATTACATATTTATGGTTCCTGATGCTTAGATTACGCACAAAAGGACCTAATTTAGTTAGCATTTGTGTGCTTCCAAATTGCTTATAAGAAGTGTGCAATATTGCCTTAAGTTGGTGTGATATTTTCGTTAGAAAGTATTTCTATATATTGGGGAACAAATAAAAATCACTAGATGCCAGGTCTGGACTGTAGGGTGGCTGGACTATTGATTGTCTTGCAAGAGCAACACACCTTTGGCCAATTTTCCTCGACGTTCTTCCTTGATGGCCTCCTTTAATTTTTCTAATATCGCTGCGTAATATTCTCCGGATATGCTCCTACTTTTTTCTTTGTAATCAATCAATAATATCCCCTCACAATCCACCAGTATCCATCAACTTTCCAGCCGATTCTGACACTTTGAATTTCTTTGGCGGTGGTGTTCCTTTTGTATGCCATTGCATGGACTCGTGTTTGGACTCAGGCTCAAAGTGATGAACCCTTGTTTCATCTCCGATAACAATCCGCTCCAAAATCTGTGCAGGTTTGTCTCCACACAGCTCCAAAAATTGTTTGGACGCGCTGCTGTTTCTGCAGCGGCGTGAGCATTCTCGGTACCCATCTTGCACTGACTTTTGTCATACCCAGGTGGTCATGAAAGATACGCAAAGTGGTGGTATCTAATACTCCAACTAATGCAGATAATTGTTTTTTCTTCAAACGGCCATCTTGCAGTAGAAATTTTTGCACTTTTTCACGATGTCTGATGTGGTGGCCTCAACTGGCTGTGCTGAGCGGGGGTCGTCTTCAATCGGCTCCCGACCATGCCACTTATAAATCATTGATTTACTAGGGCACTGTTCCCCATAAACGGTTTCCATTTCATTCAATATGGTTTGAGCGTTCTTTTCTTGCTTTGTAAGGAACTTTATCACAGCACGGTGTTCAATTTCCTCCATAGTTTCAGTTTTCTTCCGGATTGACTTGTTTAGCAGGCAACTATTCGTAAACGACTGAGGCTATAGGGCTGCAACATAACTTATATACTAATGATGAGTCGCCAATCAGAATGACACCAAGCGGGCGCCCCTGTACCCACTCCATCTCCTCCATTCCACGAACTTCTTGACCTCCCCTCGTAATAGTCTATAGTTATGAATTGATGTATAAAAATCCCAAGAATTCAAAGACAACCAAATTATTGCTAGCTAAGCTGTTCTGAAAGTAGTCGTATTCTTGGACGATATCTGTGGGGCATTATATTTCGTGAACTGGCTAGGCGAATACAAAGAAATATTGTCACAGTTATTCGTTGTTAGAAAACTTGGTTTTAAGAAGCTTAAGAAGGCAGCCAAACTCGTAGAAGAGGCCCTGGACGAGTCAGAACATCCATCGAACGGTAAGATACGAGACGAAGATTGTTTGCTTAGGGATCGGGATAGTACCATAAAGTTGGTAGGAAATGCTTTTTGGCGTTCCATATTTCCCATCGCCCAACAGTAATATTGTCTCTTCAAATAAGGCTTCGTGTCCTTAGATTAGAATGGTGGAATGTGCAAGTAGATCGGAAAGCAACAATGTTATTTTTGTTTCAGACGAATCTCGCATTTGTTTGTAGTCCCACAGTGATCGTAGACGAATCGGACGTCGAAAAGGAGGTTAACTACGTTTTCGTACTATGTGAGATTACACTTACTAATGGATTAATGGTTTGGGAAGAAGTATGACATCTTTAGTATCCCCTCCAGAGTATTTAAATGCTCAAATAGACATTTACGAAGGTCTCAAATTATATGCTTTAGCATATATCCAAATGCTAAATAATGCCACATTTCAGTAAAACAAAACATGTTTGAGATATGGTGAGTTGATGGTTGGTGTTTTTTAAATTTTCTCTCTAGAGGGAGCAAATTTTATTTTAAAGAAAATTTAATCATTTATTATTTTCAACATGGTGAACATTTGCACAAAATTTGGTTTAAAAATATATACATTTACTGGGTGATTCGTATTTATTTTCGTATAATTTGTTGTATAGTACATATTGACATATGAATATTTTATGGAATAGCAGCATCCACCTGCATTTTATGACATTGTATGAAACTAACTAGAAATAATTATTTAATATTGTATATATTCGATATGATTTAGGGCGTCATTTGGTAGAAGAAACAACTAAAAACAAGCAGCTTCTATCTAATCCTGCGATACGGTACTGCCAAATACCATCTTCCAATAGCATTTTCTCTACATAATAAGCGCATTCAATATTTGCAACATTGTTCGCACATAAACAGAATACCAAATGCATTCCGATCTATATGCATGGAGGAACGCCTTATTCATTATTCATTGTACGATATTAAAAGATCATTAAGTTGAAGGACGCGAAGGCTGGCAACAAATGACGTGGAAAGCAAAGTCTGCAGTCAATCTAAACACTGCTCGCATAGCATGCTGAAGACGGGGACGTTGCTCGTGCAACAAATTGGGATTGATACGATGCAGTCTATTCGCGTCGCAAGAATCAATATTTATACTCGTTGTCTATGGCAATAAATAAATTGATGGAAAATTTTCCTAGTTTATATTTTTAACTTATCGACTAATATTTTGTTTATGTATGAATGTATATCATCGTGTTATGTATACTTCTGAAAGTTGACACATGGGTTTTGTTTGAATGTAACACGCAAAGTTAAAGTAAATAAAAGAAATGGAAATACGTCTGAGAGTATTTAACTTACAAATGGATCTAGTAGATCAAAATTGTAATTTGATCTTAACTAAATGATATATATTTTTGATTAGGTTATGTTGTGAATCGTTTTCGTAAGGAAGATATCTGAATGTAATTTCCTTAGAAAACCAAAGGGTGCGAATCTCTCACTATATTTTTTATCAGTAACTACTCATTATCTATGCGTATTTACATCTTTGAAGTTTTGACCCCCCACATTTGAGTGATTTTGAAGTTTGTTTATATATTTTTATCATAGGACAATTGATACTGACGTACTGAATTTATGTATGATTCAGACACTGCACCACCGATATATTCATACATCAAATAGACGACAAGATATTCGCATTTTATTTATATACATGTGGAGAAATTTATATGCATGTCAATGAGTAAGCGAACTTTCGGTCACTGGAATATCTATTACGGTGAAGAAGCGGCTGATGTCTCTGATTATAAACAATCTTTGTAGAATATACTCTACTGCAGATTGTGACAATTTGCAGGGCGATCTGATATCTATTCATCTTTGGTGTTTAGAGCACCATTTACCGCTAATTATTGCTAACTGCAAAGCGATGACGTTTGTCCGTAGATCTAATACAGTATTATCGCATGCAATGTTGGCCGTGTTATCATTGGTACGATTATCCTGTAATAAGCTACATGCTGTTGGGTAATAAATAATAATTATTATCTTTTACGTAACTTTAACATAGGCGAACAGATTGATCTCGAGATATTAACAAAAAAGGGTAATGATCGATATAATAGATATATTCGGATAAACGAATAGATGCAAATTTTCTATGTGATACTAGAAGTGATAAACCAAAAAAGTGATAAATGGCGATAATTTTGGCAATATCATTTTATTCATAGATTTCCGTTAATGGCCTGTGCATTTATATCTCTCCTACTCGTTACTTAGAGTAACTAATGCAAATCGGCCGTAAATTGCAGTCATACTTTATTTATCACTGAATATTTTCTTTAAAATGGGTCTTCGCTTACTGAGTATTACCCTCAGATAGAATAAGTTATGAAGTTTTAAGACGTCCTGTATAATACGAAATAATTAATGAGTATTTGTTATTCTTGACGTGATACTGTTGATGATTGATTCTCATAATAGCTAGAGTTGTTGTTTGGGCTATTTCCAATGTAACGTCAAGAGTTAGAAATTAGGTATGGGTCCCAATTGAACAGGTGTTTCAGATAATACGAAAGTACCATGATCAAACTCGCCACGGGATCTAGCCATCATTCCTGTATATAACAATGGAAATAGCCCAAGCAATAACTCTAGTTACTATTTGTTATGTTTTTCAAGTTCCAAGATTAATTTAAAAGTTTGTCCTAAACAGTTCAAATAAGTGTGAAAGTATGGAAATGCATTCGGACAGCAGTAAGACCTAATTCGTATCTTATAAATGGAAATAAGGGGTAAAAATCGGGGTAATAAATGTAAATAAGGGGTAAGATCGTAAAAGCCTTTTTTGTTTTCTGTTTCCTGTTATATGTTATAGGAAATAATAATTTACTTTCGTATTTACAAAAAATTTAAAAGACCATATTTCTGTTTTGAGAAATATGCATATTTCTGTCGAAATTTCCTGGTCAAAACGATATTGCACTTTTACATCATCAAATTTTATAGTAATTACTTTATTTCATCTATATTTAATCTATCTCAAGCCCCATCGCATTGTTTATTTACACGCTTAACTAAATATTTCCCGGACATCCTAATATAAAATGGCTTTCCTCAATTGTAAATTATTGCGTTTTAAAATTGTTAGTTTTCAAATGTCTATCACGTCACTTTTTTAGCTACACAATATATTTATAGAATTCTATTATGTCTTTACTCACACATGCGTAAAATGGTGTGGTATAGTGTCATATTTTGGAGGGTTATTTTTACATTTTCAAAAACGAATAAAAAAGGAATATTATACGAGGTGAAAACTGCCGAGCATAGTTGCCAAAAACATTAAGCAACTAATTCACGGCCAAGAGTACGGCTGCAAAATAAATGATTTACAATTTAGAATTACTATAACGATTTGACATTCATAACTTTCTAGATTTAGTATTGGAACAGAAAACACAAATGCTTTTAAGTGCATTTCTATAAAATTTATGGTTTTCGTGTTGAATATGGTTTTAACATGAGTTACCTTTGAAATTGTTAGAAGTTGTAAAATAGTTTAGAACATAGCACTAGTACTGGTAGTTGTTGCAAATTCATATCGCTCTACAGAGTGAGCTATTCTCGACTTTTATTATGGGGCTTGAAAACCGTAACTTTTTTTTACGAATTTGATTTAAAGCTACTTTGTTCAACAAAAATAACTCTTTAATATTGTGTATTGCTTTTATTATTAAATTTAGAGAAAAGTTTAAAGGGAAAGCTTTTAGGTGGTTGTCCACTAAATAATCTGTTATGGATAGTTTTATTTTGCTTATATTTATATTCTAATTACAACTCAAAGTTGTGTTTTTTTAATGGAAACTAGAGGGTTATATTTTTCCTGATTGCAATGATATTATTTTATTTTATTTTTGTATACAAACTGTTTTTGTTAATAATGGGTGATCATCATAATCCCATACCCAACTATATTTCAAAAATCTTTTAGGCGATAATTTTACTTAATACTTACATAATAACCATATCAGGTAATATATAATTACGATCAATAAAACGTGTTATCGTAGTTAGCTATGGCTTCCATAAAGAGACAACATTTTGAGTTTTAATTAGAAAGGTATGAACTAAAAATATTTATAGTAAAATCATTATTCAAAATTTCTGCACTTTTTCTCTAAATTTAATAACAAAATGCTATTAAAGAAATGAGGAATTTCAATTTCTTTGTGCAATATCTAGAAATCGTTTCTGCTAAACAAAACTAGCTTTGAATTAAGTCAGTTCCTTATTTAACTGTTTCTCCAAGTCTTACAGTTTTCGACATCTCTAACACTAATAGCAAAAGAAGACATCCCGTATATAGTATGCGGTAGGTCTCCACAAATTGTTGCAATGATAAATTAGAACCCATGCATATCTGTTTAAAATCAATGGAGGGACATACAGGATTGAGCGAATATGTTAAAACCTGCGATTTTTGACAATTAAGAATTGGAAGAAAAACTATTTTAAATAAACTGCTAAAAAATGATTCATTCAATTCAATTACAATAAAAATATTAAGTAAATATGTATATAATTGTATACACTACATAGGTTTTTAAACTGTTTTTTAGAAATAATGAAGATTTGAACGTAGCCAGCCATTAAAGGAAAAGTAACTTAGTGGACTTGCTATTTGATTAAAAATTCAAGAGATTAAAGTATTTAAATTCTATATCATTGTAACCACTAAAAATGCTGAGCAAAAAATGAATTAGATAGAGGCTTGTTCCATTAAGAAAAGCTATGTCGCCATCATTTAAAAATACAAAACCTGACAGAAATCCATTAACTAAAAAATTATTGTTAAAAGATTTTCCACTTCAAGCATATCAGCGCCAGGGGTTCGAATCCCGCCTGTATTGATATACAAGAAGTATATTTTCAAGTGGATTCGGTATGCTAACAATTAACCATTTGTCCTTGAAAAAAAAATTAATGGAATTTCTTTCTTTACGGTAAGAGGGTGAAACAGTAATTTACGTGTACTATCCTTAAGGCTCCTGTGGTTATAACTAAGGTTATAGAAGTGAATGCTTTCGTAGATGTGTGCGGTTCGGTTTCTATGAATATTAAAAATGGTGAATATAATTACCTACTACTTTAATTTTATTGTATTGTTGATCTAGACAAACAAAGCCTGCACCAACAACACAATCAAACCAAAATAGTAAGTAAATTATATTCATTGTTTTTAATATTGATAGTAACCGAGTCGCATGCATCTCTTAAGACAATAAGATTTTGCAACGTTAAGCTTTATAATTGAAAATTGTAGGCCACATATGGTTGATATTTAAGTATTTGTTGTTTTTTGGGTGGTAACACTTTGGCAAACGGCCCTAGATTTTTTACATTGATTCATTTAAATCTATCTGCCCAAAATTTTATTAGCTGATGTATATAGCGAAATAAACATATTAGCTTAAGGTGATGTTCAAATTTAACTGTTTACAAACGCCAAACATTTAGGGGGCACATGTTTTTCTTTAATTTAATTTTGGTTAATTCAGACACGAATAGAAATATCTGTAATCAAATTTATTATCGTAAGCAAAGTTTAAATGCTATCGTTTACGATTGCTAAAGTTAATGGATATATTGACGTCATAGTGATAATTTTATTTAGTAGACACTGAAGTCAAAATACATGTCGTTATATTTAGTCCCGGATAATCTTGAATACGACTGGTTAATAGCTTCAACTGTAAATCATCGTTTTTTTTCGATAAGGAACTGACTTCAAATCCTTTAGGTAGCGGCTAAAAAGATAGATTAAAAAACGTATATGTACATATATGTGGTTTGGCAAGGCAAAAAATATGACGAAAATATATCCCTGTTCCTATTCTCAAACTGTTCAGTATTGTACATATTGTGCAAGACATTGGCAGTAGTGATTACACTGGCCAACAAAATAATTCTTTTTGTATTAATTAGGATTTGATACTTGTATGAAACGAATTTTTCCCTATCACGTCACATCTTTTTTCTAGGGCATTTCTTGTTTGCCGATTTTCAAAATTCTTGAAAATCGTTAATTAAATGCACCAAATTCCTAATTTTTCAAATAATTGAAAGACATTCCAACTACATTTAGATCATTAGAATAATGTATACTAGTCGACAAAGAAAAAGTAATTTTTCCATCAGTTCACATTAAATTGGAGCTTATGAAACAATGTGTTAAAGTTCTAGATTTGCAAGGGGACTGGGACGGTTTCAAATACATATGTCAATTGCTTCCACGACTAAGTTACGAAAAATTGAAAGCTGGGGTATATGATGGATCTCAAATTAGAACTTTAATGACAGATCCAAATTTCATCAACTCTATGAACGAAGCTGAGGAAGAAGTCTGGACTTCAATCAATATGGTCGCCAACAATTTTATTGGAGACAGAAAAGCCTCCAATTACAAAGATCTAATAAATCAATGCTTAAAAAATTTCACCACGCTTAGGTTATAACACGAGAATAAAGCTTCATTTCCTTCATAAACATCTTCTCAAGTTTTCAGAAAATTTAGGTGCTGTAAGCGATGAAGAAGGCGAGAGATTTTATCAAAATATAAAAACCATGGCAAGTCGGTACCAGGAAAGATGAGATCCTCATATGGTGGCTGACTACTGTTGGAGTAGTCAAAGAATCTGGTAAACCAAAATACACAGCAGAAACTACAGCAAACTATTCCCTGATTTTTATGTGCATTTTTACAAGCACTCTTGTAATTTTTTAATGATTATTAAAATAAATACTTGTGCTATACTCATGACTAGTGCTGTATTTAAATAAATACATAAATCACGTATTAAAATTTTATACTTTCTTTATGTCTTATCGATGTTTAAGTAACAACTTAGCCGCATTAGTGATTCTTCAACAAGCATAGTATATATAATTAGATTTTCGGATTCAGAACACTAAAACTAGTAAAAAACAAGTCTGATATTAAGTCACCAAAAATTATGTTGGGCAGTGTTATGCATTTCCTCTGAGCCAATGCAAGATGGAACAAAAATTCGTAAGATATTAATAACATTTATAAGTTTTTAGATGGGACATATGTAATATTTTACTATCTTTACAGTAGTTTTCTTTATACGTAGCAGCGATGACGTAGAAATTCCTACTGACTTATGAAGGATGAGTGAAGCCATTGAAAAACAAATCGGTGCCAATCTTTATCAATTATTGCTCACTAATGTTTTATGACTGCCTACATTAGTAAAGTAGGTTAAAATATTTAACTTTTATTAGCGTTGATCGTTGCGAATTATTGATAACGTTAGAAAAATGCGTGTGCGTTGCCGTTAGAGGTTCATTAACTTTATAGAGTTTCAATTAGAGTGTAGGCCGATAATAGTCCTAAAAACATTGAACCAATTAAACTGAATCAAATCGCGGACTATTTAACAGTGAAAGATCGGAAAACCATTGCACTTATGTACGTACATTTTAGCTGCGATTTCGTCGAATTATAACCGTTTATTCAACATATTTGGATAGTGTGAGTACTTTATGAATTGATTCGGTGTATGGAACTAAATAGTGCCTCTTACCTTGGAAAAAGTACTTGCTTGTTTGAACAATAAAAGGCTTTTATATACAAGAAACTTGTATTGTTTTCATCTATTAACTATTTCAGGTTCATCGTAGAGTATAGGTTACATAGTCAAGTCATGTGTGGATAACTCAACGCTTAACTTAGCAACATTCCAAATAATGTGCAGATTACAGTTGTCAATACGACACGAAGCAGGTAAATAAACATAACTTTTAAAATTGTCAATAATATACAGAACCTTTACGAATCTTGAATTTATTTTATTGTCTGGAATTAGGGGAAAGAGAAACTATACTGAATGAACGAAGTGATGATGGAATTTTTACGTATTTTATTTTGTTATTACTTGTGCATATGGTTGATGAACAATAAGGAGTAAAAATTGCATTTTATTGATTCATCAAAAAGAAGAAACAAATTGAAAATTTCATCGTATTTTACTTTGTAAAATACACATGCTTAGGGTTGTTAGACATAACCATTCTTCACTAATGCAACAAATGGAAGGTTTCATTTTTTAAGTTTAAGATAGGGTGATAATCCTCATTTAATTGCATTCATTAAAATGGAAATGGAGTAATTACAGTGGAGATGTTCAAAATTGAAATAAATCAAATCATATACAATTCGAAATTAACGACTAAGTAGTAATTGTTATTGGAGTACAATCATAAATAAATAGAATGCGTGACAAGCACTAACCTTTGGTATTTGTATCATTCGTATAAAGATGACAGCTTGGTGCACAACAAAAGTTATGTGTATTTGGTTCTATATTAGAACTGTAAGTAAAAGTAAATAATTAAATAAACAATTCATTTGGAATACAGCTCTAAAATATATATCTGATGTACATTTCTACAAAATGAAAGCTGTGAATTTCTCCACAGGAAGACCGTTACGTAATCTAAACATTTCTAAATCTACATTATATGATAGTATTTCTTTTATTGTGAAACATTGCTCAGTTTTCGTTATGCCTTTTATGACGGTTTTCCCCATTTTACTTTTGAAATCACTATTTTCCCATCTAAACAAGAAATATCTGTTACTAAATCTGTGTATTGAAATGGGGATAATAATGATTTAACGAATTACGTTCTAATTATGTATAATGCAATCCGTTTTTAGGAGAAAATTATTAAGTTATAGTTCATTAAAGGATTTCGAGTTATTAAACCAAATATAATTTACTGTCTGGCAATCAACGTGGCTTTACATACACCTAAGAAAGGTGCTGATATAGCTCTTTTCAACTTTTTGCATTAATGTTATACTAATCCAGATAACAGCGATTTTTTTTTGGATTATAGATTTATCGAAAGCTTTCGACTTAAGTAATCACAAGATTTTGCTACATAAGTTGGAGCAAATCATGTTTTGCTAAGTAATTATACACCAAAGAATAGAAATGTCACAGCCTCGGTATATTTCAAGGTTGAATTTTAGGACGTGTTTTATTCACTATATATCAATGAGCTATCTAAAACTTAATAGTAGATAAAATAGCGACGCAGAGCTTCAAGTTCATATTAAAAACTTTGTGGTATAGACAAGGCTCTTCTTTTTCAGTTATTGACTCTAATTTTCTGTTAATCGCTCTTAATTATGTAGACTTTGTTTTGGTGCTCTATCTTCCTTTATTTTTAGAATTCAATTGTTTTGCTTGTCCCCTTTAAAATAATTTTATTAATTATCCCCATTTTACTTTTATATAAATGTGTAGGCTTAATTATTGCCTCGTATGCTCTTATTTTAGTTGCTTGAAATATATTTCCATTAGACTCGCTGCCACTCTAGACTGCATACTTTCTTATCAATTTCAATCTCTTCCCCACTTTTGTTAGCAAGGATGATACGTAGATATTGGTCCATCATTTCAAACACATATTCTTGCTGTTCTAGACTTTGGAATCTTACGTTTCCTTGATTTCTTCCACCCTGTCTCTTAAGAGTCATGTATTTGGTCTCTTCTTGATCAATGTGCAATCCGTAAGTTTTCGAGTTATATTGTTTCCAAATTTTGTTTAGATTTTGTTAATACTGTCAAAACTAAACACTGTTTTAGACAACAGGTCATTCTGTTTTAAACCTTGAAAGATTTTCTTCGGATCATCTTCTATTCTATCTATTTTATTATGTGTCAAAACGTGATCTATTTCTTTCTCACTTGCGTTCTTCTAAGACACTCCCGTTTCTCTTTCATATTCATTTTCTTGTTAGTTTAGTCATTGTTTTGTCAACGTCCAACAGCGAGAATCCTCTCTAGGTTAAGCATGCAGTTCTTTCTGTTTCTTTACATATAGAACACGAAATTGGCAGTTTCGCAATAGCTATAAGAAAGCACGTGCAGAGAGGCTGTTTTAGAAAATAATTAAATATTTAAAGAAAAAAAAACATTGCAAAACAGATTTGTAAGTCAACAAAAAAGAAATACCGCAACAAGTAAGAATGTCAGAAGAATCGTGTCAATATAAAGATTAGGAATTTATACCAAGGAATTAAAAGAAACGCAAAAAGAGAAAACAGGAAATTATATCACAAAAATAAACACGGGGATTTACCGAATGATTTTCCTTCTATATCTGAGTGATATAGATGGAAAATTGGAAGTGTGGATAGAATAGTTTGAAACAATTACTCAATGGAGAAAAAGGATATTTGTAACAGAAGAAACACAAAGCAATCGAAAGGAGGAATAAATGAAATTATTAACAACTTAAAGAATAATAAAAACTCTGGAACATCTGCAGATATTGTAAAAGAAGAAGGAAAAGCTCTTAGAACGTGTATAATTCAATTAATACGATCAATATGGAGACCCGAACAATAAATGTCAGAAAACTTAACGCTAGCAAATCAAATAATCCTTTATGCAGATGTTATAAATACAGTACTTACGACATCAAACCTCAACGGCCTTCCAAATTGAAACATCTGTTATACGATAAATAAGAAATGAATGAACAGTAATCGTTTGGTCGTTAATGAAGGAAAAACACAACGTGTTTATTTTTATAATAAACTCAAGCCTATAATTTACTTATGCTTGAGTAGACCTTTCCTTTTGAAACATCTGCAAGGATTTTAGGTGTAAGGATCGATGAAAATCTTGAATGGCCTCCATAAATAAACTTGTGTAATTTCTTATCTAAAGTATGCCAAGAACTGGGACAATTACAGGAGATTTGTTATACTGAAACTATCAGAACGTTGTATCATTCTCATTTCATATCATGTATGGGTTATGGAATAATTCATGTGAATTAATGCAGAGATGCTTTTAAAACTTATTATAATTACTCACATTCTTGGAAATTATTTGTTTTCTATAGGAGTAAAAGTAAAAGGAAATTATCTCTATGAATAGAAGAGTCCATTTGGTATAATATTTTTGAATTAAAGTACTTATCCATATATTTATCTATTCTGAATCGATTTCATTTACTTGTGCTGTACGCCAATGAATTTAATGATCCTTTTAGTATGTAAGTACATACCAACCATTTTAACTCAAATATCGAGTTTTTTTAACGAATCCCATATGTTGTAAATGAATTTCAATTGTTTTGCGCAATATATTTAACCTTTATGCAATCTCTCAGACAGCAATGGCGATCCGAATCAATTATGGTTTTGATTTAATCATTACTAACTTCGTTTAGCCTACTAAATCGTAGTTCTTCTTTCTTTCATTGTGGTTCATCTTTAAGTTAAAAAAGCTTTCCTTAAGAGATCCATCACCATACTCATCGTTTAACTTCTTTAGCAGCTTGTATTGTATTCTTTCCTTTTCAAAAATAATAAATCAAAATATGATGAAAATGAACGCTCTTGTTCTCCATGTTAAAATTGAACCTACATAAACAAATTTCACAACTAATACACTTGATTTGGTTTTTAAGAAAGCTAAAGTTTACAGCTCACAAATGCCAAAACTGTATAATTGTAACATTGATAGAAGTTATTCAAACGAAACACTACCCCCATCTACATTTAAAATCGATAATTGCTAAGTTGCCAAACCAATAAATTATCTTCTAAATTATTAGACGTATATATCTATTATACAAAATAATTACTATACAATTACGCCGCGTAGTAGCTAAACCATACGTCGTAGACGACTTTTATTATATGAATACGGCTAGAAATATGTTGATGGTTATGCCAAAGCGCGGAGGTGTAATAAAATTCTATTATTATGCATGTAACGATCGAGACCGTGGAAGGAACACCGTTTGAACCGGTATGGGGTCAATTATGTCTAAGTACGCGTACAACATCTATACCTAGAATACCGAAAGAGGAAAAAAAAGGTTTAAGAACGCGCGAGGTCAAGGAGTTCGTAATATTGATTGCACTCTAAGCTTTGAGTATATACGGCAAACCAGCGCTCGAAGATGTCTAGATCCGTTTACCATGGGATATCATGGGATAAAAGTTTTATTCGAGTGGATCCTGCAAGTTTCGCCTATAAAATCCAACAGCTTCTTTCGAAGCAATTTTATTGAGCAATTAAACTTCAAAGAACATTTGATTTCGGGTCGAATATATAGGACCTCTAAGACGATAATGGAGGCATAAATGAATGGTTTGTGGAGATTTCTTTGCGTTTTAGATATCGAAACCGCGTAATGGAACCTCAAGTATTTACAGATCAATAAATTATAGTTTCCCTTTGACGTCGATATAAAGATATATATGCACTTATATCGAAAGCTTGTTTCGAATAAATTTTGAATTTATATAAAATATTTATGTAAAATTAGAAAATATCCTAAGGCATTCTAAAAGTAGATAAATAGAATAAGGAACAAGTATAATACTTTGAGAATTCTTATCACTAAAACGGCAAAGTTGCACTTAATGGTTCAAAATTTTCCGTCCTTCAATTTGATTTTTTTATATAGTACTACCTTGTTTAAACACTTAATAACTTGCTTATCGGAAACATAGACTTAATATTTTTCGTTGCGGTTTATACTTATCCAACATAATTCAAGTTTTTATCTTAAACACATTAATCAATATGCGACCTTATGCTTGTAAAAAATTTAATTACTTGTGTTAATAAATTGCTACGATCCCTTATAAAAAAAATATTAAAAACAAGAGCTTTTAAATGATAAATTAAAATTGTTGAATTAAAAAAAAATCTGAAAATGAATACAAATTAGCATAAATAGCAAAAAAGACAATTGGCAAAAGGATAAAAAATAAATAACTTCTTAACATGATTACTTGCATTACAAAAGAACACCTGGAATAAAAGCCGCATTTATATTCGGACTATGAAGAAGTAAATGTACGGATAATTTGCAAGACAAATTTAGTAAGTGTTTGCAAGGCAAATTCAACAAGTAACATAAATATGGAAATGATGTTGATGACCACTTATTATATGTAAATGCCGAAGTTCATGTTTATGTACGCCTTTATCGAAACTCTATGGAATATCTACATAGTGTCCAAAGTTATCTGTCCACCATTGCTGAATATTGTTATTATTTGATCTGTCAAATAGATTAAAAAAAAAAGGAGATTGGTACAATCAAAAATACATGTTTTCTAAAATAGAACAGCGTCAGTTATTCGTAAACAAATTTACAATTGATGGAATCGAGTGGCCTTGATGAAACTATTTCACGATTTGCACTTTTTCAGCGAGTAAATATTCCATATTAATCTGCTCTTTATTATGACGCAGCATGGAGACAAGGTTATTTCGTTACAGCTCCTGTAGGCACTCCCCATTTGTACTCTTCTTTTTCTATATTTACATAGAGTCGTCCGCATTACTATATATTACGATATAATATTGCAGAGATAGAAGTTACGAAAAGATTTGACGACAGGCTCATTTTTTATAGTCTTGGACTTTATTTCATGAAATGTGCTAAATAGAGTTATGAGTTGATAAGTAGAATTTCCTTGTATTTGTCAACGTTAAAATTTTTCCGAAAATAATGTCGGTCTCTGCAGGATTTGAACCCAGACCCTCTCGCTTATCGAGCGAACGTCTTAACCATTTAGACCGCGAGGACCTTAGGAACAAATCCTGCTCGCTTTTAATACCTAGATGTAGGTATTAAAAGCGATTTGTTCCTATAATGTTCTCGTGGTCGAAATGGTTAAGACGTTCGCTCGGTAAGCGAGAGCGCATAGGTTCAAATCCTACAGAAACCGACATTATTTTCGGAAAAAATTGATGTTAGTAGTTACAAGAAAATTATAATTTCATAATGTCTACTGCTTTCTGTCATTATTACCACAATCCAATTGACCCAATGTTTTTACCCATCAGTAACTGCTAAAATTAAACAGCATATGTAAAGCACATTTCACTCGAAAAGTAGTAGTATTGGCTTAGTCCTGGTTATAGAGGAACTGCAGGTTGAGATTTGCCGGAGATACGGTGTAATTCACTTACCCAAGAAAGGATAAGATTTGCATTGTTATTTCAATCTGATTCATTGCTGGACTTAAGGGAGTGGATAAACGAACACATGCTTATAAGCAATACGAGTTTAATTGAAATAGCCCAGTATAAAGCTGTAAGAGTCAGTACATTTTCAATAATATAGAGGCACCAAACAGTATTTAGATTTTAATTTAGTTTTTGGAACATAAAGTTATGCATGGTTTGCGTACAGATAACCTAAATAATGTTGCTGTGTATGTGGTAAATTAGTTCCACTACATAAATTTAGAACTCAACACCCGTAAGTATGAAAATCTTCACTGAATAACGAATATCATTCAGTTGATAAAGAAAGCTTTGTATAAAGTATTGAATATTCAACAGATCCTGATTTTTATTTATATCCCAGGAATCACATTTAAATGATTTGGCGCAGTATTTGAACCTATCAGTTTGAGTTAAGTATTTGCCACAGCCTGCGTAATCAAGATGCTAATTAAATTGAACCTTGCAGTTATTCACATTTTCAGAAAAAAAAATCAGCTCTCACAGTAGTACATTCTACATTTAATAACTATTTAACACGCATTTAAAAGAACAATTCGAAGAATTTATAACATACAGGATGTTGTATTTGAAACACGAGAGTTCACATCCGCTATTGCTTTAATCAGGTGTGCCATTAAATCGGAAATATTTTTAGAATATCGTTCTTCATCCAAAATATTGCTCGTCAAAATTTCAAAGCGATATTTTTATTACTTGTAAAGATAAATCTAAGAAATGGTTGTCGTAAATGTTATGCATGACCTTTTTCTTAGTAAAATCTTGGCAATTACACTTTATGTTGCAACTGTTATACGTTATAAGTGATAATAAAATTTAAATATAACGCAAAAAAAATGGAAAAATTATGTTAAATCGATTACATTTCAAAACTTCATAACCAAGACCTAAGTCATTCATAAAATATTATTGAATAAATACGCAGAAAATCATATTTTGAAGTGTTCATAATGTTGCGTAAAATATGAAAACAAAAGTAAGAAGTATATTGATCAAGAGAACAATGCTTCTTAATATTAAACATGTTTAAGTATTTTTTTAATGTTGCCACTATATATTGTATATCTTACAAAATCATTAATTTAACGCATTTCGTAGCTTTTTAATAATGGTAAAGATGGGTAGATAGCTTTGGACAAGCTGTACGTATATACATACACAATAGAGGTTCCTATCTTAGTAGAGAAACATTATTGGAGGAACTAATACTAAGACGTTCGTTAATAGAATTTTAATGTAATGAAAGTAACTAACACTACTGTAGTAAATTATTGACGTAATTATTTTGAGAACTCACATTCCATACTGTAAAAAAACGTTGCGGCTTTAAATAGACAACTAAATTTAGAACAAATGCAACAACAATTTCTAAAACCTACACGTATGTACCTATATGTAATGCCATTTAAATAAATAATCAAATCTATATGGTGACCTTTCATAATTAAGCACTGAATGTCTAATTACTGTAGATATTATATCAAGAACTAGTTACCGGTTCCACATTGATATTTTACTACTTCAAATTATAGCCCATTTGCACCCCTTTTATAGTCCGTAACGATTGTGTATATACAAGTTACGTAAACCTCTTAAACAAATTACATACTCCGATATTGTGTTATTAGCTACTCACGCCATCACAGCTAGATACTTGATTTTATAAGTAACAGAAAGATATAGAAATTTAAACTTACAGTAATGATATCTTTAGATCCAATTAAGTATTGCATAATTACTTGTCAATTAACTATTGTAACAAAGCAATGTGAGACTGGTTATTACCCTTAAGCTTTTAAGACGTCAATGATTGCATTTATTTTGAACAAAGGCGATCCTCACGAGATCAGTAACTTTCGCCCCAGAATAGCAGTATTTCCAAAATGTTTGAAAAAGCTTTAAAATTACAAATGGTGATTTTAGTAAACGTCTAACCCAACAATAAAGTATAAAATCGCTTCGTTCAACTTTTGACAATTAGCACCATCAGAGAAGATTGTTTACAATTGGCTGCGTATCATATTTGAAGGAAATTCGTATGCGAACATTCAGCTGTGAAAAACATGTTCCCTATGGATTCCGCATTATTTTATCGAAGCTTAGAAAGGAGCTCGTCTTAATCGGTGTAAATAAAATTCAACCGAGGAAGTGCAAAATCCGTATGCAACATTGTAATAAGTGACGAAACTTGGATATATCCTTGTCAACCGGAAACTAAACCAAAATCCTTGGTTTATGTCTTCTAAGAGAAACCAAATCCTATAAACGTTGTTCGTTCATGAAGCATTTCCACAAAAATAATCTCCTATTTCTTTAGTTGTACTGGATATATCAGAACCATTCCCTTATGGGATTGATCAAGAGCTAATGCTGCCATATAACAATTATTTTGACAAAAGTCATTGCCGAAATTAGGAAAAACAATCAAACACCTCGCATAATTCATCATCGTGTCACACAGCATATCAAACAAGTGATTACTTGAAGAAGGAAAATATCGAATTAATGTCTCATTATTAAACAAAAGATGTGTGAACAGGAATTTTCATTGCCTCAAGAAGCTGTTGAAGCCCTCAAAAATCGTGTATTTGAAATTGCTACTACAGAGTGGAAAGATTTGGTTTGAACGCATGTAAAAATGCGAATATTTTGGAAAACGATAAAAGTTTATTTCAATTTTCTTTTTTTTGTCTAGTTTTTGTAAAAAATTAAATTATTATTATTATTATATCTACGCATTATTGCAGGAATATTATTTATTAATTTATTACATATCTATAGCGACTAATAAAAATTGTTTTACTAAAATAGTATTTATGACCTACTTAATTTTTAAGGTTAGAGTTATAAATAAATACATAATCGTATAAATCTGATATTTATAATTACTTGCGAGTAAGTGTTTATATTTGTGATCGTAAGAAAACCGTGATATACAGATGTAATGAGACCTATGAAAAGATCTACATCTGTAATAAATACATCAAAGCTCCGGTAATGTACTTAAATTAGATAAAAGTTTAAATTAGATGCAGAAATAACTTATTCGCGGGCATACCTTATACAGTATTATTGTAAAACATAGTGAATATATTACCACTGGAATAACCACGGAAAAGGATAAAAACCACACGAAATATGAAACACCAATCCAAATAGACATGTAGATCAAGTTAAAGTAATACTTTATAAGATATATTACTGTTCGATGGATCATGAACCGTAAATGTTTGCAAATTACGTTAAAGGTACGCTAACCAAATCAGATTGCCTCAATAAACACATCAACGTGCTAATTGTCGACAAAAATGATTGTAACATATAAGAATTTGATATTACTTTCGTATGTAAAAGTGTATTTTGCCTTTCTGTATATATAAGATATGGAAAATTTATTAGAATATAGTTCCTAATTTTATTCATTAGTCACTGCATACTTATATGGTTTATAAAAATTAAAGGTGAGTTTAACAACAGTATTACGTAATTCAGTAATTAATTAAGTACAGCTTTGTTTGAGAAAAAAATTAACACCAATTACACTATTTCCGATGTTATTACGTATTTTTTATTACCTTATAAAAACTGAAAACAATAAGAGAAAATTAATAACAATTCCTAAATCTTAATTTCTTTTTATCAACCTCAAGTTGTAGGAAAGTGTGTCTAAAATGTTTCATACCCTTGTTACTACACCCCCACGTCGTAAAGGGTGAAGCGCCGTTAACTATTTTCCTAAGGACGAATGGTGACTCGGGAGCATACCGAACCCGCCCTAAAAAGTACTGCAACTGCATTTGATGGACGATAGTTTCTAATACAACTTTCAGTCTGAAAGCGAATGGTTCTAATAAATATGTCAATTTGTCCTTGTGGTGTGTTTGCCCACGCATCTCGAGGAGCTTAAATGAACTGTCTCAGATCTTCTAGAGCATGTTTTTGAACTCTAATCCTTCTTCTTATATAATGTTATACGAGCCCAATGGAATCAATTTTGGGTGAGAAGGTCTATCTTCCTCAGAGCAGTAATAGATTCTGTTTCCAGAGATGTAAAATTCTGCTGGTATATAGACAGCCATTATCATGCAACGAAATTATTTCCTATTATACCTCTCTACAGCCTAACTATTGATACTAACACCAAACCAATATATCTACGACTTTGGCGTAATGGAATTAACTAGTTTTATCTCCTATTGCTCCTCTATATTTCGGTCAGTTTCCAGTCTACTCGTGTCTACGTTGACTTTCTAGAACCCGAATTCGACATTCATCTGATCTCAGATTTTGATTAGATCCGAAAAAAGGACGTTTTGCTAATTTAGTGTTCAGGATACCAGGTTAGGCAATTAACTTTGTTCTGACTGGATAACCCCGAAACCCTCAACTGTTTTCTGCTAAATAAGCGTCGAACATTAAGTCTATTTCGTATATATTGTTTCTACAGAAACGTTAATACCTGTAGCCTGCAGAAGGTGGCTTTTGAGCTCTGTATTAAAAGAGGTTAGATTTCATTTAGGTATTTCAGCTAAAAAGTGGTCTTGTTAATCAGTATTATACCTATGACTGGGTCTTTCCTTAAGTGTTTCCAGTTCTAAAAATTTTGCATTATAACAATGTCCTCAGGGACTCCCACTTTAGCTTTGCAACTGACGACAATTATCAATTATTATGACACACGTGACCGACATCTACAAAAACTTTTCGTATTTTCAAAAATTATTATTTGTTGCAAATAAAACACTGAGATTCTCTTCACGAAACTGCCGCAAGTGTGTGTAAAATAACGTTAATAACTTAGGTAAGTAATCCATAGAAACATAAGAAGCTTTTCTTGAATTGCAAATGTGTTTTCTTATCAATTATGATTGATGAACGGTAACGTAATGTTTTTTGCAGTAGAAATTTAAAAAAAAAATTTAAATAAATGATAATAATGGATCCAGAAGCAATTCTGCATATACGTACGTGTATTCAAAAAAATATATATCTTATATATAATATCACAAAATGAACTCAATCGGTTTTACTACAATCATGTTATCTCCAAATAATTTTATAGCATCTATTAAAATAATTGTTATTATTATAATATGCAGTTGTACTTAGAGCATAATCAAATATGTGAAAAGATTATATTTCTCATATCTCCTATTATTTTTTTTTATGTGACAAATAAGCACGTTACGATTAGAAGAACAAGAAGAAGTAAATATTACCAATACTGAAAATATTGTGTTGTAAACTTCCGTGGTTGTTGTTTTCTTTTAAAGAATTTAAGTTTCCGTGTTAAAACAGTATCGTAATCGCATGAGTCTGTCGACGTTTCGTTTCCAGTTGCAATGAGCTGCTGCATGTCGTATTGCTGTGAGAAGAGAGACCGCACCCCGAGCGACGATCATTCTTCTCATAGCAGTGATACGACAGTAGCCCAGAAGAAGTTTTAATTTTACATTAAAAAATATGAAAGTATGCAGTAATAGCGATTGTGGTAATTTGGCTACAAAGAAAAATATTAAATTATTTCCTATAAAATTATTCATGAAAATAGCTCGTTGCTAGACTCCTTTGTTAAAAATAAAAACCATGTATTTCTCTCAATAACGCAAGCCTTTATTGTGCAAAAGTTAGCAGGAGAGAGGATACTTTCGGAGCTTACTATATAATAAAGAGAGCTTGCCAAATAGATTACTTCTTATGTTTATTATTTTCTTAACTTAGTACTTTATTATTATAGTTTAAATATTCCAAATGTTTATCTTCTGATTATCAAAAATTATTTATTGAAAATATTTAAATAATTAACTACAAAAGCGTAATTAATTAATTTTCCTATCACAACTGTTAATAAAACAATGGCTTGTATGGTTAATCAAAAACAAAGAAAAACAAAACAATATAAATACGTGTTAGTAACCTTTTAGGCGTTACACTCCACACCATCGCAATTTTACAAACATACCTCGGCCATTGTTGGCCAGCGAATATATTCCACCATGACGGACGTTTCTGCCTGACCTCTGGAAGATTGGGTACCGCTTCGACGACACCTTTCTTCCGCTTCCTCTCGAACTTTATAGCATGCCAGGACTTCCGGCGCGACTTCTTGTCGGTTATGGGCGGCGAATTATCGAACCACTGTTTCTCGACGTCCTCCTCGACAATCCAAGGATCCTTTTCGTGAACAACCTGCAGTACCTGCGAGTTCATGTCTCCGATCGCATATCTTTTTGTCACACGTCCTACTTTAACGCCGCCAAGGACGAGTATCGCTGCAAAACGGAGGAAAGGAACGTTTGTTGTTGCATGTTTGATCGTCTGTATGTTACGGTTTCTATTTCCGTTAGATGTGACATTCGATGGGTGGATAGGGTAAGTAAATGATATTATGCTGGTCGGTATTTACACTGCAGATATGTATGTGCATAGTTCGGAATAATTACGTGTTACGGATGTAAAATCGATTAATTTGATAATGGTACACAATTATTATAGCAAACTACATATAGTGTAGTAGTTTGCTTTGAAATAATTTTACATTATTGTAAACGTAATGAGTTTATAATTCTTTTGTCTTCGCAGTATTTGTGTCACGAATTTATATAATTGTTAGAATCTGCAGGGATTATTTTTCTATTCTTTTGCTTTCTTCCGTGCGCAAAATTACATACCTAGTGTCCACATCTATTGTTGCCACCTTTTTTCGCAATTTTTATACTTAATGCATGTATACATGCAAATAATGAAAAATTATCATAATATTATAAGGCATACGTGTATATAGGTTAACGCAGGTCGTGAGGAAATTACTTTAGCGGGCGAAAGTATTCATGTAATGTTCATAGAAACTGAAGAATTACTAGTGTTTATTTTTATTAAAATGTTTTAGAAGCCTTGCGTGATTTACCTTGCAGGCTTGGGTAGCGTGTTAACATTTTATCGCTGTTGCTATTTCAATGCGTTTAACTTGAAATTTTTACGTTATTTATTTCACCTTCGCTGGGAACTAAGTATTTTATGAATCTTCAAAACCAAATATCGGAGAGTTTTCGAGCAGCCTACGCTAAAATACGGTAAATTTACAAAGCATTCTTTCGCGTTTGTGTACAAATTACAGTCACGTTATATGAATACCGTTTCCCGCTATTTCAGCCGATTTGGCGTTAGTGTTTACATTTACGATATAATATAACAATCTCGCTTTATTACTAGTCAGTTCCTTGTTTGTTTACGTGTGTATGTAAGATAAATTAATAAAAATTGGACATATCAGCAAAACAGACGATAAAAGCCATAGATGCAGATTTATTTTAAATGATTTAGTTGACTAAACAGCAGTTTTTAGTCAAAATCATTTGAGCATGTATATAGATGGGAAAACGGTATATAGAAATAGCATAAAAATTGCATAAACAATTTTTGATTAGATTTGTGAAAATTATTTGGATTATTTACTGAAATTATTTAAAGAAGAAGACACACATTATTTAAAGAACTAGGTACAACAATATCATTAGCATCGAAATTGCAGGAAGCAACTACTTTTAAAAAATCTTTTATTTGCTAAAAAAGATCGTACGAAAACCGTTTTAAATATGCATTATTGAAAAATACTGTAAGTGATCACGTTAGCGTACAAATTGCCGTAGATTTTTCGAAAACTCCCTATTAACTGGATTTACGTTTGGGAAAGAATAAACAACCTAGACGACACAATGAAAGAAGCAATCTATTATAATATATAATAGAAATAAATTATAATATATAATAGATATAATATTAATATTATATCTATATTATTATAGATACTTATATATCGTAGTTACTTATAATATTAAGTATGGGTAAGAACTAACTACGATAACATACTAAAACAGTGAAAATAGACAACAACAATAATAACATCGTAGCTGACTTATATTACCAACGTTTGTGGCGCTATGATTCGTAGATATCCGGTTAGTCACAGTATATTAGTTACATAATTATGTCTGCAGTATTTAAAGAGTAGATTTTATAAAGTAATTTACTATTAATTACCTTCCTAATTTGTATTTCTAAGAATGATTTGTATTTGACGAATAATGTCGTATGTTAGGATCATTTCCCCAGTGCTCGGAGTATATACAATATGTGGAGTATGGAATGAAAATATGTATATTATAAATAGGAGCAACAAACGGATTTAAATAATCTATTATTTCAACGCTCAAGAACTCAAGATACCAGAATTGTAAAAACACTTTCTCTAAATTGAAATACGATGTTGTCCATATACGCAACTCCCTCGATATGTCAATTTTAATTAATATTGTTAATTTCCTATAATATTCATTAAATTCCATACAATAAAACGGTTCTGAGAACGGAATTTTGCAAGCTTTTGTGACGTCACTTCTCATGTTCATGGTGATCTTGCTGCCTAATATGTCTTTATAGTAATCGAATTTATTAAAAATGACGATCACATCTGAGGAGCTGAATTTAGAGATGTAAAACTAACAACTGTTTTATGCCTTGACAATATGATATTTCTCCATTGGTGAATAGCAAAACTAATTATTTATTGTTTTCAGGTATAATTCGACGTATAAGTTAACTTTGATCACAATTGCTGTTTACCATGACGAATGATGGAAGTGATATACTGCGTTACAATGCGCTTGTTGTATGAAGCCGCATATTGGTCTACTTTTATTTGAATTTATAATACGTCATTAATTATTATTATTGGAGATAATAAGTAACATCAATATTTTGCACTTTTCTAGTTTAAAAGAGTGAATACGTCCTATTATTTATGGAAGATCAGACAGATACTTGCTTCGAATAAATTTTGCTATTATTTTGGGAAGAAACATAACTTTAATATACAGGGTGTGGCACAAAAAGTGGACATTTTTGGATTGGGTAATATACAACTGGTAAACATGGTACAGATCTGAGGTGGGATCATTATACTTCTCAGATCATCCTACTTCATTGTATACCGCGTTATCGCGTATAACAACCACGTAAAGAGCGGTGAATCTATGACGGAAACAGCGATTTTTTAGTCGTCAGTTCAGCGTTGGTCGTCAGGATGAAATATCGTGTCGCAACACTACATTAATTCTTTTCGCAGTGTATGATTTGTCGTGAAGCAGAAACTACCTGGTCTTGTCGAAACAGCATGTATACCCGAAAATGTAGAAAGGGCCACAAAATTTGCGCCAAGGTTGGGGATTTCGTCCTTACAAGGTTGCAATTTTGCAACGGTTGTATAAAAGAGAGCCTTTCCTGAACGTTGTGTCTTTGCTCAAATAATACTTCAATTTTTAGATGATGATTAGGGATGAAATTCATTTTTATCTTAATAGTGAATCAACAAAACTTGGGGTGGTGGAGTTCGGATATTCCGCAGACTTTACATGAAAGACCGTTGCATAGCCAAACTCTACATACTATCTGGTATGATACCGGTAGGTTTGGTAGCAGGGTCCTACTTTGTTAATGAACACGTGGCCGCTGTTACTGTTACATCTGCTCGTTAGGTTGATATGATCAACAATTTCCTCATGAAGGAGAACTAACGGGTTGCACTTCAACAGAACCGACCCAACGTCCATGCAGCCCGAATATCGATGGCATTAAGCAAGATTTCTTTCCCAATCACGTTATTTTGAGAACGGGTGACGTATCATCGACCTATCAATTAACGATTTCTTTTTATGAGGTGGTTTCCTGAAATAATATGTATATGAAAACAAGCCTCATACATTAGAGGAACTCAAAGAAGGAATTCGACAGCATATCGCACAAAGCGACCAAATACTGTTGGAGAAAAGGGAGTCTAACTTTAAGAAGCGCGTACAACTTTGTCTTTGTTAAAGTGGACATCATTCGGATGACATAACTGATCGTAGTTAAATAAACAAAATGGCATGCTTTCATGTACACATTCTTGTCAATAAAATTTTGTTTGATTATAAAAATAGCGCAGTACTGTTTATTCCAAAAACATCCGTTTCCCGTTCCGAATCCTGTGTATATATTTTTTTGTATAAAACCTACATTTTAAGAACTGCGGACGTAATTGTAGCGAATCTGCTGTAAATGGCATCTGTGATGTTATATTGTTACATCATCGCTGTTAGACATTACTGACATACTGCGTAGCGCAGATGCCAGAGGCAGAAGTTGGTATGCTATGTACCGTGTGTTAAAGGTAGTCGCTGCCACTGTATTACTTTCTCTTTTCTGTTTTTACTGTATTAGCTGTTTATCGTAATTAGTTGTTGCTCCTTTAGTATTCTAGTGTTTGTTTCTGAGTGTTTTCGTGTTTGTTTTCTTCGTTGTATTTATATAATATTTGTATTACTATTCACTTTTTATTTGTGCACACTCTTAAAATATTTACAAGAAAAGGGTCCCGAATGTCAAATTCAGATCTGAGTGAAATTTGGTAGGTAAGTAGAGTATGTTGAGATTTGAAAATAAACATTTTTTGTTTGTGCTGAAATTCACTCTGAGTGGGTGAAACATGTTAATCCTCATTTGCGAAATAATGTCATAAAATTCTAATCATTAATACACAATTAATTCTCGTGCTCTAAATATGTATATCAATTTGTTGCGTATGCCTGGTATAAGTCTGGTTATATATAGAGAATCGACCTGGTCAATTGGAACATTTTGCCGCTTCAAACCAAGACCTTCCATTTCCTCCCCGTTGCTTTCAATGTGATGCTTTTCTTGTGCTGTTCTTGGTGTGAAAACATTTATGCTTTAAGCATTTTTTGAAGACTTTCATTGCCATACCAAATCATAAATACATAGTTTAAATACGTTTTTCTTAATAGAAGACATATATATGTATGCAATATATAGATGGTTTTGGTGTAAGTAGTATAAGGTATGACATGTTCTACACCTTTGGAACACCCTGTATAATTGAAAATGCTTTAAAGTCAATAAAGGATGTTAAAGATTAACAACTTGCGTTAATTTATTTTTCGTATTACTATGATCAGTTCTAACATAAGAAGGTAGCGCTTAAATGCAACACCCTATATATACAACATTCATGTGTCCTGAAAGACCTTTCGATAAGATACAACATTTGCATTCAAATTTTAGTTTAATATATTACCGTTCAAGAATTAAAACAAGAAAACTGAAAATCTGTGAATTTTCGAAAGGGTGTTTCAGCTCCTCAGAGTGAATTTCCGCGCAAACAAAAAATTTTTATTTTCATGTCTCAAGATACTCTACTACTACTTACCCACCAAGTTCCATTAAGATCTGAATTTCACACCTGGAAACTTTTCCTTATTAGTTGATAATAGAGATATAAATAATGTACAGGATTCACGTTGTCGAATTGAAATAGCAGCCACAACAGAATAAGAATGTTTTTTGGATATTTATTTGCCAAAATACCATGTTACTTCAGTTTGTGATAATTGTTATGTTTGGCAGAACCTTTGAGTATATTTTTTGAATCGGAAATGCTGCGTACCCTTTAAAGTTACCATACGTATTATTTTATTTTATTATACAAATCAATTTTCTAGAATCGTAACATTTTGCTCCAATCAGCCAAGTACTTAAGATACCGCAAATTATCATTGGTTACATAAAAAGAATTCCGCATTGTTCCGTGTTACGGAACAACCCGCAGTACTTTGATAAAATTTGTAGATATTCTTTACAATACGACTGTTACGCCAACATTTCCTGGGCAATTCTACAATCTGGAACACTTTCATGTATACGTGCACATATAATAACATACCACCATATAAATTACGTAACGTATCGTGCTTCAAACAAAAAGTTGTTTTTTTTACGAAGGCATCGTGCATCAACATTATGGAGGATATTGCATGCTACCAGTAAGTAAATGCCTTGCCTCTTAAGCAATCCAGTCATTAGTCGAAAGAATTACGACCAAACTTGGAAATGTTTGTATTCGTGTATTTGTGTCACTAGTAAATGTATTATCGCGAGATTATTGGCGATTAATTAGGTGTTTATTGACTTTGTAGTTGAATTTATTAATTTTTTTCTCAAATTAATCGATTTAACGTGTTCTGCAGTTGAAATACAGCATTGAATATCTATAAAAGATCATACAGAGATAGAGTGCCATGGAAATAAGATCAGTATTACAAATTGTTATAGTATGTGATTCATACTGCTTCTGATTAATTAAAGTTTTTTTTCTTTTGTAACAGTTTCAAGAGTAACCTTCAATAGAAGAGTTATGAATGAAACTTCAATTAACACACTAATAGAATATAGGTCATACATTGAAAATAAGTGCATAGATTTTTTACTACCATATTCCATCAACTGATAGGTTTGAAAGTACTTACTATAAGTCTACACTACCGACCGAACCTATTGCTTTTGGCAGGATTAGTTCAATTCATTCAAAATCATAATTACTTTTTATACAGACTGTCCTAAATTTATGGGCCTTTATAAGCATTTCTCATATTATGAGTATAACTGTAAATTAATATTTTGCTGTTAAATTTAGTACCCAGAAATAATCAAAGAAAGGATTTCGATTATTTTCAAAGCCAACTTGTATTAGAAAAAAGGAAATTTCGTTTATTTACGAATATATTAACTTGCATACGTTATTAAGGCAATCCTTATAAATATCTATATCTATATCTTTTTCTATTAAACATGTTTTTCTGATTACTGTGTGATAAATAGATAATAGACTATCAAAGAAAAAAAAAAGGATATTAATGAAGAAGCAAAAATAAAATACCTAGTAGGTTTTGGTGTACATTTATTATATTTTCTCTTCACCATTTTTTAGAATCAAATAGAATTTTGTTTAGATTTTATGTTATACATCGTGTTCAAATTGAGATCATTTGTTATTGTAATTGTTAATTTTGTTATTGAAACTACAGACACTACTAGAAAAGCAGTTGAACATCTAGTTCTTGAAGTTTGTTCTTGAGTTTTACATATTTAGAAAGAAGATATAATCTTAAGTAGAAACTATTTAACACATTAGTAACCAAAACTTAAAAATAAAAGAGCTACAAGTATTTAAATCTATTACTGCCTAAAACAAAACATAAGTAGCTCATGAATAAAATATATCATGAACAGCCTTAGTAAGAGAAAAATACCTGCATAATTCAACTGATATTGTGACAATTTTGTATTGTAATTCAATTGGGAACAATTCAAATTTCTTACGTTTAATTTTACAAAATAATGAAACTAACTTTAGTAACAGTGGCACGTTTAATCAAAAGAAAAGTACATTACTGGAGCCAAGAAAATTTCATGCGGAGTTGGCTTCACAGTATTCTCAGTTCTGGTGTAGGTTAATTGGTAAAAGAATTGTAAGTCCTGAATTAATAATATATTCGGAATGCAGCGTTTCTAGAGCATGTGGACTCTTATTATCAGTCGGTAACCCGGTTTACAATGAGAGTCCACGTTCCGAATAAATCATTAGTTTGTATGGGGTGGAGCTTACTGCGATACCCGTGAAGCAAGATAATGTGTCCCCACATAATCTGCAAATTGTAACCAATTTTACGGTTAGCTCGTTGGGCAGATCTTGTACTTCCTGATTTTTATTTTTGAGGATATCTAAAAAAACAAATTTATAAAAATCTGTATGAAGATGTTTATGAACTTCAAGGAACTTTTATACATATTACAAATACTATTGATCGATGAAGACCACATAAAGTACTACACATGAGAAAGTATGCTCAAAAATGTGTAAAACAAGAATGAAATTGCTATAAGTTTTGTTTTGTTATTTATTACTCTAAGCAAATTTAGTCATAGGTTACTGACATATGTAGGTGTTTTATTTCTAATCTTAGGGTACTTACGTGTTAACTAGTTCTTATTTAAAATTTTACCCTAAACTTCAAAAAATATATTGGTGTTCCATAAAAAAAAATGTATTTTTAAAACATTTCAATAACTCGATATTCAATTACTTTTCTGATTCTACCATGGTTAACAACAAGAAAAATGTTATTACTTTGATAATGCAATCAACTTTCAAGTTTCAATAGTAGCAATAGTGCCGATTTCAATTTGCACACAGTGATACTGGCACGTAATATAATAATCTATCTTATTAGAAATAAACAGCAATAATAGAGAATTCAGACCTTCAATTTATTCCCTTGTTCTTGTTTCAATGATGGTAACAATTGCGTTACCATTTAGCAGCCCATTGGCAAAAATAAATCCGTGATAGATACTTTCTCTAAATTAAGTATTTAAAATTTGAAAATATGGCTGATGGACTACTTTTGTACTGAATGCACTTTCCTTTCTTACAGTTGTATTATTGCTGCTGGGGAAAAAAATTCATTAACAAATTCCTTAGGTAGGTACTCTTATGTGTAACTCGTCATTCTTCCAATTTTATTAGCAGAATATAAATTTGATTTTACGAGGTTGATATTTTAATTATTTCTTATGCGATCTAGGCTTGGCAGGGTTACCATGTTTAATTAAGCACAATAATCTACGTCCTCTGGTTAATCTTTTATAGATATTTTATATTAACTTTCCATCAAAACAACAGCGATAATCATGCTTAAATGTAATAGAACTAAAAAAAAAAAAGAAAACATAAACAAGAAGCTGGTTTTGTTACACTTACCTAGGTTAAGAATTAGTCATCTACTTTAAACAAATAATGCTAATTTATTCAGAATAGATCAGATGCTATAAATATGTACATATATTCTAAACTCACATAAAATCAGGTTCCAAGTCTTAAGCATCAGGTCAGTAATAACTGATCTTTTCAAATCGTACCGTTAGAATTTATACATAGTTCTGCACATAATATAGAAAAAAATATATATCCTATCAATCCAACTATATGTAAATATTGCTAAGGTAAAGATTAGAAAGATTTTTTTTTAGTTTAGAAAGCATTTAGAAAGCTTAGAATTCAAATTTTCTAAAAATTGCTTTTGCATAATTAGAGCTCAGTTATAATTCTTTTGGCACTGACTATAAACACTTGTCCTACTTCAAATTAGATTATTTTGGTTGAAAATGGAAACTGTCTGAAACTAACTTAGCGTAGTCCTATATCGTACTAGTTTAAACACCCAGTCTTTCCCGGGCAAAACCAAAAAAAAGAGTTGGTGATTCAACGGTAAGAAGGGTAATAATCAAATAAAACTCAGGTTGTAGTTCATAATAGTACTCTCTTGAGTGTGTATAATGTAATGAGGGAACTTATTTTATGAATAAGAAGATAAAGTTTAGCTTGAGGATGGTTCAGATATCCCTGGAGTAAAGCAGACCAAAGTATATATTATACTTCAATATTTATTAGAACAGCTCTAATTCTAATCCATCGTCAGCAATATCACGTCAAGAACATAAAATTTGTATAATAGTTCAGACAGATAAATATATTGCTTTTCAGAAATACCTTATTTCGAGTTGCATTCCATGAACTACTTTTAGTTATTTTTAACTATATAAAATATATAATAAGGTTCCTCGTCTGTAAGTAGTTTTATGCAGGATTTAGTATAGGTAGTACTATAGAACAGTAGTACTATAGAGGGAATAAGTCAATTTATACGTTTTTAAGGTTATTCAACCAACCTAAGTTTAAAGAAGAAAAATGTCATGGCTTGCTAGAGGGTAAATTTAATCACTCATATGGTATTAATTTTCATAGTCACGTGATTAAAGGTACATTTTCACTTTAAATACTACAGAAAACACATGCAAACACAGACTTAGTTGTGTGTTTAATAGTGGGTTGTTGACCTGCTATTATTGTATTACGTATATTAGCGTTCGTACAAAATTATTTCGATTGGCTGTATTGAGCTGGGCGATCAACTATCATGTTTTTAGCAAATTTAGATTGACTAATCTTCTTATAGGAAGAAGTTACTTTTGCCACCCAATCCTGTGAAAATCTACGTCTCTTTTAAATCTTTCCTAATACGTTTTTTGAAATCTTTCCCAGATCCTTTCTTTAATCAACTAAAGAACAACTTTTTGAATTCTATTATTGTAACTGTACAGATCAGAAGTGGTTAACTTAGAGTCCTTTAGGAGCCACATAAGAAACTAGAAGCAATGGCGTGCTAAATATATTAAGAAAGAGAAATGGTTAGCAACTTATGTATATGATATCTAACGTGATAAGTAATGCTACTAAATACAGCTACTCATGGTATTCGTGGAATTATTCACGGGAAAGACAATGTGAGAGGGGAAAAACGCTATCACACGGACATTATTATTACGTTAGGTATTGTTTTCTAGGTATTTTTCGATGTGATTCTCAAAAGCTGCCCTTTATAAATATCGTACAGTATAGTAAAATCGCTACAAAAACAGAAACAAGGTTTACAGCTCAGGTACATGTTCTTGATTATCCCAAACGTCTTACAAATTCTGTTTGTTTCTTATACAATTCTAGCTACTGTGTTGGTCAAGAAGTTGCTTGTTCTTTGTAATAATAAAAGCGATTAATGCATTCGGTACACAGGTTTTAGAAATTGCGAATTCCACTTTTCCAATTGATAGATATTATTGTATAATCGCAAACAACAATTGTCAAATACACCTTTTATCAAATATTATTTTCATAACTAGTCGGCTGTTTATCCGGACACATTCCTGTAGACAGTTTAATTGTTTATGCTATTTGTACCAATTTGTCATTGCTCTATTTTGGAATTAGGAATATGTCAAGAAGAAGTTGCTTCACTACTCCTGTCAAACTTTTTTTGTTTTTCAAATTGATTAAAGTTAGAACATTAGTATGCTAGTTGTACCAAGTTTGTTGAAAGCAGCACAACAAGTAGTTTCTTTTCCTTCTAGATAAATTCTGTTTAATTATTTTGCAATTCAACCTTGACACAAAGGAAAATGTACTTTGCTCATATTCTTTATACCGTTTCAAGTTCCAAATATAAAAACAACAGAATTTCTTACAGGTACCAACTTAGTTGAGTTGAAACAATTACAATAACCCATTTTATGTCTCGGTAGGCACAAAGAATAGAATAATCTAAAAGAAATGTACAAACCACTAACAAAGAAATTCTAAGTAAACATAAACCATGAAGAATTCCACGAAACAAAAGCTCGTTGTGGTTTTATGAGGTATTTTCTTTTAGACCGCTTTAAAACCGACAAGCTCACAACACCATGAAACCACTTCTTACCAAGCACTTAAAGCTAGATAGCTCCGCAAGTTTATGAATATATAATGTAGGCGCGTATGTACATACCTAGTACGAAAATATATTAGAATTTCGCAATTACAAGCGAACGACGTTTATTTTTAACAGGTTTTCTGTGAATGACGCTCTAAACATTATCTAATTTTATGGCAGAACATACAAAGAGAATGTCAAGATGAGACGGATCATTAACACATGAGTATGTGGGAAAGAAAAATACACGAAAGTTACAAAGCGGAAATTTTCAATTACCTAATAGAAATGTATATGAGGCTATTAATAGTTTTAGTATTAAAACCCACCGTATCCTGCTTGCTTTCATTAGGCATAATATTCCGGCATATACAGTACTGTGCAGAAGAAAGAGGCACATAGGTATTTTTTAAAAGTTTATGTAATGGTAAAGGATTCCGATAATATTTCTTAATACATTCTTAATTATAATGAATCTGACAAAGGCTATACTAGCAAGTAGAAAAGAATACTGAGAAATCGTAATCCGTAGGACTCAAGAATGCAATAGATAAACAGATAAGCACGTATGCCGCAGGCAGGCCAATTGTCGGTATTTGTATTGAGAGGCATAAAATTTATGATTGGGTCTATTTGCATTTTTTGTTCATTACAGTTCCCAAGGGCGAAGAATTTTTGCGAGTATATTGTGGAAGCAAGTTGTGATACAGTGATATATTTCAGCAGAAATCGCAAGTGTTCTCTGTGCAGTGTACGAAAAATTCTTAAAAATATAACAAAATAGGTGACGTGGCGGATAAACTGAAGCCTGGACAATCTAACAGCTCTAAGAAATAGAAGAAAAGTGACCGTGAAACTAGCGCGAGAGTTAGAAAGAACTACCGGTAAGTCATTACATGCTTCGACTGTGTAGCTATCAGGAAACATCTTTTGCGATGAGGTGACGAAGTAAAAATGCTCAAATATGCTAAAGACTATCAAAATTGGTCAGATAATGAGTAGAGACAAGTATTATGGACCGATGAGTCTCAAGTTAAATTACTTTACGAACAGGCGTTAATATGTTCGACCACGAGCTGGAGAAATACTTGTAGAACCATGTTTAGAAGCTACTGTCAAACATGGGGGTGGTAATATCTAAGTTTGGAATAGCATTTCATCGCAAGGAGTTGGTGACATTAAAATTGGAGCAACATGCTATAGCTTCTGGGCATCGTTCAATTGGTAATAATTTTCTTCTGCAGTAGGAGCATGATCCCAAACACACTTCTCCATTGGTCAAGAATTATTGAAGTCAGCCGCAAGAGGACGCAGTAGTTCGCATTAAGTTCTTGCCGCCACAAACCTAAACTTAAATATTATTGAACATGTTTGGGATTACCTTGAGCGTAAAAAGATTGAGAGGACACCAAAGACTTTAAATGGGTTCTGGAACATATCGCAACAAGAGTGGTACCGGACGATCACATCAGAGCACTGCATGATAGTCTTCAGCCTCGTGTGAAAGACAATATCAAGAATAAGGGTAGGCATACAGAATATTAAAAAACTAAAAGTTCTTAAAGTATTGAGTATACTATTCACTGATATAAATATGTTCTCTTAAAGTTCTTTTCTATAACATTTATTGAGGTGCCTCTTTCTTTTGCACAGTAGTGTACATACCTATCTATCAACTTTTTTTTTATTATTTAGTTGGTAATCGCGACGTTTTGGAATGTTTACTTTAAAATTTTATAGTCATTTCATCTTCATCTCGAAAATTAATGTATATGAATTTATAATGCAAATAAGCTATTAGAATGGTTATACTTACTAATTAAGTTAGAGTTTCGAATTACGTTGTTATTCTGTTGGTATTTTCAAAATGCGTATAATTATTTGTAACACGTGAGAAAGCATAGATAAGTGCAATAATTAGTGATTGGAAAGTATGAAATATCAAAGATTCATAACGGAACACAAAGAAAGCTATGACATAATACGATGAATAATTTAAGTTTATATATTTTCTAAAAAACTGTTATGAGAATATTATGACGTTTATTAAAACATTTATTACTGACTTCCTTTAAACAAAAAATCTTTAAAGTACAGGAGAAAGTTTTCACTATAATGTTAAAATGAATAAAATTGCAATGCATAGTCGTCTGATTTAAAACTTGTTTTTAAACAAGATGGACGCAAGTTCTGTGTTATTAGTAGTTAGTTATTAGTATTAGGTTTTTATCACTGTGTTTCAGCTTCGTTGTAGTAATACCGACTTCGAAGGTGGTGAAAAGCCGCAATAAGTGATGCTTGGAGTTATTAGGAAAGTGAATATTCATCACTAATCTCGCTCCTACTTTGGAAATTATTTCTGTTTTTAAAGATGCCGGTTTTTCACCATCTTCAAAGTTGATATTACTACAACGAAACTGGCAATCCAACGATACAAAATTACTAATAATACTGTTGTCCCGTTTGCTGTTTGCGATAAAAACTACATCACTTCCATCCAACTTCTTAATATAAAAGTTGCTATCAAAATGCAATACAGCTTACATATCAAATTTATCAAAAAGAGAATTATTATCTCTTGTTGTCTCACAAGAAATAATTCATAGATTTAAAGGTTAGCTTTGTTTTCCTTCTCTATTTAGAACTTTAAGGTGGGGTGAATTGTTTGTGTAAATTACTGTACAACTAGAGACTTGGTTTAGTTACATTATTATTATTATTACATAATGAGTACCAATTTTGCTTCATAACCAAGCAGCAATATTTTGATAATTTTGTGAAATGACGTTTGTAAAATGGATATGAAAACAGCATTGCGTCAATTGCATTACACGGAAAGGAAAAATATGATGAAAAATAGAATAAGTATTAGAAACACATCGAAAAAATCTGCTTTGAAAACAAGACCCGAAATAATGCTGTTAACTAATGCTACTCGTGGTATCGGTGGGATTATTCAAGGGAAAGACAATGAGAGGAGAGAAAACGCTAACATGCGGACATGTTTCTGCCAACCCGGTGTCATCCTCTTTCTCTTCTTCAAATTGAAATTCCCTATCAGCTTATATCACCGTTATTTCTAAACGAACATCCAAGGTACATTTCTTGGTGCTGAACAACGCCAAAGAGTACGCACCTCGCTGCCGTCCAGAACACAGCGACCAATACAATACAATACAATAAGTATCACATTAACTTGTTGATTTCGAGTTTTACTTTTTGCCAATCATTTGGATAATAGTTCTATGGTTAAATAAAAATCAGCCTTTGCCAAGATATTTACTAACAAACCTATCCACGGTTTATTTTGAGATGTAAAAAAAATAATTATTCAAACGATTATTCAAAGTTAAACAACAAGTTAAAAATAATAGCAGAGGAACTAATAGAAGAGAAACAAATGGGCTCTAGAAAAGGAAGATCAATCAAAGACGAAATATTCACTCTACAAATTATAGAAAAGCACAGCGAATACAACAAAGAAATACACATAGGTTTATAGGCTCCGAGAAAGCTTTCGATAATGTAAACAGGCGTAAATTATGGAATACTATGAAAGAACAGGTATATCCATATCATTTAATAAGAGCTATACAGGGTTTATACATTGACACCCGAATTATGGTAGACATAGACGGAAATTTAACTAGGGAAATACCAACAAATAGAGGGGTTAGACAAGGCTGCTGTGTTTCGTCAACATTGTTCAACGTCTACATTGATGCTATTATAAAGGAATGGAAAAAGAAATGCCCTAAAGGAATACGTTTAGACCAGAACATCATTCTAAATTCTATTCTACAGAAAGGGATATATTCATTACAAAAAATCTGCCAAACTATGAAATAAAAATATCGGCAAATAAAACCAAAACTATGCCTTTCCGGGGTGAATATCCAATTAGGAAAAGAATAGTCATAAACGATACTGTACTGGAACAGGTGAAACCTATGATCGAAACAAAGACAGAAGAAAAACTGAATAAATTCACACATATCTGTGGAACTATCAGCAGAACGTTAAAAAACAAACCAATATACAACTTATACGGCAGTGAAAAATGAAAAGAAAGCAGGAAATAGACACAAGAGATGAAATTTTTTAAGAGTAAAAGGTTACAGGTAGATATAAGAACAGAACTAAACATCTTCAACATAAATGAGGGAATAAAGGAAAACAAAAATAAGTGAAAAGAACACGTAGAACGGATGTAAGTAACGAGGTTGCCAGCCAGAGCGAGATTTTATAGATGTTTAGTAAGAAGTGTAAGCAGACTAAATAAGAGATGGGTATCGTAACAGGCAAAGTCCCTAAAACCGGAAGTGAAGAAGAAGAAGATTATTTAAAGTGATTTTAGAACAATAATTGAAAAAAGTCATTCCAAAAGCTTTGTAATAACCTGGATGGTCTTAAAAAGGAATGGAGCAATTATATCTACTTTTTGTTATTATAAAGGAAATGGGAATGCTTGAATTTGTGTAATAAGAAGAGAATAAATATTTTCTTTGCTTGGGTTTGCACAGTTTGCAAACGAATATCGCAAATGCAAATTGCAAATAAATATTTCTCGTCGTTCTCCCATATTCTTATTACGGAAAATTGTATTTAAACAAAAAACAAACGTCACGGTACACAATTTGCGTACGCACATATTTTTTGATTTCCGCATTATACTTTTAATCGTATACAAAAAGAATATACATTCATTCCTACGTAGTTTCAGACCTAGCTTTAGATAAGTTCTCGGCGGCTTACTCAAGGTTAGCGGCATTGCAATAATCCCCCGCGGTTACTTACACGTATTATTTGTCCGTACCAAACGTGAACTATTGTACCAATTGCACGTCGAAAACTGCTTTACTTTTCATATTAAATTTAATAGTGTAATCGACCTTGTATTGGAACTTCTCTATAAACAATTTTGGCGATAGACTCTATTCCTGAACGGCATGTTAGAATAACGTTTCAATTTTGTTTCTTTACTTGGGCATATAATAAAAGGAAACAAACGCGTAGTTTTACAAACACGATGAAGTTAGTTAATTCATTAAAATGCTGTGGTGAAAAGCTATTTCAATTACTATTGAAAGTGTCTTTATTGGAGAACAAGTTACTGACGTTCTCTTTAATAAAAAGAAAATTATGGCATATCAAGACGTTATTAGCCAGAGAAACATACACTGGTGTTCAGGGAAGTTTGAGTATTTGGATTATTTTCAGAAAGGAAGTCAAATTAATTTAAAGACGATAAATATAAAAAAAAACCAAAAATCATCGAAATAATCATCTTTGATAGCTAATACCGTTTGTAAAATACATATGTCGGATTCTCATAATTAATTTCATAATTGCTTCGTGATTAATGTTTCCCATTCGCTTTGTATAATATCCCATAGTCGTTGTTTGGATGTGCGAGCTTCGTTTCTTATTCGTCTGTCGATTTCGCCCCATAAAACCTCACACAGATCGCAGTTCTGAGTAGCCCAATTATTGTTATTACAATTCCTTTATTGCGCTTCTAAATACTGTCTCCCCACTATGTTGGCTTACGCTTCGGATAGTTATTCTGCATAAATATCACATTTTCCCCTTGGATCGAGTAGCCTGACGCTCGGGTAGCCGTTACCCCGATGGGGTCGAGATTACGTTTCTACCCAGCCCGAGACACGCCAAACGTCGAGGGCAACCAGACCATCGGCAGGAAGCAACCAACCTGGCGACCTCCATCCGGAGATGGGACCGTCGTATTTCGTGGCAGATGCGGTTTCCCGGCGCCGAAGGTGAATTGTGTAGCCGGAAGCCCGTGTCATGCGCATCCCGACGGGTGCGAGGCCCATTTCCACCCCGTCTAAGCCACGACTCACTCCAGCCGAAGGTGGATCGAGTAGCCGGGAGCTCGAGTGAGTTACCATAAGACGGGGAAACGACGTCCGCCAAATGTGTCGAGGAAAATTCGTTCGGGCGAAAGGTGAATTGAGTAGCTGGACGTCCGAACGAATTCCATTCAGATGGAGAAGTTGAGGGAAAAAATTCCCGGTACTTCGAACCCTTCATTCGATCCACGATCCATATTTTCCCCTAATAATGTCCCTGATGAGGTTGGAGATTGTTTTGGAAGGTTTTAGTACTATATTTTCGATTACGTTTGCTAATGAGTTTATTCTTGCATGATCTGGTTCATGTGATTTTTGACTATCCCCAGCGATTGTGGTCTACTAAGTTTTCTCTTTGATGAAAGTAGCGTATCATATTATTGACGATGGATTTTGTAATTTCAACCTTTTCACTTGTTTGCCCAAGAGAATAATTTTTTTCAAGTAAAGTAATGATTGAGGACTGTTCCTCAACATGCATCGGTCAAGATTTTCAAATAATTTCACGCACCACAGATGTATAATAATGTTCTTACAAATTGCAATTTTTTACTTCTATGTATGCCTGCTTAAATCTTATAATCATAAAATAATGAGGGGCTCGACTAACTGTGTTAAAACTACTAAGATAAGGAACAAACGGTTTAGAGATTCATGGAAACAGTACCTTGGTTATTATTACTATAGAATTTTGTCTAAGAAATTGTGGAATTAGTTGCTATAATTACGCTCAATTGTGATCGTTTTATAGCAAATTCTACTGTATTTTAAAAAGATTATTGCCTTAGTTGTTGTAGGCATGTAAATAGATGACTTTTTACTGGAATACAGGGTATAAAAGTCTAAATATAAACCAATCTTTCTGCATGTATTTTATGAATACGTATGTACTTATTACAATGTATTTATTGTAATTAAACTTCCTTTGATGGAGTATCTAAATACTCATGAATAGCTTATACACTGGCAATACGGCAGCTATTGTTAGCGAAAAATACATTTGCAAATATATCGCAGTTTATATATTTAAGAAAACTTCGAAACCGTTACCAAAATATTATTTTCCATTGTATTCTTAATGAATAGAATTCATTATTCTTTAGAAAGTACCCGAGTTGCGTCGCAACATTTTAACAAACTATTTTTGAAATTCAAGAACTATGACAAATTATGCATGTAATTTTGTAGGAAAAGGTGCTACAAACTACGATTGAAGCCTATTATGCTATAAACAAAACAATTGTGTCAGACAGTAATCTATATTTTTTTCGGTGTTTCAATTGTGAAACTTAGGTGGTAATGCCGAAGTTGTAAAGACTAGATATTCGGGAAAAAAACAGTGTTTATGCATGTCCAAGAGTTTATTATATTGAGGGTATAAAATTTAATAATTTGTTCCTTAATTTAAATAATACTCCAGAAAAGTATTAAATTAATGAGTTAAGCGTTTCAAAGATTTTGGATGATCATTGTAAGAATACTAGCATGGGATGAAAAATTAATGTCACTGTCACTACATAAACAGTTGAAGTTGCTACATATTCTAAAAGTAGGAGCTAAGTACGTAATATTTGTTCTTGGTATCGGGAGATAAAAAGTAGTATTTTCCCTAGATGAAAGCCGGGGTACTAAAAATGATAGAAACTAAATAGTTACAATCAATATAAGCACAACATCATGTTTATACTATAACGCTTATCTACATAAAGCATGTGAAATTCCTGGAGTAGTAAATTGTAATCATAGCCGCGGAGTAAAATGATACCTTCAACTTTGAAACGCAAGAATTTAAGAAATCTGCGCTGAACTCGTTCTAGTGTAGTCCTATGTATTTCGCATATTCGAACATTCTAATTTTGATCATACATAGGAACAACACAACACCTTGGCAGCAGACACATTACTAAATGACGATATATTACGAATCACAAATCCCAACACCTTTAATGCAGAGTCAGTAGTTCAACTTATGTGTTCAATAAAAAGGAAATCTTCTATAAAAGTGTACTCCAAGATCTCCTATAGGCACTTATTCATATTCACTGCAAGTCCATTACTATCGCACCACTGTTTAATTATGGTTCTATAGAAGAAACGATTTTAAAGTCATCAGCAAATGCGCATTTTCTACAATGCAATAACTCTAGAAAGCCATTGAAAAAAAAAGCAAAAAGAACATAGGTCCAATATTTGATCCCTGCGGGATGCCAGATGTTGCAAAATAGAATGCGGAGTTATACCCAGTTTATGATTACACGAAAACGTATGTTAATTCACGAATATTTTCGTTAATTTAATATATTCCTGTATTTTGCTAGGATTCAATGCTAATAGGGATCTGAGCTTGTTTAAAGTAATATGCAAAGATGCAATGGAAAGAGTGATACTATATGAAATGCTATAAGTTCATTGGTCTTTTAATTTTGAAATCAGTTTAGAGATTTTTGTGAACGGGGAAGTTCTCTTGGCACTTTAGGTGGTTGAATTCATAACTAATCATTTCGCAAGTTCATAGGTAGATATGTTAACTATCTGACAATATAGTAATATATGTAAATATAATAATTTGGGGTTATTTGATTTTACTTTTCTTTTAATCTTTTTATCTAATACCGTATTACATTCATTTGGGGTTTTTGTTTACTTGTACATAGGGCGGTTCCTACTTCTAATATTCACAGTTTAGTTTGCGATGATTACAATTACAATACTCTAGAGTACAATTGAAAATATAAATTGTGAAGAAATATTTCAAGACAGTGTCATATACTTGTATTTATTGTTAAATGGGTAACAATAAATACAAATGCTCTTTTTTTAGATCATAAACACCTCATACTATATTGTAGAGTAATATAATTCTTAGTTTATTTGAGTAATAGTTTCATTTTATTGAGTGAAAGTGTATTTTCTAAAATATGATTTCTTAAAATCACCACACAATATAAACGCTTTGCATGTGTCAAGTTGCTTTTAAACATTGACGAAAGTGCTATATTATTGAAAGCGTGTCCTAATCTCATTGACTTTCCAAATTTTTAGAAAAGATTAGTATTTTTTCATTATTATTAAGCCTATTCAATGGAATAGCGATCTTTAAACATATAAAACATCACATGTTTTTCTCTATTTAATTCGTCTGAATCATACTTTATCAATTTGAATAATTGCGATCAGATGATTATCGACTTATTTTTAGTTGTTGATTGTGTGATTATCGGACATCAAATCCGCTATAATTATATTTGTGAAAATGAGCAAAATGTTTGTGTTCTGTAAGCGCTAATTAATGCTGTTGAGTCTGAATGGAATGTCAAAGTTGTTTGTTCTTATACGATATTAATTAGTAATGGTTAAAATGTAAATAGAGAAACTTAAGAAAGTGATAGGAATTAAACATGAATGTGATTTAATTAAAATAAGGTTAAACAAAGTTAAGAAAGTCTACAAAAGAAATTAATGCACACAATTCTTCTACGATTTAAAAATCCACAAAATAAAGTACTTAATAATGTAACTTTGTATTTAGCGTCGTAAATTTTTGCCGCAATTGCTACATGAATGAATTACACTAAATTATATGGTTTGCCGTACGTTAAGATAATATAGTACAATTTATTTTTTAGTCAGAAGTTAATAACGTCACATTACGAGTTAAATTATGTGTTGATACAATAAAAATTATAAATATCTGTACATACATGTATCTGTAACAGTTAAAATATGTTAATTTAATAGTAGCGAGCTTCTCGAAACTGGTTTGAATCGACAGCAACTCTATCAAGTCTACTAGAATTAAGAGTTTGTGATGGCAAATGCATAATTTTAAACATAAATGCAGTGTTACTTGGTTATATATATTATAACATAACTGTTAAAGCATACGGTGTTCATCTCGAGTTATAGAGACCGTAGAAAAACTAGTTTTAAAAGATTTGGAAAACGCCAGATGGAAGCAAGATAGAGAATTGCAGGTCAAAATCCCGGCATGTTCACCTATAGGATTATTTAAAGGCTGGGTTTTTCCAAAATATTCCTTGAACGCGACAAGCTTTAACAGCTTACATTACTCAAAAGTTAGAACAATAAACCGGGAAATGCTGCAACGAGTTACAGCGAGTTTTACGTCACGACTTCATGAACATTTAGAAAAGAGTGATGGCCATTTAACAGACGTTATTTTTTTTTACTTGTGTCGTTTCGTTTGTACACTACCGCTCAGTGAAGTTCGGTCATACAAGAAAATTTACTTCAAAATGGCACCACTATAGAAAAACGTTCATGCATTATTAAGAAGAAGGATATTCGGGACGACAAATGGCTGAAAGAATAAATATAAGAAGTTTAACAGTAAATGACATTTATGGAATATCCTGCAACATGAATGGAATAATATTTCACAATCCGTTTTAACAAAACTTATGGAAGAATGTCTAGAATAGTTCGAGCGCTGATTAACAACAAAGGAGACGAAAAAAAAAATAATATTTTTTGTTTTTGTCTTTTTTACCTGTACATACATCAAAATTGTATTTTGGTTTTAGTTTCATTTGTTTCTGCAACGTTTTCCTGTTTTTCACTTACCGACCGAACTGCTCTGAATGGCAGTGATGTCCGTAATAACTCTCTAAAAATGTCAATACCCTTTTATTTTTCATTAATTGTTAATTTGCAGCAAAAAGCAATTTTGTCTATTTAGTTTATTATTGTCTGTTTATTCAATGTGGAACGTATCCAGAAAAAGTTATTTCTGGTCATCCGACATTTGCGTCTGCCAATTGATAACTGTGAGAAGAGAAAAAACGTTTGAAATTACTAAGATCCGGATTGTACCCTGGCGAATCCATTCTACGAATTTCTATTTCATCTAAATATTTAAAGATAACACGACCAGAATGTGATCTAGCATGCATTAAAATGGAAACCTTTCAAACAAGATGAGAGCGTGAAACGATAGCTTCTTGAAGATTATCTTATTATTGTTCATCTTGTTAGAAAATTTTGTTACTCTTTTATATTTTTACTCTCATCGTAAGATAACTAGCAGTTACGGAGAATATTGTATAATTCTAGTGTTTATATAGACATTGCTCCCTGCATACTTGTTAAACTGGATGTTTAAGTTCTTGCTTAGCGATTTCTTTGTTACAACGACACCTGGTACTTTCATACATATTCTACCTGCTGCAGTAAATATGCATTGCAGGCCGGTTATAGTTAATGAAATATGTGTTCTTATTTTATTTATATTGGATACGGTACACCTGTTGTTACCTGATTGCGAACGTGCAAAACATAAGTCATGAACGCTTTTAAATTATTGCAGAACCGTTTTTGTTTTTGAGTGGTACGCATTGCAACCTTAATAACTTATAATAGTGTCGCTATATATATACGTACATTAATAGCAGTTCTTTATGCTACCTCAATACTATGCCTTCAATTAAATTTTCATTTAGAGTAGCCGCAACTCTTTATTTATATACAACAGGGATGCTGCATATCACCAAGGTTATTTAAAATATATAGGACGACGGTATTGAGGGATTGGAGAAAGAAATATACGCCGATGGGGGCGCTTTCCGATGACCAGCATATACATATATCGTGTGGAGTTCGCTAACGATCAGGTTATATTAGCCGAGGACGAAGATGACATCGAATACATGTTCAAGAAACTCAGGGAGAATATGCGAAAAGGGCTATTGAGATCAATATGGATAAGACAGACTACATGGTGATCGATTCACAGGAAAACAGAAGAAAATAAAAACTCGGATGTTCCACTCTTTTGTTGAAAACTGTGTATGGAAATGAAGTGTGGGCGATGAATAAGATGGAAAAAAATAATGTCAACGGAGATGATGTACTGGAGACGCTGCTGTAAGAAGACATTATTAGATCATGAAAGAAATGAAAGAATAAGATAAATAATGCAAGTTGACACATTAATACATAAAATAGAATGGAAAAAAACTATTATGGTATGGCCGCACGAGGAGAATGAACCAAAACAGATTACTACAAAAGGTTTGGAAATGGAAGCTTGCTAATAGAAGGAATGAATGCGTAGGCTTCCACGGCCTGTGTCAGTAATAAACGAATTACTTCCGGAATTGGACCCTATCATGATGAGATGTATAGAAATGAAATAAGAGTAAGAGGAGAAAGAAATAAAAGAAAAAGAGATAAAAAGAAGAAAAATGAAGGGGGAGGTAGGCGGGTGAAAAAAAAAAAGAAAAGATAAAAAGTGGGATCTCCACCTTTCTCTTTTCTTCTCTTTCTTTTTTCTTTCTTTCTTTCCCACTTTTCTTCCGTCTCTGTTTCCTTCACTTACTTTATTCACTTTTTTTGACTTTTCACTCCCCCCCTTCATTTTTCTTCTTTTTATCTCTTTTTCTTTTATTTCTTTCTCCTCTTACTCTTATTTCATTTCTATACATCTCATCATGACACGCTCCAATTCCGGAAGTAGTTCGTTTATTACTGATCAAGGAGTTCGTAAACTGGAATTAGAGAAGCTATGCAGAAGAGAGCACCGAGGAAAGATGGTTTTAGAGATGGCAAAATTAGCTGTTTATAAATCGCCATAATAATATTTAGAGGAATCGATGATTTTTATTTAAATTTAATAATACTGTGGAACAGTAATGTTTCTCGAAAATCAAACTTTGACAACTATCATCTGATAAGACAAAGTTTTCTATAAACTGACTTTACTGTAAGTTTGACTTTCGAAAAACATTACTGTTCCATAGTGTTCCGCAATTTAAATGAAAAAGTTCTGTATTAATATAAATTAATTTTGAATTTACATTTGTTCGGCGACAGATTAAATTTAAAAGGAACAGTATAACATTTTATAGGTTGGAGTATGCCTCCATAATTTGGTATCTTCACTATCTCCATCTGCAAGTACTACTTGAAAGAGTGCAAAAACGATTTTTGAAATACCTGTCCTTGAAAATTGATGGCAGTTACCCTGGACGTGACGTTGAGTATGCTGGCTTTGTATCGTGATCGGATCGAAGGAAGGAATTTAGCAGCCAATTTCTACTTAAACTGATTAATCACGCTATTGACGCTCCATCCCTTCTCTCCAAAATTGATTTTGTGGTACCTCAGTACGATACTAATGTTCTGCTTAAAGCACCCATTACGCATATGTTTAGAAATGCCAATGAATTACTTGATGATCCTTTTTGTTGAAGTGTCTACATGGATTTACATTGTCGTCCTATTTTGTTCTTGCATTCTGATGCCACCGAGCTATTTTTATGTCTATGATTCAGTGGTATCATTTTCGATTAATTTTAATTTATTACTGCCCTGTATATTATTACTATATATGCTAGGTTACATTATTCTCGCATTGTCCTGTAAATGGAATTATTTTCTGTTGGGCAATAAAAGTTATTATTATTATTATTATTTTATAAAAGAAAGCAAAGTTTGTATGCTCTACTTATAAGTGTCAAAGAAAATAAGAAGGTCATTCTTATCTAGTGAAAAAAAAAAAACCTAAAGCTCTTGAAACAACGAACTTCAATTTCTTCTAGTAATTACGTTGTAATTTGTGACTTTATATTCACTGAAATAGTAGAAAAAATGTATGTATAGTAGCATATGATCGATTAAATTTACCCTCTAGCAAGCCATGAAATTTTTCTGCTTTAAACTTAGGTTGGCAAAATAACTTTAAAAACGTGTAAGTTGACTTATTCTGTGACGTTAGTGACAGCGCCTAAATGTAGGTGGTTCAGTTTATGTTACACCGTCGACATGTGATTTTGACAAATAACTACATATAAACGTTTCAGTTGGAAAAATAAAAAGTTTAATAATAATAAAGAATGGTTACATTAAATATTCAAAGTGACGTCCTTCATTTTCTATACATAACGCCACTCTTCGTTTCATGTTATTGAAGACATCCCTTAAATTATGTGGGGTAATTTTCTCGCAGACATTTCGGATAGCTTCAGTAAGTTCGTCAATTGTATGAGGACAATTTATAAATATTCTATTTTTTATGTGTGGATATATAAAATAATCCATAATTCTCAAATCAGGAGATCGCGGTGGAAAGTCTGCTATCTGATGATCAAAATGGTTGTAATAAATTATTAGAATATCGTTCCGCATTTATCGCATCATTGGAAAGAATCCGCCTACGAGAAACAGCAAGCAAAACCCTTGTTTTTTGAGAATGCAAGGGTCTCTCAAGAATTTCACCTGGATTTTCACTAGACTAGACGCGCATTGTTTATTGATAAGTGGCACCATACGTCATCTGAGAAGAAGCATTTGTCAAGAACATCATCATTATTTATTGTACCTAAGAACCGTTGTCAATAATTAAGCCGGGTTGCGTGATCAATGGGTAAAAGCTCCTGCATGCAATGATACTTGTATGGAAATTGTTGTAGATCTTTTTTAAGGATTGACTGACATGTCCCATATGAAAATTGCGCTTGTTGTGGAAGCTTGCGAATAGATTTCTTAGGTGATTGAATTATTCGTTCCTCAACATCTGCTGTATTTTCAGCTGTCCGTTTTGATAGTCTACCACTAGCTGGTTTTCGGGAACAGACCTTATTTCACGAAATGTTGCCTCTGATTCTTGAATGACTTTCCGCAAACTGTTATATATTACTGGAAATTTTGGAAATTCTGCCCGAAACTCATCTATACATGATTGCAAAAAGTGCAACCATTCTCCATTTTCTAATTTTACACCATTTCTGAAGAACGATGCGATAATGAGAACTTTGTTAATCGTTGTAAACATGTTTGTGTCAATAAGCCAATATAATCCACATGACAAATATATTTCATTTGTCACTGTCAATTCAGTATTCACTACCAACAAGATATTTTGAAGAAATAATTTCATGGCTTGCTAGAGGGTAAATTTATATAATCATACAGCATATAGAGGATGAGGTAATTGACAATTCAAATCGAGAGTGCCTAACCATTCACTTTTCTAAAGACGGTTTGCTACTGAACAATTCCTTTTCTCACGTTTCCAGAAGCGAACAAACAAGTCAATTTACTTAATTACTCGCTTCGTTATTGCACAATTAATTATTTAGAATTGAATACGTACAACGTTTTATTTAAGCTGTTTAAATGATAATTACAACTAAATCATATGACACCGTGATTAATTTCTGACGATTGACTATGTTGTTCCCGTTTACTAATTGATAGTGTAACCCGCAAATCCCATAAGTCGTTCCGCTATTAAAAGGATCTCGTCTCGTAGAACAATACGACGTATTCCAGTCTTAAACGACGTTGCTTAATGACCGGTATATAGATAAAAGAGATCATCTTACATTAGGCTCACGTGAAACGTGTTTTCGTTTACGAGGAATTCGTGTACAGTTCTGTGACGTTTGCGTCAAGTCATTACGATGCAAACGGCACGAATTAGCGTTCTAAAAATATCTAAAAAAGGAATTTAATTAGTGATGAATTAGATACGAGGAATTTTTGTGTCACGCTTGGCAATATGTTTAAAATATTTTTTTAAAAATTATTTTTTATTCTGGAAACTAATTCGGAGAGATCTTTTCGGCTTATTATACCAAAAGTCAAGTTAATGACTTTACTTACTGACTTACTATTACTTGTCCAGCCCTTAAACACAAGAAGCAATTTAAATTTTAAATTAAAAGGAAAAAAAATCGCAGACATAAAATATGTTTCAATAATGGAATACATTTGGTATGGAATCTATTAGTCTCTTTGACACATCTCCGAAGTTATAAAAATAAGCTAGTAACTTAATTATACCAATTTCTTCTTCGATATATGTATAAAGAAAACGTTGCGGGTATCTATTAGGTATGGGAATAAGTTTTAATCGTCTTCTATGTAGACAAAAACATAGTTTGGATGTGAAAATATTAAATGATTTTATTCAAAATATTTTCCATCTGAAGCGACAACCTTCGCCCATTTTTTGGCGCAATAAACGGATTCCTCGAGTGAAGAATTCCATTTTTTTGAGGCGTTCCAGTCATCGACCCATTTTGTGTCATATGAGGTGAAGCGTTTTGCAGTAAGTGCCGATTGTATCAACCAGAACAAATGATGAAGAGGCAATGTCTGGTAAATATGGCGGGTGAAGTAGGACTTTCCATTCCACCTCTTCTAGCTATGTTCGGACGGGTTGACTAAGATGTGACGTAGCGTTGTCGTGCTATAAAATCAACTTCTCGTATCTACCCTGCCATTCCGGCCGTTTTTTTTGTTTCAAATGCACTATTTGAAGTCGCCAACGTTGGGAATTGATATTTTCTCAGCATTCTCAGCAGGTCATAGTAGAATACGCCCCGCATGTCTCACCAGCTACAGAGCATGAGCTCTAACCTGTGAATATTGCGCTTTGGCGTTGATGGACCTGATTCACCTGGCTTTACCCATGCTAGTTTGCGTTTAAGATTGTCGTAGTTAATCCATTTTTCATCACCAGTGATGATCCGATGCAAAAAACTCTTTCTTTCTTGTCGTTGAAGCAAAATTTCGCACGTGACCAAACGCTTTTCGATGTGTCTTTCCTTCAACTCGTGTGGTACCTAATTTTCTGCTTTCTGAACCATTCCCAGAGCGTGTAGACGTTTTCAAACGGTTAATCGATCAACATCCAATCATACAGACAATTCTTCAAGTGTCTGACATGAATCAATATCAAGCAATTTCTCAAGTTCCTCATTTTGGAACTTCTTTGGGGCAGCATGGTCGTTGACATGGAAATCACCACCTTCGAAGCGTTGGAACCAATATCTGTAAGTTGGCTCTGATGGAACATGATCGGCGTTTACATCCACAACCAAACGGTACGTTTCCACAGCACTTCTCTTCAAAAGATAGTAGTGGAAAAGAACTTCCCGCAAATGATGCTTTTTTGGAACAAATTCCGACATTTTTGATTCGATATCAATACCTGCTGTTTGCACTCCAAACAAAAGTCTTATACTGCCTTTAACAGCTTACAGTACACACCTTTTAAATCCATGCATCGAAAGGTTACAGAAGATGCAAGCCAATACAAAAATAAGTGGAGAGCAAGTGGTTTAAAAATCTAGGAAAGAATAGTGATTGATTAATAAAAGACTTGAAGAAACTGCTATTAGGGACAACATAAATCGATCGAAAACTGGAAGATGGTTTCTAAGTCGATGAAATGGTTTAGAGATAAATATTGCAAACATGTTACGGTAATTTAAAGGTAAACATTGCTCTTGCTAATTAGTACGTTTTTCAGTGGGAGTGAAGGAGTTTGGAAAAATTTTTACATTTACATATGCAGAGATTCTAAATGCTATATCAAAGACGTTTCCCGGCGGAGCTTTAAAAAATTTGTCTAACAAGACATTTACCACGTCTATTTATCACGCAGCCCATAAAATTAAAACTGGGATATGCGAAAATGGATTCCATGTTTTAGACCTAAATTTTACAGTCCAAAACAGACAAGGAAGGAGTGAGGAAGTTAAAAAAGTTTTAAATTTCGCAAAACAATAAACTCTTCTTTGTTAAATCTGTATTTATACGGATAACACACTGAATTGAATTCTTTCATAAAATCTGTAAAACAGGCAAACCTTAGACCAGAGGGGGACAATTAATCTTCATATTTTCAATTGCCTACCTATGAGGATGGCAACCTTAAAACCCCTAAATTACACTTTCTGTCTTATCCACCGACCAGGATATCTATTGTAATTCTCGGTCAGGACCTGAAAAGTGAATCCACCTTGCTAAAAAGGTTCCTCCTTGATAAAATTGTCATTCTGATCGATGATTTCAAGAACTATTGGAACGACATAATTTTGTAACAGGTTGAAATAGCCTCATAAGTTAAATTTTCGTTAATAACGAAAGACCAAACACACTGAGAAAAAGATCTTATAAAACGTATAAAGTTTCGGGCCATTGGAAAAGATGTTATAAATATCATAATTAATGTATTATTAAAAAATTGTCTTATACATCAAGAACTATAAACTATTTGATAATAGACAAGATGAGTCAATAGACTTACAATTCGAATCATAACTACAATAGTTTTCATATTACTGCAAAAGAGATGGTTAGTATGGAGTATATAAGCTCATATTCTATACTAGAGAAGAACCTTGTTTATGGACGATTATGACCAACTAAACGAAATTAGTGGCCGAAGAAAAAAAGGTCTTGTTCTGATACTAATTCCAATTATGCAATTAGTTTGTCATTTCTAGTTTGAATATACTTCATAACTACTTTGTGGTTTGTGGTGTATATTTTTAAGTTCATAGACATTATAAAATTGAAACATTAATGTGCAACCTATTACTAGACATTTATCATAATTCCTATCAGATAATTCTAGTAATACGTTTCTTGTGATACTTGTACTAATAGTTCCATATAACACAATAATATCTTATACGTCTCAAAAGACTTTTCTCAGTGCAATATAATTAGCACGGATATCCTCTAACACATTTTACTACGACGTTGTTGGAGAATTTGAGGATTTCCGTCGCTTCATTACATTTACATATGTCGATTGACCGCACTGTTTACGAAAAATGTACATTTATCTAAGAAATGGATATTATATATACTAAAGGATGTCTTTTTTGTTTATATTCTTTTACGTGGTATTAGGATACCATAAGTTACGTGATAGATGACAAGCAGAAACACTGTACATAATAAAAATGGGAAGGTATACAATTGAACAACGTGTATTTACTAGTACAAATTATTTCAAATTTGGTGATAGTTATGCAGAAGTTACAAGAAAATGTCGTGTAGAATGTGATAAAACAATTCTCCCATAACAATGACCATTTGAAAAACTGTTACAAAATTCTGGAAAACTGGTACGATGAAGAATGAAGAAAGTAAAACATACCACCGTAGTGATCGTTTAGAAGGAGATATTTCAGCTGCAAGCTCTGTTACTAGCGAGAATTAAAAGAGAATAAATTCCTTGCTGCACAGTGGGCTTACATGCTCGAAAACCGACAAAAATTCAATATCTAGAGAACGGATAGTTACACATAAATACATTAAAATGATACTAAATTTATTAATAATAATGTACTCGAAATATGTGTATATTTGAAACATACATAGTTTACAATAAAACAGTATTATTTTAGACACCGACGAAGGACCGATATGCAACAAATATTGACACAAATCACTGTAACTGATAACTAGAGACTCCATTATAACTTGAGGTGAAATATTACTAACACCGTAAGTTTCAAGGGATTGTGTAATATAATGCATTTTAGTGTATACAACGTCATGTAATATTGTGCAATGTTGTATAATGTTTTCGAAATTTTGATTTGGTATTATGTTTTGCTTTTGGCATTTCGACAAAATGAAATATTCTAAGTAAAGTTATAAAATTTTCAATAACGATGATTAACAAAACTGTGGTGATGGTAAGCCACTGTGATAAGTTAAAAATAATATGCTCAATATTATGTATGAGCAAAACAAGTTTTGCTTACTTAAATAAGATGAAGATACTTCAAAAACTAAGTTTAAATATAGTTTACGAACTTGCTATGATACGAGAAGTTAAATATAAAATAAGAAAGTTGATATCAATACCCGGTACGCTGCAATACTGTTAAGCTGAAACTATTTTTTTCAAATGGATTGTAGTTCACAATAACTATACTGCAAGTTTTAAAATCAAATTCTCACAAGAAGTTTGAAAATTTCTAAGATAGTTTGACACTGTATAATTAGTTATGTAATACGTAGTTACAAACATTATAACATGAATGGAAGATACTTTTCTTCAATGACGTTAAAACATTGAAACTATTTGCACAGATTTCAAATTACCGCTTAGATCCCAGTTAAATGAAGAGAATTTCTAAATAGGCAAATATAGGCAGCTGATACTTTAGGATTGTTTGCACTAATGCATTCTGATTCTAACTTGATCGATGCTGATTTAATGGAGGGTAAAGTTTTTTTTTTTCAAATTATATATATCATATGTATGTAGTATGTATGTATAGTGCAAATTTGTTTAGTGACACAAAATATCAGAAACGAGTCAGTGATTCATTCATTCCTATCATGATTTTGGTAAGCCTACTAATTGCCAAAATGACAACATGAACATATTGGTGCGCTACGAACATAATTTTTGAGAAAATATATTATAATTTAAAAAACATGATTTTTGTTTCTAAATCATACGAAACTTGAGTACCAGATTAAACTGATATTGACCAAGACGGTAATAGAATTCTTGTAAAACGTTTATAATTTGTTTCCAAATGGCTAGAATTATTTAGAATGTTTATATTCTCATAACTATAGCTGATAGATCTTCAACAAAAAATACAGCAAATATAGGTTGTTATTTTATTCAAAATTGTAGAGGTTTAAAAATTTAGCTAATCAATTCTTTCCACATTTGCATAATAGTGTTGGGTAATACCCTTGTTCATAACGACAGCAGAAGCAAGTATTCCCACTACTCCTAGAACACCTTTGATGTTTCAAATGACTGCTAGTAGTCATATGTTTTAGGCTTGTCTCTAGGTGTTCATACCTAATTGACATTCACTATTTTAAAACTATAAATCGGTGTATTTCCCAACAAATATGCCGACCGCAATTATTTTCGCCGTTGTCCGAAAGTGCACCGTTTCAGGCAATTAAACATTCCAAAAATCATCTTATTCAGAATTTTGCAAGAAAAGACTTTTATTGAAATGCAGACGATTCAGAAAAAATAGATTTTAGCTTACGTCGTGAAGTCAACCAAAACTAACTGTTTAGTGTAATTTTTAGATTGGCGGAGTGATTAGGCCGTACTTCTTTGCAAATAGAGATGGCAATGTTGATACTGTTACTGGAGCTCAATATCGAAACATATCATTTGACTAACTGAAGAGTACAAATAAGGAGAATATGGGGTTCAGTAGGGCGGTACCATATCTCCTACAGCCGCAGAAACAATAGACGTATTAATTTATGCAAATGATCGGATAGTAGAATATATTCTAGCAAGATTCTGATTTTTTATTCATCTTAATTATAACCAATGAACTGTTGTGTACTACAAGTTCAAAAATCTAAAATATCTCGCACAAATTTGAAGCTATCATCTCACATTTATGAAGGTTTTGTCTATAAACAGGGTTTTATTGATTTTAGATTAAAAAATTGTACCATATTTATGTTATATAGGAAAATAATATGTTTCTGAAATCTGCAAATCAAGTATTCATATGAATTAAATTTAGTTAACTGCAATATTCTCAGTTTCACCCATTTTCATTTAAAAACTAGACAAATATTAAGAGTAGTAAAATTGAAAGCTAATTGCAAGCGCCGCTTTATCTCTAAATGGATATTCCCAACCTTCAGTTAATTTCCATAATAAACAAGACTGCAGACTAGTAATGATTTAGTAAGTATCTTCTCTGTAGACATTAGTAGTAGAGTAAATTAAAGGTAACTGGAAATGAGTAGCATCAAGTGTAATATATCGCATGTTTTCCTCCTTTACAATAAGAGTCATAAAAGGTATATTACGACGACATAACATTTCGCGAACTGCGAAAATGTGTACAGAACATAAATTTGATCTTTGTTTCTGGAATTGAATAACTTTTTTGTGGAAAATTGAAAATGATATCGACATGTAACAAAAAAAATTTGCTTGTCAACTTAATTTTTAAGATGATATATTGATATGTTTTCTCACACCGAGTACTTTTTAGGTCAGGGTGAATTATTAAGGTTACTTTATAGTGACGATTTATCACCTTACAAGCAAAAGAAGCTTTTAGAAAAAACATAATTATTTAAATTAATTCAAACATTGAAAAGAACTCATCAATCACAGCTCACAGCTTTAACTGCTTTAAGTATTTAATGTTGGAAATTATGTTGATGGGATTGTTCCTAAACGTTGTTTATAAAAAATTATCAATATGCACTATCCATTAGGAATAATCAATTTTCATGACATTTTTTATAATCTTTCGTAAATGGATAGATATAAGACCCTAAATTGCAAAATTATCAAAATAGCTCTCACTAAATAAATAAGTGCACACAATTACATTCATTGTTGTGAATAACGGTCAAGATAATATTTAAACAGGTGCCATTAACATCAATGCGTTATTATATACATGAAATAAAAATAAATACAATAGCTAGCGTTGAAATTTTAACTTTTTTATCAACATTTATTGCGCTGATAAAAATGTTATTACAGATGCCCATGAATCAGCGATTTATTAGGAAATAATTGAAACATTACAAAGTAAAAGTGCCAAGTAAAGTTTTAAGTGACACATAAGTATGTGTTAATAGTTACGTACACGTTTTCCACTTTTATGCGCTTTTTTAATTGAATTAGAAATAGCTACATTTTATAGCTATTGTGCGTGCTAGAAATACGTACGTGCTTTATTTTTTTTTTTTTAATCTGGTAATCTGATTAAAAAGGGAAAACTGTAACCGTTTGTGTCGCTGTTTTGAACGGCAAGGAAATATGTATTTTTGTGGCACTAGATAGCGCCAAGAAATGATCACTTAAACCTTTGCCACATTAATAACGCGGGGAAGGCAGATATATGTCCATGTATTAGCGTTCTTTCTCTCCTTCTATTGCCTTTCCCGTAAATAATTCCACCCATACCATGAGTAATTTTAAGTAAAATTAAAAATTCCGATTGTTTGGTTGTTCAGTCTGACAAAACTACAGATGAAACTATTTGGTGTCAGATGGTACTTGTATTTCGAAATATTTTTAACGGCAGAATTTGTCAGAACTTTTGAGGATTTAAACAAATGGAATTTAATTACAAGAAATAAACTTTCGTCGTGTGTGCGTATGTGAGTATACGAATTTGTATATAGTGTTTTTATAAAACGATAATAGTGACGTAAACTTTCCAGCATTATTGTAATTTAAAATACAATTTTTTTTATATTCTCTTACAGTCGTGCCCCTTCCTCAAAAAATTACAAACCGTCACTACAAACAATGTTAGGAAGAAACAATAAATTTGCGCACATGTTTTTACCATATGAGAATAAAAGTTAATTTATATTTCGATAGTGTGACTTGCGTGAGAAGGATATTATTATTACTATTGGAGGTAAGAAGATGATTAAATTAGAAGATTTATCTGATCTTTTCTTTGAATTAAAACGGTAAAAATAGAAAAACTGAATATTTTGCATCTGTTTAAACAAAACTTCTGTCACTATGGGATAAGGTTGAAGAAATGTTCAAGCAAGTATACAAAATGGGTTACAGTACACTGACTATAGAGAACCTTTGTAACTCAAATACTAAAAAACAAACAGGGGTTTTTCGAATGCCAGATTTCAGAAATAGTGATCTTGAAATTTAGTATGAGTAAGTTTCAAAATAAAATTAGATAAACATTAATTTATAATAATGGCATTGTTTGGTACAACTATACATAATATTACGTAAAACCGTAAATTAGAAAAGGCCATGTATTGTGCAAGAAGGTAGTGTCTTCAAATATCTACTTAAGCTAAATTTAGTGTTGCAAAGATCTGTCCTATTTACACCCATTAGCATTATTGTTCGTTATTTTTAGCGCTTTCAACTAGAATGCTGCAATATATCTAAATGTTCTTTGCACGTTTATTTTTAATGTTATCTTTGAAGTGTACTTAACTAGTTTTTTCTTAGAATTAAGTTTTCTATTAAAACGCGTAAATATTTGCAGGAATGTTCTATATATTTTTTCGTAAATATTTATATTTTAGTTTCTGTGAGTATATAAGGAAGAAATACCGTAAATAAATAAATGCGTAATAGTTGTCTTTTAAGTTTTGGATACTGAGACCTAAAAGGTGCCACTAAGCAAATGTCAGAACTAAAAAATAACTTCCACCTTTTGTTAACCTGAATCCAAAGTTTCGGTGTGAAACTTGTAGCGTTGTAGCTTCAAATCATTGTTAAAGCTGACAAGTTAGTTGAAAAATGGAATTAAACCGAACATTTTCACGCAATAATTCTTTATAATTTCTGTAGACAATTATCTCAACAAGAATACCTCGTCGGGTTGATTTCCGTGTTCGGCAATGAAGTTCCACATCAGTCAAGAATTTTTCGTTGGTATGGAGGATTCAAACGTGGACGAATTAGTCTTGGCGACGATCCATCAGTAGGTACACCAAAGACGGCAGTCACTCAAGAAAACGCTGATGCTGTGCGCAAAATCGTCAAGCAAGATCGGCATGTAACATATCGCGAGATTAAGTCGTAATTGGGGATTTCAAATACTTCAATCCAAAAAAACAGATAGAATACAAAGCAGCTAGGGTGAGTTTGTGACAAAAAATTCTCGAGACCATTTCAACGTCGCTAACTCTAAAAACGAGTAAAACAGTGGTGACGAATCTTGGATTTATCCATAGAATTCAGAAAATAAACGTCAGTCATCTGTTTGTGTGTTCCAAGGTGAAGAAAAACCGAGTTCGTCATCCGTACTCGAAGTGTTCCCAAAAAGATGGTCGCGAGATTTATCTCGAAAGCAGGTCATGCGGCAACAATTCCTCTACAAGATTAAAGAACTGTGATTGCCGATTGGTATACAACCATTTGTTTGCCGCAAGTCATCGCAGAGCTTCGAAGAACCAATCCCGAAAATCAAGAACGGACTGGCAAAGATTCCAGTCATCAAATGCAACAGTCGATGCCATCAAAAATGCAATTTTGACTGTACCAACAAACGACTGGAATAAATGCTTCCCGAGTTGGTTGGAGCGCATGCAAAAGTGTTAATTTTCCTGGAGAACACTCGTAATAGTATGGATCTATTAGATTCTAATTCCGAATTTTATATCGATTAAAAGGTGAAGTTTACGGTTACAAATCAATTATTGTCATTCAATGAAGAGAATTCTATTTTGATGTCTTTAACTTAATATTGCAACAAGGATGTGCTTAAATTTGGAAGAACATCCGCGAATGTAACCTGAAGAATTTATACTACACAAATTTTATAGATTTTACTTGTAAATCGAATAAATATTATGCAGGATTAGCATAGTCTAGAAAATGTTGTAACATCCAAAAATATCCGAGTAAACAAATATTCGTGTGGGTTTTTGCATTATATATTTGATATAGTTATTATGTTCTCCTTACATACATCTAAACAAATTTACCTCGTAAAAGTATTAGAGACGCAAAAGAAACTTTCGTGAAGGTGTATAGTAAAGAGACAATTCTATTTTAATTTATTTCTATGATAAAAATCTTTTTTTATAGTAAAAGAATTTTTCAATAGTTTATTTTTGTTGAAGTTGCAGACAAGTAGCCGATTGTGTTTAGAAGGAAAACACATTATAAACGTGTTTATTGTATTCTAAGTCATTTTACTTTTATGACGCAATATCCAAATATATTTTTGTATATGAACGTTATAAACCGCTTTGATTAAACTGAATTAGAACCACCAGCAGCTTTAGTTTTATATTTTATACAAGATAAAGGTTATTCTATAGAAAATTTCGAAGAGAAAATAGAAATTATAAAGTATCAGACTGTCCATTAGATTATTAGATGGTAAATTAGGGCATGTTATAAATTGAAAATGGTGATAATATTGAAATGGGTAAATTGTGAATTGGTAAAGAATACGAATTTTTTCGATGTGTTGGTAAAGAATCGATTACCAAGGTTGTTGGTTTTGTAATACGCCGAACAGAAGTGTAGGATTAAATAAATATTAATTAAATTATACTGTCTATCAATGAATAATATTGAATAAGGACCTTAATATCTTTTAAAAACTTTTAATTTTCTAATTCATTCAACATTAGGAATACCATTAAGTGGAAAAGAAAAGACTTTAAAGGCGGCCACCTTACTGAGCATTAAGGAGTTGAAGGTATCAAACGGCTGGCTTGAAAAAATTCTTAGAAAATATTACGTTCAGAAACATATTTGGTGCAAGCGCAAATATGGCTAGTAATTTGGTAGCTAATTAGAAACTAGATTGGCTGATATAGAGGAGAGACAACTGGGATGGCTTGGATATATACACAGAATGAAAGAAGATCGAATAACAAAGAGGATATTAATAGAAGATATAAAGACAGAATAGGAAGACCTCGAAACATTTGGAAAGAACAAATGTAGATTAGAAAAAAGAAGTATGGGATGGATTGAAGCTAAACAACTGGCTCAGAACAGAAAACTGTGGACGACAAAAATAAGAGAATGATAATCCGACACCGCAAGGTACAAAGGATGTAGCATTAAAAAAATGGCAGATATATTGACAAATTATAGCCTAAGACACATTTATAATTTATAAACCGGTTTCTTCTTTAGAATGTTGCCAACACTTCTTCAATAAAAGGTGATAAATGCAGCGGCGGAAAAACCGTGAAAGAACGCTTGACGATAATCATCAATAATGTGTACAAACATGGAGGAGGATAAAGAGCCGCTGCTAGTAATCGGAAAATACTAAAACCCGCGATGCTTTAGGAATACCAATATTAAACTTGCAGTTGGAAAACATGAAGCTAGTATTTCTGTCTTCGAATCACAACCATTACATTAATGTATTATCAAAAATTTTAAACATTACTATAGATGGTTTTTTTGTAAAAAGATTATCACGTATGGATAATTGTGAATCAGTGGAAGAGTTAGAAAAATATATTTGTCTTATTAATTGATTAATAAGCATGATGATGGCAGCATGGAATAATGAGATCGTGGAAATAATCAGAAACTGTTTTTTTTAATCAGGATTTTGCCAAGGAATAGGGAAAGTGGAAAAAGATGATGACGATGCTGTAGACAAAGTTTAGCGACGTCTTATTAGTGATTATGTCACCCAATTATTTCGGCCAACAACGAAAGTGAAGAAGAGGAGGAAATTAGTCGATTGATGCGGACATTTTTTGCCATAAAATAGAATCTTAACGATCTGCAACCTACTTCTTCAACAATAACGGGAGTAGTAAATACAGTACTAAACAAAGAATTTACTACTAAACAAACTAAAATCGCTAAATTATTTAAAATATTATATAATTTACGAATAAATTCTTTATTTAATTACTTCATTGTTTTATTACACTAACTTTATTTGAATGTTAAATAAGTAGATATATAATTAGTTACTTAAGCATGTAAATTATAGCAGTGGCAATCTAAAACAAAAATTTATATTCTTAATGAATTAAATTATGTGTCGCCCTTTATTAGTACAAAATAATACAAAAACTCTACTTAACGGAAACCTTTAAATAGCAGACACTTTCTTTTCTTTTATTCACGGGTATTAAACAGACGTTATACTAATGAGCAGGATGTATAGTCACAGTGAAAATTGTCCACCTACTAGCAGATGTACATTTTCTGCTATTCTTCATTCCACCACCGATGGTGACAAACTATGTTCTCTAATGTAGCACACAGTACATATGCTACAGAAATACAAAAAAAAAACTTGGGTGTTTTGAGATAACAAGGAAAATTCTGTACAATCTCTGAGTCAAAGTCGTTCAGCTGCAAAAATAGGTAGTTTCCTGAGGAAAAGTCCTGTGTCTCACATTAGTTACGTCAATAATGTGTTCTGATACGATTATATTTTCTTGCGCATGTAGATATTTCAAAAATATCTATATACTAGAATTGAAAAAAAGACAAACTAGCGCTATAATAGTTCGGTGTATATTAAAAGGATGGACTGATGATGAAAGAATATCCAACAAACGCAGTACGAACGATGGATTTTAAAATAAATAAATAAGAATCCGAAAAAAAAGTACACCACATCCCGAAAATAATAGAAAAACGGTTGCGGAAAAATGGGTTGCATGGACGTATCGTTAGAAAGGAGCAGTGTATTAGCGAGTAATAGGAATTCAAAGACGAGTATATTGGGAGAAGATTTTATATACAAATAAAATAAAAATACATTTGTCGATTTGGGATCGAATGGGCGAGTAAATGTGTGGTGTAAATCGAATGAACAACTAAAATCAATGAATTTGTGATCAACCACAGAACATTGAGGAGGATCGCTAATGCGGGATTGTATGTCGGCGGCAGATATCGGTAATATTCATTTTATCGAAGGCACCACGGATAAATGGCAATATTTAGCCATATTGAAGAAAAATGTCAATCAAAGTGCAGAAAAATTCGGTATTTTGGGCACACTTATTTTTTGCCAGGATAATAATTCTAAGAATAAGTCCAGTATTGCAAGAACTGTACAATTGTTCAAAAGTTCTTCAAACCCCACCCAAATCACCGGACTTGAACGTAATAGAGCATGGCAAACATACGACTTCAAATAAACAACTTAAACATGCAATTGAGGAAGAATGGTCAAAAATATCACCAGAAATAACTACTAAATTGGTGTTTTCTATGAACGACATATTAAATATTGAATATTGTTATTAAGATAATTACAAATATTAATAAATGTTTTATGTGATTATTTGTGTGCTGTTTCGTGTGTACGATTTTCACTATGACCATCATTATTTTACTTATATCCAATAGATGTTCTTGTACATTATAAGAATAAAAAATTTTATATTTGTATATTTTTATGTAACATACAGGTTATTTTATAAAATATATTATATATATTACACATATTTATATGAAATTAATGAAGCCAGATTTTGCAACAAATTAATCTGCAATAGTAGTGGAGGACCATTTTCACAGCAATTAACTGTAAATGGTAATCTTCCCATAGCATAACAAATGTAATAGTTTTCGTTGGAACGTTTGAAATATGTATATATATATATATATATATATATATATATATATATATATATGTATATATGTATATATATCTATATATATATATATATAGGAATCTCCAAAACGGAGAACCATTCGTCAAACTACTTCAGTCAAGTATAAGAAGAAAAAGGCTAAAGATAAGACAAAAGAATTGGTTCCCTGTATGCCCCCGCCCGAAAAAGAGAAAACATATTTTACTTGATTCAATACTTCAACTAAAGGTTGTAAATGACTTCAACGAATGCATGCATGGTGTTGGCTGGTCGATCGATAATAACGTTACTGGAAATTTTAGAAGGAACGGATGTCAAGAAATGATGGTGGGTAGCCATTGTAAAGTGGTCAATATATGGAAGATATACTTTATTCACAAGAGGACTATGAGACTTGTCGGTGCCTTGTTATACACATAGATCGAGAAGAAAAATAAAGATAAAAAAGATGCACTAGATACGAGATTGTCTAAAAATGTTTATCTAACGAAGTGCATTCCCCAGAAACCGACGGTCGCAGCCATCGCTGTAGGCTTTATAGAATAAATGTACTGCGTATGTGTAAAAAATTCACTAACATTCAACTTGTCCTACAATACATTATTGGAGTTTGACAACCATATATGTCTGTAATACTTTATTGCCGTAATATGTTAAAGTATCGTTTTCAAAACGTTATTTTTTCACTACGTTAGAATCACCATACTTCAAGTTTTTCTCTATTATTCCCTTGCTTTGTCATTAAAAGGTTGTGTAATTTTATATCAAACTCTTATGTGTACGCTTGGTATTTCAAACAGTTTAAAGTGAAAACATTTATATATCTAAATAAAGAATAGTAGGCAAGTGTTTCTTATTTAAATGGAAAACATCACAGTTTATTTACCACTTTTAAAAGAGCAGCAAATTTACGTAATTGGAAATAATAGTTAATAAAATTATATAATAAATCGTAGAAGCATTTCTATTTTAAACTTAACCCAATTTGTGTAATCAAGTTTACTTTTCTTAAAACCAGCATATGAGACAAAAAATTATCGCTGTTGTTGAGATATAGAGTACGTAAGGTGTATCAGTTTAATGGAGATGATATCATGAGAAATATAACTTACTTCCGAAAAAAAAAACCTTTAGACGCTAGCTGAATCACACCAAGTGTTTTTTTTTATTTTGAAAATATTTCGATTCGAACAAAAAACGTGAGCAGCGTTTTGGCAACAAACGAACAGCCCGAATATATTGTGCAACAAAACACGTATAACGGCACTGTACGCAGTAACAATGGTAACGTCTATAACGGCAGGGATCAGTTGAAGAACCAACCGACTAACGCACCATCATAGAGGCAGCAACTTTCACGCGACATTCGGCCGAACAGCGTACACCAATAACCGAAACGACAAGAGAAAACTCTCTCTTCGACACTAAAATATCCAAGGAAGCAAGAAATCGACACGTCGGTCGATCGCACTTTTTTTTATACGCGTTTATGAAACGCAGGAAATATCTGCACTGGCGCGTACCTCAAAAAGGCGTCTAGACGAAACCGAAACGTATTATTTATACGTACGAGAAGGCGCGTATTATATATGGTACTACGTATGCCGCATTCGACTGTTACTAAAATAACGAGCGCGGAACTACTGATTGTGAGTAAGACCCGAGAAGTCTACTTGATCTGTTGGGTGCAGCCGCGAGAATGTTGGTCCAGATAAAATGCGTGTACCGCGGCCAACTGAGAGCGTTGTATGGCTATCGCATATACACACACGCACACACTAACACACAGTATTTAGCAACGATGTGGGGACAACGGCGAGTACGTATAACAATAATAATAATAAACAAACACAATCGAGTCCGCGACCTGCCGATTTATTAAGCTATACCGTGCGTCACTGTCCTGTCGCGGTGAATATCCGAGGTGCACTAACCTAGTGTGCTTTGGCTAGGTGGTGGTACCATAGGATCACAAGCTTACCTCTACTTTCACAACGACAGAATTCTACAAACACCATATTCTATGCACATACACTTTTTATACGTTCGCACAATAGATAAACTATACAAAGTACGTATGCTATATTAAGCGCGCGACAACTTTCGATCGCAATACGAATTGGTCAAGCGATTTGGAAATTATTATCGACGGAAATCTACCAAAAAGATTTTTTTAAAGAGCACAAGTGATAATCTATGATAAGAAACGTGCTATTTTATGACCAAAAATGGGCAAGAAAAAATTTAATACAATAAAATGATTGATACAACAGATAAGTTACGTATATATGCATGCACTTCACATATCAAGAAATAAAAAAAATAGCTGGAAACACTTACTGCAAATTAAAAAAAAATATTGTTCAATTAGTGTTGATTAAAGTCATGACTTTCTGTTTTTTGAAAAAGATAAAAATTTTACCCAAAAACTTATTTTGAACGTTGACCTTTTATAAAAGTTTATACGCGAACCATTCGGAAAGTAAAGAACGTTTGTTTTTACACGTAGCCGTGTCCCTCCGTCACCACCGCCTACCTGACCTTAACGCTATCCGATTTAGTTTGGCGGCAGCTACGATCCAATATGGTTGGTTACTGCTTAGCTATGCGACTTTAAAATTAAATTTTAATTAAACGCGCAAAATGTCCGACCCATAGAAATTTATAGACAGATAACTGAGGTTTACGGTAAGATTATGTAGAAAAGTAGTTTGGGTATCTAATTTTATGTAAAATACAGTTTTGTTCAATTATATTTAATAAAAAGTCCTATAGAAAAAAATGTCCTTTACTTTTCGAATGACCCTCGTTTCTTATTATATAAGAAAGTACTAATAAAATATCTGAAATTGGTAAAGATACAAGTGAACAATCCTTTCGTGAAGGTATTGCACATGTCGAAGCTTGCAAATCGTGTTGGGCCGTGTAGAAGCCAAGTACCACACTGTATTTCTCGTAGTTAATCTTTCGATTTGAATGAGTGAAGGTGTTCGGGCAATGTATTAAATTGAGCAGACTAGGAGATAGTATTTGGCAATATTTGGTTAAGAAAACTATCGTTGACAAACTTGTTCGCGTTATCTGTAAAAGAAGCAGCAAAGACATACAATAATTAGACGATAGACTTAAAAATCATTAGGAAACATGTAAAAATAAAAACGAGTCAAATAATGGTGATGGTGAAAGTGAACAAAATTTTCGTGATGGTTGGAGTTTGAATAGTAATGCTGTAACAGCCGCAATAAAGGTGACATTTTAAACTCCTATCTTGTTTGAGGAGGACAAGAACCAAGAATATAGCTACTACCACTTTGCAACAAATTGTAAGTTAATCGAACTTAAAGAAGCTTATAAGGCAGTTGGAATGCTAGCACTAGGATATGTTCCACCTTCTAGGTTTCAGTTTACATTGGTTTTAATAAATTACTTAATTCGAAGAGAAGAAATCACAATATTATGAAAATCTATCAGGCAACTCAGTTTGATGTCTCTTGATGGATTATCAAATATTTGCAATGAACCAATAAATTGTGTAGATTTGAGAGCAGAATAATAATGAAAGTATATTTGTCCAACAGATATATTCCATTGCAAGGACAAACTATAAAGATAAATATTCAAATACAATAGTGGCAAATACTTTTTGATGATAATGCATACGTAGCAATACACTATGAGTAGACATTACGATACATTAAATTATCGTTCGTTACACAGGCAGTGCTTTGCGGAGGGTATTGGTTCTGTATAACGGAACGCGAAAGATACATATAACAATATCTAGCTGATATTCTTGGTATGTCGAAATCCAAACATGTTAATAAAGTCGAATAGTCCACCAGATCAAACGCGCACTTAATCACGTGAGGCTTCAGCAGCACTGTATACTAACAGCCGCCAATTCAATTTCTTTTAATGGAACACCATCGCATTTTTATTCACCAATGGATAGGGGGTTAAATTCATTTTTCAAACATGCATCACATGTGATATTTTAAGTGGCTTAAAATAAAAATATAACTCGTTTTTTGTAGACCTTGCACTTGTATATATGTCAGACGTCTGTGTTGGTTGTTATTTAAGATTAATACATTTTGGCTGCGTACCGATTTGAGATGAAATGTCAACCGATTACCCGTACAAAAATTGCCCGAGTGTCCGATTAGCGATACTCATTTAGGAACGGTTAAAGTCACTGAGTCACATAACTCTAATTATTTGTTTCATTACTATGTCAAAAAGTAACTCAAAAGAAACCATAGATTTGTTCGATGTAAGCTCAAGTTCGAGTGATGAAGAAAAGGATATAGAATTTCTGTTTGCAATAAGTGTTCGGCGAAGAGTTTCGTCAAGAATTGAGAACTTGTGAAAAAATGAAATGAAAATGTGAAAATTGCAATTTTCGTAATAGTTTTAATATACAGGTCTTGTAAGTGTTGAAAGAATTACATTTCCTTCTGGAAGAAAGCTGACTGTTACACAAAGTTGTAAAATAAATTTGAACGATTTGCTTGACACCCTCGAAACATTACTCTATAAATATGAACGCAGCTTTTTAGTAGTTTGTTTACATACTTCAATAATAATTTGAACAATTACGGTTCGAGTTTGTGATACTTGAAGCAGTAACAATTATTAGTGAGGAAATAGTGCAAAGTTTGAGATGGGCTGTTTTCAAAGATTGAACAACAATAAAATGCAGGCTGTAATTTTATAGCGAAATGTCTATCCTCATAGAACGGAAGTCAGGCACAGCGAAAAGAAGCGGGTACAGCTTCCCACCCTTCTCTCGAGCAATACATGGATTGCTAGTCCCGAGAGGGCGCTCGCACAAAGGACAGTGCATAGGGCAACTACACATGTGAATGATTTCTCAGGCTTACCATGACGTATTTAAAACACATCTAAAAGAATGCATGAATGACTTTTGCAGACAAGTGGTTCATTCTTTTGGCACTAGTTAGCACTAAGAATAATCACTTGAATTGTAGGGTTAGATATGGTGATAGTAGCAAAGAGGGAATTGCAATGTGTCGAGCAAAAAAACGCTCGAAATCACGCTGATGACGCCGGGTAGGCAGAAACATGTCTCTTCACATTGTCTTTCTCGTGAATGATTTCACCAATACCATGAGAAAAGCTGTATTTACAGGGTTCTTATCTTGGTGTTCTTTCTATGCATTCTTTTAGATGTGTTTTAAGGAATCATTTGTTTTATTTTATCGTTTATTAGTTTTTTATAGCATTGTTTCTTACAAGGAAAGGTTTCCGGCGCTCAAATTCAGAGAATAGAAATAGAGGGACACCCTGTATAATTGAAAATGCTTTAAAATCAATAAAAGATGTTAAAGATTACGAATTTGCGTTAATTTCTTTTCCATATTACTATGATCAGCTCTGGTATAAGAGGGTGGCGTTTAAATGCTACACCCTGCATATACAACATTTTTATGTTCCGAAAGCCCTTTCGATAAGGTACAACATATGCATCTAAATTTTTGTTCTCTCTGTGTCCGGTCAAGAATTAAATTAAGAAAACTGGAAACCCGTGAATTTTCGAATGGGTGTTTCATCTCCTCAGAGTGAATTTCAGCACAAACAAAAAAAAAATATTTTCAAGTCTCAACATACTCTACTTACCTATCAAGTTTCATTAAAATCTCAATTTGACACCCGAAAACTTTTCCTTGTTAGTACTATCAATTGTATATAAAATAAACAGCACACATAGCCAACCTGTACGATTCTTTCGAGTTTCTTTTGTTTAACAATAACAAATAAATATACAGGGTGTTTCATTAAAAAAACTAAAGTTACAAACAATTTTATAGAAGAATTAATACTAAAAAATATTTCCTCAAATCCTATATTTCTGCAACGAGTCTTAAACGCATTTTTTCCGTAATCAGGGCTAAGTCAATACTACAACTTTTCGAATAATATGTACTTTATATATGCTGCTTAACTTTGTCAGTTGTCGATCAAGGACAAAAACTTTGTAAGCCAATGTTACCAAAGATTCGTATCAACACGTATCAACCTAGAGTGCGGTAAAATGATTATTTTTACTGATGGTACAGTACTAATTTTTAACATTTCTTTTGTGTTTGTGTACGCGTTACGAAGACTGTTGTAAACCATTATAAATACATGTGTCTGTAAGCTCCGATCAAATGTTTCAGAATAATAGTGTATTAATGTGATGAGTGTGTGATAATTATTAAGTAGTATACGACTTACGTAATAAAACTATTAGTTAATAATAAACCCGTAATGGAAGACGTAAATTCCCGCATTATTTCAATTATTATTCACTCCATTATAAATTCCTTTCTCTTCGTCAATATCTAGTAATTCAATCCACAATGTAAAGCGTGTGCAATTTTTATCAATTACAAGTACATAATTGTTATATTTATGTAATTTAAGACAATTTAATTACTTCAGCGCAAATAATAGCTATTTACTGCTACTTTAATATAAGGCGGATCAACAACATCACAATTATAAACAGAAAAAAAGTAACAGGACTGGCTTGGGGTCAAGGGTATAAAAAGGAGGTTCGAGTTCATTCTTAATGGAAAAATATTTGTGGTATTTGTCTGAAGATTAGATTATACGCGATGTTTGCGTTACCATGGTAATTATTTGTTGGGTCAATAGTTTAATCTTGATTATAAGTAACTGTTTTTAATGATCTGCAATCTTTTATGTTCATATTTTCATTTACTGTGTTATTTTATACATGCGATAATTTCATATAAATAATTGCTGGAATATTCTCTTGGAAATATCCAAAGTGTAATTAAAATTTACCGAGCTACGAAGCTTTTTATATTTTTCTTTTAAAAACTTCCTTTTCATTAAGAACTTTACCAAAAAGACTGCACAGTAGTTGTATGCCAAACGAAATCTTGCTGATTATCTTCCTATAATTCAGCAAAAATTTTAGAGTAAAATTTTTATCTATTACTGTACAGTTTACTTAAAAAAAATTAAATAAAACCTCCTGAAGATAGTTTATAAATCTAAATTTACAGATTCAGCTACAATAGAAGATTTGGTACTTCCTTTTTGAGCATATGAAGAAATAACTGGTTGAAATTTTAGTAGACATTCTGAAATGCCCTGTATATTGATCATATGCAATAAGAAACTGTAATTTTTCACATAAAAAAATAAAACGGTAGATATTTAACTTTAAGACTGTTAATTCCATTGTATTGTATTGCTTATGAATCGTTTTTATTTAAGTATAACAAATATTTGCATGTTACAGCATGACGAGGACGAAAGTAATAAAGAACTGTCAAGAACTGCGAAAGGTAAATAAAGAGAAAAGCAACAAAAATAAGTCCTCGCGGATGGTTAATACGGAAAACAATTCTAAGAAATTATAGCAAGATTAAGAAACACAGTAGTGTTGATAAAAATGGGATTTTCCTTGTGTAAAATGAGCGTAAAAATATATTTTTTAAGTAAAAAACCAAACAATTATTTACTATATTTTATAGTTAAGGTATTCCTCTGAAAATTTTACGGCAAGAGGATTATGTTGCAAAAAGGCTGTTGTAGAACATTATAACGATTGCAAGGACTGTGTGGGTGTATAATTTACAGGCTTGGCAGTAAACTCCATTCCAGACAAATTAATAATTATTTGGAACGTAGCGTTTTGAGAGCATGTAGATACCCATTGTCAACCGTGTTACCGGCTGAATGTAAAACTGTATCACAGATGTAAATTATTTCTTACGCAGGCTCTAAAAATTCTGGAAATACATACAACTTTTTTACAATCTATTGGGTGGTCTCAGGTATCTGTATCTTTAAGGAAAGTCCAATACAAATAACACATACGAAATTCCACCAGCTTGACATCAACAAATACCGATAATAAGAAATTTATAACACTACCTTTTCACCCAACAGTAAAACGGTTAAGTAAAATTTTCTGCCAACAAAATATGAACGTGTTTTTTGTATCAAAAAACAACTTAAAGTACCTCTTAGGAAATCCCAAAGATACACCGGATATGATGAAAAATCCTGGAATTTACTAAATCGCATGCAATGATTGTAATAAAGTTTACATTGGGCACGCAAAAAGGAGTATCGAAACGAGGTTTAAAGAACATATTACACACTATCATTTCGATAAACCAGCACTATCTAGCGTAGTTCAAGTTTCATTAAAATCTAAATTTGACACCCGAAAACTTTTCTTTGTTAGTACTATCAATTGTATATAAAATAAACAGCACACATAGCCAACCTGTATGATTCTATCGAGTTTCTTTTGTTTGACAATAACGAATAAATATACAGGATGTTTCATTAAAAAAACTACAGTTACACACAATTTTATAGAAGAATACTAAAAAATACTTCCTCAAATCTTATATTTCTAATAATAAAATGTGTCTGCAACGAATCTCAAACGCATTTTTTCCATAATCAGAGCATAATATTGAATTAAGAAATCTTAAGCTTCTCAAATATGTAAATTCGTGTAGAGAATTAAACGCGTACGAAATGATATTTACCGAAAAGAACAGAAACCTCCTGAACAGAGAACTATTTGCAATTGCACACTCGAATCAGCTTGATTTATTACCATAATGCCCTGTTAAGAATACGGTTCGTTTTTGTTTCTTGCTTTTCCGAAAAGATACAGATACCCGATACCACTCAATGGATTGTAAAAAAAAGTTATGTACTTTAAGAACTTTTACAGCCTGTGTAGGAAATAATTTACATGTGTAATACAGTTTTATATTCGGTTGGTAACACGATTGATAATGGGAGTCCACGTGCTCTCTAAACGCTGCGTTCCGAATAATTATTAATTTGTCTAGAGTGGAGCTTACTGCGATGCCTGTGAGGTATAACTATTATATATATACTATTATACTTATTTCTATCGATAAGGCGAAAAGTAATAGGCGTCGGATATTGTGATTGCGATTACTTCCCAATACGGATCCTGGTCTTTTAAGATGTAATCTAGGCAAACGCTGTACTATAATATTGTCCTGAAGCTCGGCGTCTATTTAAATGACGTCCTATCGTGTTGGTACTTTTATGCGATCTTGGCATCACATTTAACATACACGAGTTTCACCAGCCATAGTGAATGATTATATTTAGTAACTCCCAAGACTCTTTGTTTCATTTATAGGGTTACCATCCCTTTCTCTAACATCGATGCAATCAAAGTATTGTATAAGGCCTTCATTCTCAGTAAATGAGAGTATGGGTGTGTTACATCGAATTTCATTTATATGACTCATGCTTTATATCCTGATAGTGTACACCGAAGATTTCCAAAATGTATATTATTCAAATTGGATGGAGTGTATCCGTCGAGGGGTGCCTGAGAATGCATTATTACTACAGCATAGATTACAATTTCTATCTCAGCGACATGATGATCATAGTGCTAAATTTTTATACATCATCTTTTACAACAAAATAGACTGTGAATTTCTACTATCTTGAGCACCGCTCAATGTACAACGTCTTGTTCCAACTGTTCCAATCTGTTATTGCAGGCACCAGATTTTGCTACGTGTCGTGCCAACAAATATTTTCAAGTTGTCTTTGCATAAATTTGCAAAATATGATATTTATGTGACCATTTTACCATTTCTTTGATTATTATGTCTTACACATTTGAAAATAAATGTGATTGGCTGTTTCTTCCTCTTCATTACATAGTCTTTTGTGCAATCATGTCCTCTTAGTAGATAGATTCATGCTGTAAGTAGTACTCTATTAATAGTTTATGTCTATATTATTTGTGCTAGTACGTCAGTTAGCTTTCCCATTATTTGTTTACTGTAACTCTCTCCAACCAAGAGCTTCAATAGTAGTTTCAATTGGTATTGCTTTGTAAAAATCATTCTCTAATAGCATCGCGCACTGCAGTTTTATGCCCATAACTAGTTTGGATCCAGTGAAGGCAATTTAGGAACATTTCCTATTCAGCTGGTCTGTAATTTTTTTGTTTCTTTTGTCCCAAGCATAAAGGCTTCTAATGCAGATACTTTTTTCTGGTGGTTTTTAGCACAATACCTACCTTTTTGTGTTTTTTAGACAGCACGTAATTTCCGCTCAGTTCTAATAATATTATAATCACATACATCCGACATAATAAACTTTAAAGGACAAAATATTGGTAATTTCTCTAAGGTTATTTTGCAAGATATCAAGAAGTTTTTATCTCATAGCAAATCATCAATTCATGAACCCCTTTATGCATTATTTAAATTTATATTCAATTACAAACTCAAGCGATGCAGTATTAGAGAATATTGACATTTATAAATCATCATATTACCAACTTCTTTTAAAAATCATAGCTTGCATAGAAAATTACGTAAGCGTGAGTATCATGAAGCACATTTCTAATATGGCACATATACATGTATTTAAATACGATTGAAATCCGTAAGGAATTCTAAAATGAAAGGTGTTGGCGTTAAGACAACGAATTTTGTAATGCCATTATGTAACATTACTTTTTCTTATTTTTAACATCCACTCATACAATCACATATATCCCGTACTAATAATGTCTTGGTATATTAGTTACACACGTATAATATATAGAAATAAAAACTTATAACTGTATATGAATAAATATATATTAATATGGTAAATTCGATTATATACTATTTCCCAATTTACCTTCTAATACCTTCTTAAGGATATACTTGTCAAGAGTTTCAACACTCGACCTCAGCCGGAAACGCTCTTGCTGTATTTATTTTATATAATACGTAATGAAATGTATAGACATGCTTCAATTTACACTTTACCTTCTTCATAATTTCAAACGTTGGCGTCTTGAAATTTGTAGGTTAGTGTCACGAGCAATTTAAATTTAACATGTGATCAATTTCTATAAATACAGGGTCGTGCAAAAGGAAACAGAGGCTACTATAATTTTACAAATATGGAAGCGCCTTATTATTCACGAAGTCAACAAATAATAGATATACAGACTGTTCTAATTGATGTGCTCACTATTTAGGTGTTGTAAATGGTAAGCAATAGGAAGTTGCTTAGATCTGGAGAAGTGTATGACGTTAGAGCGCACTCTTTCAGATCAAAGATGATCAAAAATATGATGCGCGGAAAAACCAAAAATTGACAATCTAGATTTTGTTGAAATAATGTTTCGAGAATCTTATGCAAATATGATTACCTATATATACAGTACCATTTATGAGTTTGATGACATCTAATGTGTAGTATTACACTTATACAACCAATAATACGTTAATAATAGGGAATTGAGGATGAATGCGTTATGATATAGAATTTGGAAGGGGTACTGAATCATCCACCTGCCCTATAATAAACTGTACACTCAGTATGCATCCAGTAAATTGCTGAGATACTGAAAACGTGGGGCAACCGTGTTAGAAAAATCCGATTTCATCTTTTTAGTTAACTTGTTGAAGATATGCTAAAAACAAGGGAATTGGATGTTGCAACGCACGCCAGAATATGCGTTTTACATGAAATAAATCTTTCAAATCGAGAAATTAAATATTTTTGAGTGTTATGTGCGTACGACAATTGAAAAAAGGAAAAGACCAATAGGCTTCAGAACAGAAAGAGAAGTGGAAGGTCTAGATTAACTACGGAACCAGACGACCAATATAGCCGAAGATTTCCTTAAGAAATCGTCGCCTTACCACTAACTTACGGTACAATCTACAACGCCAGCTAGTAATTGTGTTGACATTACATTGGACATTAATAAAAGCCGGTCTGAGAAGTCGTATAGAAGTAAGAAAACCGCAATTAAGTTCTATATACAAACAGAAAAGACTAAATTGAACAAAAGCTATCGCAAACTGGGGTGTAAATGATTGGACAAATGGACGGACGAATCGAAATTCGTATTATTCGGAAGTAAACGTTGCACGATTTCTTGTCGTCGCTTTGGAGGCAGAATATTCGACGAGTCAAAAATGGAAGAGGAAACATCATGGTATGGGGCTGCTTTGATGACGGAAGGATAGGAAAGGTGGTAGAAAATGATGCGGCAGTAACTAGATATAAATTAATTGGGGAGGGGTTTATCAAGATAAATGACCTCAAAGTTGGTTAAAGCGTATTTTCAAGGTAATTCTTCTGAAAAAGTCCTATGTTTAATGGAGTGGCCGCCGAAGGGCGCTGACTGCAACCCTATTGAGTTTTTATGAGATCACTTGGATCGTGAGGCCCGGAAAAATTCTCTGGTTGGTAGAACAACATTCTGGGATGTTACAGGCGAATCATAGTTGTAGTGATTACTTTTAAGAATGCCGCGTATCTGTCAGGTAATTATTAAAACAAAAGGGGGTTACTTTGAAGAAATATTATACTGTAACAATGTTCTCAGAATAATTCGCACTTTTTAGTTTGGTTGTTTTCTTTTAAAAAAACAAATAAGTGATTAAAATTAAATTCATTAGAAAACATGGCATCTTGAGAGAAGTATACTAGTAAGAAAGAATTAATGAAGAATATGAAGGAAGTGTAAATAAAATTGATAATACAGAATATTTTAATGGTTACTAATGAAATAATAGAGACTATACTAAAGACAAATCGTTTTCTATTTGTTTTATATAGAAATTACTACAATTTCCTAGTGATGCTAATTTAATGACTATTACGGTGTCTTGTCTAAAAATAGCAATAGCCGGATATACAACGCGTTGTTTAGTATTTTCTTTTTTGAAAGAATAGGCCCTGGCATGAAGGATCATTTAATCAAATCTCTCGAATGGTGTCCATAGTACATAATACAGCTTGTATATACCGGTTAGCGTTACCACTATCCGCGATGCATTTTAAATATTTATTATTATTGCGATTTTTAATTGTATCTCGAAGATGAAATTACAATTGTCCTTGGATTTCCTCCAGTTTGACCAGTTTCTCTTTATGATAAAACAAGTGTTCGTATTTTTTACGTCGTACTGTACCTTCGTAAACAAAATAAGGCAATATTTTATCCTGTGCTATTTTTTTGGTGGGCAGTATATAAACACATAAAAATTAATAGCTGGTGAAACTGGATGTCAGAAACGTCGAGACAAATTTGGGATGCCATGAATACTTATTAAAACATAATTAGATTCTTTGGCTATTAGCCTTGTAAACTAAATTGTGATAAATCTACTTTAGATATATTTGCTAGTCAATACTTATAAATCGTAAGTGGTTATTAAGAAAATTTGCATTAAGAGTGTTTGAATTATACGTTAGCTGAAAGGAAAATAATAAACTACGACGAGAAAGTTTACAAGCAACTAAGTATAAGTAGCATTCAGCTAAAAATAGCAATAAGACAGTTGTAAAATTTACCAACAATTAACGGAAGATTGTTAATATTTTCACAACCATTTCCTACACGGTATTTGAGCATGATCTTCATGCGTATGAGATACATCTTAAGTGACAACAATAACCATTACTTTCTTGAATGACAATAGTTAATTATATTAGAAAGAAGTAAGAGTGGTTTTTTCTTTTGAATTATTGAACTATTGTTGTCGCATTTCTGATTTCACTCTGCACTTTCATTCGTTACCGAGTTGGCTTTAGTTGCTATAAATGTGAATACACTCGCTACCGAACTTATTAAGCGCTGTCTGTTGCCTTATAATTAACGATAATTAGAACTTATCAAGATGATATCCATTGAGGTAAAAATAATTTATAGTCTGCTCTAACTAATTAAAGTCGCATAAGCTACATTAACTAGTGTTAGATACAGCCGAGATACTGAAAATAATCATACAAGTAATATACTGGCTGATATACTGTTAAGTAGCATTTTATGAATGTGGGATGTGAATTTAACTTCTTTATATCTTTTCTTTTTCGTAAAGCTTATTTACAACGTTCACGAATCTATTATTGTTGATGATACGTTTGTGGTTCTCTTTATAAAGATAAACGATAATAATATTTGTAATATGATTTAGATATGACTTTTTCAAACTCGTAATTCATGGACATTGTTAATAATAAACATTTAATATTTGTCCAGCTTTCTGTATTTGCCTATACGAATGTTAATATTTAGTGAAACATAAGGGAGCAATCTCTTATACAGGCTGTCTTTGAAATAAAATAAAAAAGTACGGAAAATGGAAAGGTGTAATTATATAGAACATGAATCCACAAATTTCGAGTCAATTACCCTGCGAACGTCCCCAATTTAAAAAACCTAGGAAATCGTAATATGTCTATGGATGCAAAATGTGTATATATAATACATCCATCTAACTAAACTCGCATACATACACGCAGATTGCATTAACTGCAATAACACAGGTGTTGATGGTATAGAAACTACAAGATAACACTGTCCATCTTTCAAACGGTATGCTAAGGGTTCAATAACATGCTTATGTACGGCTGTGAATACTAAAGAAATTTTTATCTTAAATAACTTTATAATTATTTTCTCGCGTCTACGAAGGGATTTTCGGAAAATGTTTCGGATTTAAATCTAATAAAATTATATTTTTCAATTTTTCATATTTCTTTACTTCATTTCATGGATACCTGCATGTTGGGGGTGGTAGTGCAATGTCAACAAAAAATAAAAAACCGACGTTAGCGCTCACTTTTCAGGTTCTATTATTTCGCGAACAAACTAGTGCCAAGCATAATAAAATTTTCTAAAACCGAAAGTGTAGAGCCAGTGCGATCTTTCATCATTTCACTTCAAGAGGTCGAATATCTCGAGAATGGAATGAGCACAAAATAATATCTTCGCGGCACAAGCCAGTACAAAACGACCTTTGAAATTTTTTATTATAAAATATCATTCGAACATTTATGTTTTCAAATGTAAATGTTTTAAATACCTCTTTTATTTACTGCTTTATTCCTTAAAAATTTTGAAATTTAAAACTGAACCGGATTCCAGAATATCCCCAAGATAAGGTTGTGGGTCTATTTAGCTGAAAATGCAATTGACTTTTCAGTATAGTTCATATTTCACAGACTTACGTTCTGTGTTTCTACTTTTTTATTATTATGCTTTGTGTGAAATCGAGTTGTTGTATTTGTAGTGAAATAAAAACAATTATCGATATCTGCGTTAGCCTACACTCAATGAACAAAATTCAATTCTAAAAATTTTAGTATCGAAAGTAATAATTTTGGAAGCAATTTTTTATTCATTCATTGTCAGGATACTAAAATTAAACTACATAGCGTTTAAAGATTAAAATATTCTTTTTCTAGCCACAAGAAAATTAGAGAAAGAATAGTTGAGATGTTAAGAAATTAAATCTAACTAAATTAGATGTAGTTAAATCTTGTGAACAAAATGAGATAAACTTTTAACTAAGGAATAAGAAATGTATTACTGTTAGAACAATGTAACTATGTATCCGCAACAATGCACTAACGTATTTAAAGCAGAGAACATGTTCTACTTCATTTAATTGGTCATCCTAATATTGTATTATAGTTGAATTTTCATCTTCTAGGTAAAAGAAAAGAAGCGAAAAAGTCCAGAACGAAGTCTTCAAGCACCCAAAAAGATATCAAGGAGCACCCAGCAAGTTCCAAGTAGAAAGACACTGAAAAAAGATGGATTGAAGAGGAGTCCAGCCAACTAACAGAATACTTATGGATTAACATTAGGAAAATTGCCATCACATACCTAAAATGTAATATTTAAATACAATGTACACTTTTTTCGAACAAAATAAAAAATTAAACGTGAAAACGGTGAATTTGTTATAATTTATTACAATTCTAAAACGCATGGGGAAAATATTTAAAGCCATACCAAAAAATTATATTGGAACAGAAAAAATTAGAAAGCTTTCTACAGGGTATTGATAAAATTGAAACAATAAGAAAGAGAGATGAAAAGTTTTAAGACCTGTATAATTTTGTGCTTGGCAACACCCTTTTCACTGAGACGGTGTTTTCTTATACAAATGTAATACGACTTTCTCATAGCTTTATTCAATTCCATTTTGAACAATAAAGTTTTGCCATATTTCCGACAACTAATCATAGAATTTTTGGTTTACATCAGCAAAAAACTGAACGAGGTGTAATTTCATAGGGTTATCATCATTGGTTTTACCATTGGAGGAATTTCCTAAGGCTCTGAACAAGTAATCCAATGCCGCTAAATCAGGACTATATGGCGGATGTGACATCATTTCCCAACCAAACGTCAATAATTTTTGGGGAGTGACCAATAATGCGTGTATCTAGCGTTGTTGTGATGGAATACAAGACATCACAATTTACCAACTCTGGTCGTTTTCTTGAATACCAGAGTTTAATTTATCCAATTATTGCCGCCAATTGGACAACTGAATTAATCGTTTGGTTCCTAGGGAGCGACTCAAAATACACAATACGATTGTAATCCCACCAAACTGACAGCATAATATTCTTTTGGTGCATTTCAGCTTTCGACGTTGCTTTTGTACTTGTTTACTTTATTTAGACCGTGACAGCTTTCGTTCGATATTATGATAAACTATCCATATTTTCATCACTAGTGAATTTCTTTTAACTCATGAAGAACTCAAACATCTACTTTTTTAATTAATCTCATATGTTCTAAATGATTTTCAATTGTTGTGTGTGATACATCTAACCTTTTTGCAATCTCTCGGACTGGAATGTGATGATCCGGATCAACTATGGCTTTGATTTGATCATCATCAACTCCCTTTAACCTACCAGATCGTGGATAATTTTTGAGCGAAAAATTACGAGAACGAAATTCATTAAACCAATTCGGGCACTGTCTTTCTTTTAGAGTAGCTTGTGTCGCGTTCTTTCCTTTTCGGAAATAATAAAGCAAAATATTAAGGTAATTAAAGCTTTTGTTCTCTATGTTAAAATTGAAACCACAAGCAAATCTCACAAAGAATACACTTGATTTGGTTTTTAAGAAAGCTGAAGTTCACACCTGCCAAATGCCAATACTACTAATTGTAAATACTAACAAGTCATTCGAAGAAGACACTACTCTCATCTATATTTAAAATCGGCAATTACTTTGTTGTCAATCCAATATTTTAACTTTGTCAATTTTAACTATTTATGCGTGTCAATTGCAAGACTAAAACAACATTTGTGTGTAAAGGATTTTAACAACGTCTTTTCGTGCTTTATTTGGTTTACTATAAAACTGTCTACATTTTTCATTTTACGTCAATAAAAAAGAAAGTAACAAAAACTTTCCAAGCGACAAGGAATTCAATGAATTCCCGAACTTTTGAACTGTTGCCAGTAAATAATATAATAAATCTAAGTTCTCACATACAGTAATAACCTAGTCCCTGTAGTTGACTACAATTATTTTAGAACTAGCTAGTTCTGTTCTTGCAATTAACAACTTTCCTTAACAGTAATTGTTTTGCTAGTCCTATACTCTGTCAGTAAAGTTATAGTCAGTATATGGCAAGAAGAAATAAATAACTGACGATTATCAATTCATAATCTGTCTCGATGCTATTAAAATCATAAAAGATAAGAAACTTTACGATATTATGAATTTAAAGCAGATGATTTGGAGAGACCATTTAGCATCCTTATTAGCGTACACATGCATCTACGGCTATACTACATGAGGTTTAGCCATCATACTCTCGTATTTACATTGCACAAGAGCTAAACACCAACATTCCTTGCATCGAAATAGCATCCCGAGGCGTCGTATAAATTCTATTTGGAAAAGTTATATTCGCGATGCCCGTAGCCATTTCGATTTACATTTTATGTATAGAGGTAGACATATGTAAATGTCTCATCCTTTTTCACATACGTACGCGAGATACGTGTCGGAGGTGTGAAAAGATGATGCTTCGCATGGCGGCATTCTTTTCGGCATACTAACGCGTACGTTTTGATGAACGCCATATAAAGAGAAAAAGGCGAATCGTGCCATCACTAGCAAACATTTGTGTACTTATACAAGGAAGTATTACGACATCTACTACCAGAAGTTTTAAGATCGTTTTAAAAAGATAAACAAGATGGTTTAGTTCAAATGAGAAATTTCCTTTAGCTGAGAAAATTTAACCCATTTTCGTGTCCGTAAGTTAGTCCGTTTACTGCTGTTGAAGACGCAGAGTACATTACAGCCAAACTATGTACATTGATAAATACTGACAAAGAAAGGTTCCCGGGAGTTATATGCAGATCTTAGTGAAACTTGGTAGGTAAGAAGAGTATGCTGAGATTTGAAAATATTTTTTTTGTTTGTGATGAAATTCTCTGTGAGGGGATGAAAACAGCTTCGAAATATCTCACAGACTTTACGTTTTCTTGATTTAATTCTTGAACGGAAATAGATAGAGCAAAAATTTGAATGGAAATATTATATCTCATCGAAAGGTCTTTCAGGACACATAAATGTTGTATATACAGGGTGTTGCATTTAAGCGCCACTCTTAAGCTAGATCTGATCATAGTAATATGGAAAAAAAATTAACGCAAGCTGTTAATCTTTACCGTCCTTTATTGATTTTAAAGCATTTTCAATTATACAGGTTGTTCCAGAAGAGGGAAAGAGTCGCTCTATATATTCCCCATTTCATCCACTAAGGGTGAATTTTAGGACAAATAAGAAGTTTTTATGTTCAAATCTCAACATACTCCACTTACCTATCAAGTTTCATTAAGATCTGAATTTGACACCCGGGAACCTTTCGTCGTAAGGTTTTCTGCGTGGAGATTCTTCCACGTAATGTGATTTAACGCATTAAGCCGATGCTCCGTTTAGAACACAAACTAAAAATAAATATAAAACAATAATTTCTGTAACTTTGGCAATTTACTTCAATGCTTGGGCGGAAGTGGATTAAAAAATAAAAATTATTTTCCTAAGACGTTTGTTAAATCGACAACGATGCTAAAGTATCTTTAAAAACTGTTGCCTTCATTATAAAGTACCTTTCCTCGACATTAATAACTAATAAATAAGGCTGTAAAAACGAGTGCTTTCGCAGTAACGTACGCCTGCGTTGCTATCAATATTAAAAATAATGAATGTAATTACTTGGTATTATAGTTTAACGGTGTTGATGTAGAGTGACGCAAAAATTTGCTGTAGTATTGTGTCAGTAGCAGGCTTTCTAGTGCTGGCTCAGTCATACTCCTACGGCGAGGTGAAAATATGTTCGTGTATTCGGAAAAACCAGCGTCCTGCGTCTGTGGTGTTCGTCAATTTCAAAAGGTCGTTCGTATCATATTTGCACTCTTGATTGTTGAACTCTTCTCTATACGCACTATGGTTTGAAAATCGGGATTCTTATTTATAACCTCACACAATTTATCGTTTGTTAATCTTCTTATACTATCTGTTAGATTTCCTAACGAGGCTTTGAGGTAATTTACTATATTTAACGCGTCATATAATGACAGCTTGGTGTTCTCTAATTTGGAAATAGAATCTAAAAGTATTGAATAATTTTCGGAAATTTTCTCTATTTGAGTATGGATTTAGGTATCTGTAACCAAAATGGCTTATTGAAATTGCATCTGATTCTTGCGGATTTATATTTAAGGTACATGGTTTAATAATGTGTAAAAATTTCTCATAATATAAAATAGCATTAATATCGATTGAGTCGATATTGAACAATGGTCGGCGAAGTAAAACTCAATTTTACAAAATTTCCAATATATTTTATCAGAACATTATTATGACATGTTTCGCTATCACTGTAGCTTCATCAATTCCGACCATTGTTCAAATAGCATTAAATCACGTTCCAATCTCGTCAATACCAGTTGAGGTGGCTGAGGAATGTCCGGAAAAGCCATTTTAAACGAATGCGTTTTGGAGATTTAAAATAAACACTTTTATCTTAGAAACTATAAATTGATCTCCTTTTGGATAATTCTTTCTAATACATTCAGCTACAAGATGACATGCATCGAGCAAATACGTTACATGAAACAATTGAGTATAAGATTGTTTTAGTAACTTTCCAGCTTAACCATGTTCTCATGTAACCAACATTACAAGTCGAGTTGCTGATATATTGGACTTCGCAAAGGTATTTTCTATAGTTTCTACTAAACTTTCTGCGGTTGTCTTCTGTAATATTCTACTATATAAAAGACAAGGCAAGGATGTTTTACAGCCCTTTAAAGTGCACGCTAACATATTTAAAATGCAATTCTTTGTTGCATTGTTTAATCCATCGTCAGCCATATTCTTTGTTCGTTTAACTCTGCCTTTACGCAATCGTGTTTTTCACCCCATGAAAATTATACTGTAAATGACCTCTTATTGACAATCCCCATCCCGGAACGTATTTCTCCCAAAACTTTCGAAATTCTTCATTGTCTATAATAATTTGTGGAATGTTGCACATACTTAACATATAAATAAAGTGTATTCTAATGTCCGAAATCGGTTAAGAATAACAAAGAACGCCGTCGATATAGCCATTATCAATCTAATCCGGTATTCATACTACACATACATAGTACACTAACTATACGCGTTTGAATCCCGACTTCTGGTATGTCCAACCGCTTTAGAAATATATCATCACCCCCAATGAGTGCGCACTCGTTTCTAAAGGCTTATTAATTAATAACATGCATAATAAAAATACCAACCATTGAACTTTTTTTTCAAAAGGCAATAAATAATTCTACAATAAAAATGTAGATGTCATTCAACTTTTATATATGTAAGACTTATTGTGACTATAACTTCCATTAATACCAGAACATCCTCTTTTTTTAAGGGCTTAGATACCGATTTATATTCATTGCACGTAAAAAATGGTGCATATACATATTTGTAGCAATTATCCGCAATGAGTATACATTAAACTACATATTTGCTAATAATAGTAGAATATTTAGCAAGTATTTATCTTGTCAAATATGGTTTTCTTTTTTTTTTTTGATTGTGCGGCTTGTGGTTAGTGCTAAACCACTGCTAACAAATTGAACGAAGTTTTATTTCTGGATGTGTAAATGTTTACGAGTTGATGTGGTTACGCAGATAAAACAATGCTTTGCGTTGTTCGTTTATTGAATGCGTTTATGACGATCGTTTACGAACAAAGGCTATCGGAATATTTGCGATGAACAAACGCGGGAGCAGGGTCCCCAAACGGACCAGGCTTAGATAAGAAATAAATCAACAAAAATAAACGGACGCATTTGTTATTTAGAACAATTCCAATGTTTTGAATTTACTGTGATAAGTTTTTACGTAGGTGACGTAGGTTAGAAGGAGACGTGTAGATAAGAGAATACTTCAACAATTCTATTTCGGAAATGTTTATGAGCTTCCGTATCTGATTGTTTTCAAATTAAAAAATATGTGTAGTATGTCACGTTCCAAGGCCAACTCAGGGTCAACTGTTCTTTTTTCACTAGAAAGCAACTTAAACCACAACCCTCGTACCAGGAAAGATATGTTAGTGTGGGCTTTCATAACCTCCATGCCCAGTAATTACCCATATCCCCTTAAAGCAATTCATGCGTCCATGGAAATAGTTGAGTGCTGTTCTCACAAAAAAAAACTTTAGCTGAAAAGCCTGTCTTAAAGCTTAATTAATAAAACAACTAATAGGAATGCAACATGGTATTGACATAAATAAGTATATGCTAACAAAGGACATAAATTCTTTCATTATTTAAATTGCTATATTGTCACCATGTTCTTTTCTTATAACATGCTATTTCAAGGACCCATTTAGTAGTTTCCTAAAACCAATTTCCCGCTTTTTAGAAAATTATATACCTCACGTGCGATTATTTACACGCATAGATCGGAACTAATTTTAAACGCTAAACATCCAAGCGACAAAATGGGTGTTACTTGCTTCCTGTTATCTTACACTTGACCCAATTTCATGCAACTTCTAATACACTGTACGACACACCACATGTGCTGCTTAATATTTTAAATACATTCATAGATCTAAGGTTTCTGTATAACGCATAATGTTTCTGTAAATACTTAGGCGCCGCCTACAAAGTAATGTAGGTTTTTTTAATAGAATACGTATGCGTCTAGATGTAAATAGATATTTATATTTGCGTTTTCATATTGGCACATCGTAAATTAAGTCATACCGTGAACTATAAAAGCTAATCCCTCTCGTTACATATGGTAGCTATATTTAACTTCTTGAGATGTATAATTAAATTTATTGTAAGGCAGTTAATAAAAGAAATTCTAAGTAGAGAAAATGTTAGACATTATAAACTTGCGCGTAATTCTATTTATTCATCGCGAAAAGAATGTTTAACAATGAAAAAGAAACAGAAGATATTCAAAAATTTTAGATCAGTGATTTTTCGTAAATATGCTCCCCTCGAAATTATATCTCAAATAACTCCTATAGCGAGGGTTATATTAAATAATTAGGCTAGATTTTTACCTCAATTAACACTTCTGTTCCTTGGAATCGGTGCTTTGGATTGGTTCATTTAAGTATCCAGATTTAACTGATAAAAACAACCACACGATCAACTCCTAATTTTAATAAAAGTATCCGGTGTAAGATGTTAAATTTAAATATAAAGTCCTATATATTTATTTATTTCGATATTAGGCCTTCGTAGTGAGTCCATATACCATAAAAAATGGTTAAATAATTCAATTGTCCTCTATATAACACCAGAATTTATTCCAACATATGAGCAACCATACTATTATTACGCACGTAACAGCATCTTAAAGATGACAAATGATGATTTAATTTTGCTTCCAGTAGAATAAGGATTACTTGCGAAGCGTTACAAAACAGAACGCATTTGCATGACAGGCAGAGGTCGCTATCGCTTATAAGGAAATATTCCCCGATATAAGGAAGCCTGTACATATAAAATATACAAATTGCTTTGTTTTCTCATAATTAGTATGTGTTATGGACAACGTACGCCTGGTGTTTATTGGCATCAACGAATTTAACATTCAATGATTGTGGTCGGTATAGTTGTGATATGAGTTTAAAATTAGCCTTGCTGGAAGCATTTTACGTAACTATGAGGTTTCAAATTATTGTAACAGGAAAATAATAAACTGATAGAGAAAACGAATGTATTTTGTTTTTATGGGAAAGGTATAAAATAAAAATGTAATTATATTACTGCACTAACACTAGTAGAGTTCCTTCTAATACAAAAACGGGCTCTGGACAATTTTTTATGTTGTCCTCAGATACTTACGCACATTTCTAAATGCTATTAAAGCTTCATAGTTTATGATCTGTTCATATATGAAATATTTTTATTTGCTCTCGAATACGGGGGCAAGTTTTTTTAGTATAACTACTACTTGATGAATGTTATAGTTGCACAATAGATTATCTTTTACCTTCTCCTTATTAGAAAGTTGTTTATCAAACGATTCTTTATTTAATAATTTACATTTGGAAAAAATGTGTTAATTACATTCATTTGCTAAAGTTTAAAACGTTATCTATTATGAATTAACTGTTATGGCATATATTACTTCCTGTTTGATATTTAGATAAGGCGCGATTTGTAAATGTGAGTCTTTTCTTTTTTTCATTTTATCTATGTCAGCATAACACTACTCACATATGTGTCGTGAAATAAATTGATTTATTACTATTATTATTACAGTTAACGCTCAATAGTGTGAACAAAATGAAACGCAGACTGTTTCCACTAAGTATTTGTTCACATTAAAGGGAGTGACTGATTTTATGTTTAAAATAATAGGTATTATTGCATTAATAATTGTTAACTTACTTATAACTGCACACTTTTTTAATGTGAAAAAGATAACAATACATTCAATAAATATTGTGTAATTCTGTTTGTTTTTTGTTTTTTTCGACTTTTTGCGTTGCAGTGGTTTCTCTTATTTCTTTTAATATTTGAATGATCTCAAATTAAGTCTATATTCTTTTCATCATTAAATTGATGAGTTCAGTGCATTTATTGTACTGTTTAGAATAATGTTATCTTGTGATTTTATTTCAGTTTCCTCGTCTTTAGTTTCATCCTCTTTTGTTTTTTCGTCAAAATTGTCAAATTATGTATCCATTTCATTCCATGTAATTACGTTTCTCTCATCCAGTTCAATATAGAAATATATGTACATATAGTAATGAAAGTTGTGTAAATACATAAACATCAAATATATACATGTGTTTCAGCTAGAGCTTATGTCTGACCATTTTTGCTGCAATACACTAAGTGGCAAATCATCCTCGTCTATACTACAATTTTTTCCCATTTTTGGATTTAATCGATTTCATGCGTAACAGCATCTTTTATTGTCACATTTTTTAATGTTTTTAACGAAGCGAAGAAGGCTACTTCTGTAATAAAACTTTGTCTGATCACATTCTGTTCCATTGGCGGGATAAGGGATGTCACATTTGAGATACGTTGTTATAATTTGCTCATCTTTACTCTATAATTCTTCTATTGGAAGATATGATAAAGCATTTACCGAAATAAGAAGAGCTTTCATTAGGTGTCTACTCGATTTCTGAAAACATGTAACTTTCCAATAGAACAAACAATAATTTTGGGAGATTCATGTTTGATAAATTACTTTATAAACTTACTTGAGAAACAAAAGAATTATGCAACCAATTCTTATAAATTGGCTTCGTCATCCAAGCTAATTTGGAGCAGCCATAGTCTACCGGAAGAGACAATTTTTTTAAAGCTCTAGATTTTTTCGCCCTACCAATAACAAATGACTTGATTCTATGAGTTCCACTGGTATTACTACATACCCAAAATTTTAATCGTTTTTTCTCAGGTTTTCTACCTGGAGCAGTCTTCTCTTGAGATGAAACAACTGATTCATTGATGTAATTCCCAATTACTCTATTTAATTTTTAACTGGATCAATTTTTCACCCGCAATTTTTAAATATCGAATTCCCAATCTTTTTTTAAATCTTTGCAACTAACCATCAGTAGCAAATTTTTCAACAGAATTTTCTTTTATTTCCCAATTTAATATTTATGCCTTTTCTGTGATCGTATCACCACAGACCATAATGTTATTTCTTTGACTTAAGAATCATTTGTACATTTTTTTCTTCATTACAGGATGTTTAGATCCCTTTAAAGTCCTTCTTTGTGGTCTTGCATAAGTACAAGCCACCGAACGTAATATTAGTCCTTCTTTAGTTTTTACTTTACAGAGATTTTTGATAAATTTCTTACACTTACACCGTTTTCTAATTCCTCTATTATACGCGCTCTTTCACAATGTTACGCATTTCGGATTTATTTGCGACGACATGAAGTAATAATTTGTCGGGACTGGTGGCTCAATGCCTTGCGCGCTTGGCTGTCAATCTCGAGGTCCCGGGTTCGAACTCCCCGAGGCTGTAACTCAGGATTGAGATTTTCTCTGGTTTTCGTGACACCATGGCGAATGCTGAGAACGAATAGCCTATAACAAACTCATGGCCTGCTGATGCTCCATTGTCCAGTCATATAGATACTGAAAGAAGTCTAAAGGCACCAAGTTGTATTACGTAAACAACACTTATCATATAACCCGACGAAATACAACAGCATTAAACATACAGTGCGACCGATCGATCCAGGGAATTCTTGCCGCCCGAACGACATGTGTTGACGCTATACGGTGTTCAATATAATGAAAATCGTTGTTTACGTTGTCCTGCATTTACATTACTCGGTGTTCACATTATCGAGTGTCTATCGTAATTTGACGAAATAAATAACAAGTACTTTCCTATATAATTTTGCATACAAGTCACCGTTTAATTCATTTGGTAATTCAAATAGAACCTAGAAACTTGACTTGGAAAATTAAAATTTATTTACAGTATAAGTGGAAGTAATACAAAACTTAGAATAATCCGCTGTAATATAGTAGACGCGCTTATTGCCTGCTACAATTTTTGGAATTAGGTTAAGATGCTAGGTGCAAAAGCTTTTAATGAAAGGGTTGCATGAAAAATCATGTACGTATATAACACCTGACACGCTCGATATGTCTTGAAATGATATAAAAAGTAGAATAGCAATTACTAATACAAGAAAAAATGTACGTAACTTTTCCTTTTAATCCGTATAATAATTACAGAAAGTGTATATTCGATAAGGTATGCCTTTTTAAAGCAATTACTTTTGCTTTTATTGTGATTTGCAATTATTTATTAGTTTTCAACTTTCATAATGATCTACAAGGTTTTATGTTTTACTCTAGAGAGTGAAAGTAATTATTCCATGCCTATACGAAAAGAGTTATTATAGAATCTCATCGAGCCATCAAAATCATTTGCGTAAATAACAACAGCTAGAACGTGAGGGTATTAGATCTATGCAGCGGAACGGAAAATAGTTGACCGATAGTCTGTACACATAACGAGAATGAAAAACTTGAAGTGAAAGTGAACTGATATTACGAACGATTTTCTTAAAAAGGCATCGCCTTTATCTTAAAAAGTCAAACGCTGGAACGCTATTAGGAGTATTACAGAGATAGCAACCGTTGCGTCCACATGCTTCAAGTACAATGTTATCAAAAATCGCAAAGAACAATTTCTCTTTTAACGGAAATTAATGGTGGTACGCGCAACGTTCATTAACGAAAGACACAAGGCATGACGAATTTTTTCTACGGTCACTGGCACAACAGTATATACACATACACAGCGCTGTCCTATTTAAGCGAAATGATTTATTTATGTTAGCATGTTCGAGGTATCGAGAGTACATTGAGTTACGTACATGTATTGGTATTTTTAAACATCGCTCAAAAAGTAATTGTTTATATACTTCAAGGACAACGGCAATACTAGATACGTACACATAAAAAAAATCAATTATACGGTAGACACAAATAAAGTAAATAAATGTATGAAAAAAGTGTTATGACGACCATGAAATAAAAATTTGAAAGGGAATCTTCTAAATTAGCTGGTTGTTTCTAAAAGTAGTTGTGGTTAGACTTTAATTTACACGTTTCAATTACAAACGTATATAAATAATTTCACATGTGTATTTTGACAAAACAATAGCTTTTGGCAAAATACTATAAGCGTATTTCTCTTCTTTTTCTTATTAGCAAAATCATAAACCTGCGAATACAGTGAATTGGCAAATTGCACATATAGAACTTGACTGAAATACAAAACAAAAAATCATTTTATCCAATATGTTTTATATTTATTCAATGAAGTTAGGTTGGTACTCAAAGAGACCTAAGTTCAAAGCTCATGTAAGGAATACTACAATATAGTGTTCCATATTCAATTCCCGCGAAATAATATTTAACTAAGTGTGAAAGCGAACAAATTCACACAAATGATCGATTATATCTATCCCCTAGCAAGCCATGAATTTTTTTTTCTTTAAACTTAAGTTGGTAGAATAATTTTAAAAACATCTAAATTGACTTATTCTGTGGCGTTAGTGACAGAGCTTAAGTGTAGGTGGTTCAGCTTGTGTTTCACCGATGACATGCGGTTGTCAGATTAAGTTTTGACGTTTTGACAAACTACTACACACAAAGGTTTCAATTGGAAAAATAAAAAGTTCAGTAATAATAAAGAATGGTTACATTAAATGTTCAAGGTGACTTCTTCATTTTCTATACATAACGTCACTCTTCGGCTTATATTATTGGAGGCGTTCCACAGACATTTCAAGATAGCTTCAGTAAGTTCGTCAATTGTACGATTTGTAAATAATCTATTTTTTAGGTGTGAATGTACGAAATAATTCGTAATCGTCAAATCGGGAGATCGCGGTGGAAAGTCTACTATCCGATTATAAAAGAATTTATGCAAGAATTCCATCGTCTCCTTTGTCGTGTGGGGTGTTGCATAATCTTGCTGGAAGTATCCATTGCGGAGTTCGTAGTCATGTAATTGATTTAAAAATGGTTGTAATAAATTATTACAATATCGTTCCGTATTTATGGTATCATTAAAGAATACTGGACCAATAATTCGTCTACGAGAAACAGCAAGCCAGACCCCCATTTTTTGAGAAAGCAAGGGTCTCAAGATTTTCATGTGGATTTTCATTAGACCAGATGTGCATTGTTTGTTTATTTATACATCCTGATAAGTGACACCATGCTTCATCCGAGAAGAAGGATTTGTCAAGAACATCATCATTCATAGTACCTAAAAGCCATTGACAATAATTACGTCGGGGGTTACGTGATCAATGAGTAAAAGCTCTTGCACGCAATGAAACTTGTATGGAAATTTTTGTAGCAAGAATCTGATTTTGGTAACTACGACCTGCTTCTATTATTATCTTTTGCTAAAATTAAGGGTTCACTGTCGTATACGACAGATGATCTGACAGCTTTCTGGTATATTTATGTTCTTATTTGCTTTGTCTCTTTTTTCCCAAAAATGTGTTTCTTAGTGAATTGTGCAGCATTTTAGTTTTTGCATCTTTCCAGTTTATTTCCTTATTTATTTTCTCAGATTCTTCTATGATTGTGCCACTTGTTGAAGTTTGAGATCTGTTCCAGTACTTGTTCTTGTATACTGATTCTGTTTTTAATTCCATGTTTATATCTTCGCACTTTTGTTGGTATATTCATAGATTTTGTTGCAGTTTTTCTTCTGTTTCGGCTATTAAAACCATTTATTTATTAGTTTTTGGAGTGCCACGTTTTCATCTACCATTTGCCTACTATCAAGTGTTTGCATTTTTTGCAACCTTGTATGGTACTATGACTATGGAAAATAGTAATGAACTTAATGCGCATCTGTTGTTTAATCCTTTTTTTGTTTCGAACTTCGTGGATTTTTCATTTCATTGTACATTCTTACCTTGTGTTCATTGTTCTTATATTGAGCTTTGATAACTACCATTGTACTTGTTTCAATTTCCTTTTGTTTTATGCATTTTTATGCTACAGAAAGCTTTTTTAGATCTAAAACATATAAATGAATTTCTTTTCCTTTTCCTAGCAATTTTTCTTCTGCTTACCTCAACATGAGGTAAAGTCAAGTCTGCGTGCTTCTTCGTTTCTGAATCGGAGATGTGATCGTTCCAAAGTTGCTTCTAATTTTTTCTTTAAACTTCACTCTATTATTCTGGTAAAAACTTTACTAGGTGTGCTTGATAATGTAATTCATATAAATTTGAGCACATTTTTGCACCGCCTTTTTTACATCGGTATGGCATCCACTAATGCAAAATATATTGTTTAACAACCCATAAATTTCTTTTGACGCAGAAATTTCTGCTGTTATGTAATTATTTCCTTATGAATCTTATTTATTTTTGAATATAAGTGTATTTTAGTTCTAAAATAAAATAGTATACTGCAAATTCAAGTTTTTGTCTGTATCTGTATCTTGAGGTGAATTAAAATAGTTAACATAAGATTCGAAAAATATTGTATAGATATGTTAGATATTCCGGTAATACTACCCGCCATACAAATAAAAACATTTACTACATACATACCTAAGAAGCGAGAAACTTAACAACCACGTAAAGAATATTAAACTGCAAATATCATATCAGTTCATTCGGCATAACTGTGTTCAACCATCCCTAACACACGCCCGTGGACCTGGCACCGGCTTTGTGAACCTTACTTATAAAGACTTGATATATATTTTATATTGTATGTGGAACAGTAAAAACCACAGTTAATTTATTCAGAACATTTGTTTCCAAACACTCAATAAAATTTCGATTTTTTTTGATATCATAAATTAATTCCAATAAGCCAGTGATGACAAACCGATATTGCGTGTTCGTTTACATAAAATATATATAAAAGTTCCTATAAACTAATCTTATTAGCTCCTATGGTACGTTACCCAGTTATATTAACTTAACCTTTCATCTCTATCAAATTTGTTGCCCCAAAAAATGAGCGGTATTTGTAACACCGACGACATAAATGTGCTCGTGGAATTTGGCATCGTCTTTCACCGAATTTATGTACGCATTGAAATTGCATGTTGAAATGCATCCCGTGTAAGCAGAACACAATCTTTTAGTACCTCTAAAATTAAAGGATGCTGTAAAAGATTTCATTTTGGCGAGACTAGCGCGATGGCATTGCTCCAAAAAATGTTGGTAAAATAGCGCTTACACATGCAATACGTGGGAGAAGTCTGTTCAATGTCTACGAGAAGTATAAGACTGGAATTTCTTCTGTATTGCAGAAAAATGTAACTTACTTCTCAATTGCTCTTAGAAGTCAGGAAACATATTTTACTATCAATTATACTTCTACAATAAGCTAAGTATATTCCACAACAACTCGCTTTAAAGCTTTTTCGTTTAATACCGATTGCATTGACAACATCTGATTCACACAATATATTTGTAAAAAAATGTTTAGAAATAGTAAAAATAGCCTTATATATATATATATATACATATATATATATATATATACCGGGCTTCTATTTGATCGAGATTTTCGGTATATGATTTAAACCACATTTTTTCTATCCATTTGCAAAAAAAAATGTATAAAATAAAATAAATAAAAGAAAACTTTCTAGATTCTATGTAATTTTGGTTATCATGGTTCTCAACTATCGCGAAGATTGTAGACCGATTCTCTCTGGGCTACGTAATGGTAGGAAAATACGTCACTATGGCGTTAGAACGTTCACCTTGCCAGTTTTTCTTAAGAAAATTGATTTCTTTAAGTCGAACGTCGCGGGTAACCCATGTTAGATAAAAAAGTAAATGTCTTAACGATTCCAGTGATACTAAACACTTTATATTGGTATATATTCTTTTAAGAAATCATAGCTAGACCAATGCTACTTATGCAATTTGATAGCAAAATATTGATAGAATGAAAAATAGGGTAGCCACGACTACTAAATATTAAAAATATCAACGTTATACTAATATACGATTGCTTTTAAAATGGTTTATAGATTTTCTAGCTCTTTGATGGTCAATTTCGAGTTTTTTATTTACATTCTGTTTTATTTCCGTTTATTTTCTAATTTTTCCTTTATTTAATAGTTATTCTTACTTAAATAAGATGTCTTTCGCTGACACGTTTCCACATGATGAACATGTTTTTATAACGTCATTATCAATGCGTTTCACTACAAGCACACAATTTCTGCATGTTGTAGACATGCTATTCATGAGGAAGGAAGATACTTCTATCATATGAAATATCCTCATAGCGACTCCTCTAGTTTGTAGTTAACTTTTGGAAAAGGAAATCGCATTCGTGAGTAAACGTAAATGTTGAAGGGAAGGTAATTGTATTCAAAGCAACTTCTTCTCACCGAAAAATATAGCATGAACGTGGGCTTTCGAAAGATAAATTGAGGGAATTGCAATTTAATCGAAATAATGTATGTTTCAGTTTAACGTATAGTTTAGTATAAGTCGCACTAGAATTATAAAACTAATGAAATAAGATGTTCTTCTAACGTTCGAATGCTATTTAGGATATACCTTCAAAATAAATAAAACCACTTAGGAGCAGACATTTGTTATCAACGTGGTGGAGTGCCATCTCATTGACTACAAGTAACTCACTACTGAAATAGAAGATTTAAAACTCGGTTGATCGAGGCAATCGAATCAGGCTCAAATAAAAGAATACAATACATAAAATCTTTGCATGATATTTGCGGGTAAATGACTAAATTCAAATGAAAAACTGTCTCTTTCTCAACAAAACAGAAATGGATAAAAAACAAAAAAAACATGTCGGCACTAAACATAAGGGCAAGATAGATATCTAAAAGGATATTACTAAATAAAGACAGATTAAAGCTAATCAAAGTGAGATCTGGCGTAGGGTGGTAAGCTATTATATAATCTTACAATATCTGCAGAAAATGATGTACTGTATCATTTTCTGGTAAGCAGATAATATTGTATACAGTGATATATAGGACCTTTAAGGTGTATAAGAGAAACATAATCATTATAACTTTTCTCTTATTGATGTTGTTACTTGAAATATTTGGCTATTTGGTTGAGGTTATAGTTAAAACTAGTGACGGTAAACAAGTCTGATCTGTTAACAGAATAGATATGCATACAAATGATAGCTATAGTACTTTGAGCAAGAGTAAAGTCTTAGTGTATATAGTACAAAAAGTAAGGGTTCAAAGACCCGGAGCGCTGTGACACACCACTTAGCACAGGAAGATGCCAGAAACCTTGTTCTGCAGGACGACTTCTTGACAGCGAAAAGAAACATAATTTTCTAGTAAGAAATCAGCTTAGCAACTAAACCCTAAAGACCCCAACATAATAAGGAGTAGATGACGATTGATGACGGGTTATTAGCTTTTAAAATGTCATCCGTAGCTGCAAATAAAGCCGGAACGCAATTATGATTTAGTCTAAACTCGAACTGAACACTGGAAAGACTAAAATGGATGATATAATCACAAATTTGACATTTGCAATGGTTATTTCACTTCTTTAGAAGAGGCCGAATGCGTGACTTTTTCCAAACGCTAAGAAAGACACTGAATATGAAGAAGTAAAGATCTGGTCAATATCAGTGCCATCACAACCAAATGACTTTGGAGATAACTCATGGACTGCAGAGAAAATATTCTTTTTAGAAACAATCTCAAAATGAAACGACCATTGAGAAGAATTAATATTAGTTACTAAATTAGTAGAAACATTAATTATTGTATTATGTAGCATGACAATGTGAAGAAATAATTACATTGGATAAATGATGCCGAATAGAAGCCTTGTTAGCGTTAGTAGGAAGAACATTTTTTCCAAAAGCTTGTACTACGTGATTCTTTAGATGGTAATTCAATGTCTTCTTTCTATTTTAATGGCAGTAGTAGTAAAGTTCTGAAGACGTTCGTATTAAACCAAATTAAATATCCTCAATCTTTTAAATTCTGCATTAACCTAATATTATTTACCTATGGTATATATTGGCGAGTGATCTCACAAGTACAAAAAGGTATGTGCATTTAAAACAAAGAAGGTAATAAGTCAAAAACATATTTTTGTGTTGACATTGTCTTTATCAAGGATAATACAAAATGATGCAAATGCTTCACAATTAAAGTAATTAAAATGGTTATGTGCTTTAACAAGTGGTTTAAAACTTGATACTCAGATCAAGATATCACAAGAGATCATAAATTAAATAGTAAATCCATAAACAGGGATAATCTGCACATCACTAATGAAGGCTATATTATTAATAAGAATTAAATCTAATAATAAACCTGAAGTACATACTTGTTATTCTAGTTGGTTCTTGCACAACCTGATGTTATAAGATTCGGTATAGGGTTTAGGGTGTATCACTAACAAGAGGATTAATGTTATAATCACTAGTGGAAATGAGAATAGAGTACATAGGTATCATTTGAATTACGACATTTTCAAAGATATTCATAAACTCCAAATATCTCCTACACATTCCAATTAAACACTTCCAGTAAATTTTCCTATAATTTCTGTATAAATTTACTCAATGGTGTTTTAATAACTTTATAATGAATATGTGTAGTAAGAATTTATACACAATAGAAGAATAAATAGATTTTTTTATTCAATGGTCTCGCATTTGTATTAGTTATGCGCTCTTCATATTGTCGACAACGATTACCTGTTAATACCTGTTACAACGCCGCGAGTTACATTCGCGACACAATTTTATAATGTCACTTCATTGCACTTTATAATCAATACAAAACAAATAAATATGCAAGGTGCAATAACCCAGGAAAATCGTTAAATTATTTTTTTTAACGACAAGCCAACCATTATTGCATACCTATGTACGACTGATATATGCATATATCATATGACTAAGGAGACCGCAATGCAGCATGCGGTTGCCAACTGAATCGGTAACTCGTGATATGCACTACATTACTAATACCCATAAAATCTTCATATTCAAAATGAATACGTATGTAAAAAAGCGGGGTAAATTAACCTTTAATCCGGCAGGCACTTCTTTAAGAAATTAAAATTATCTTTGCCTTGGCTTTTGAAATTTTTAACACTTAACAATTACAACTTTGCTTGACGTCATCTCGTGTCCTTTACATTACGACGTAGTACCAAACAGGTCGGTTAAATATTGCAAATGCAGTGCGTTTTCGTCATATGCATACTTGAATCGCGCTCTTTTTGGTAATGGGAGTGCATTGTGTGCTTCCACTGGATATAAAAAATACGAGGACGATAATATCGCAAGTAAAAAGCAACAAGGAAAAAGTTCGGTTTTGTTCTTGATAATTCGTCAGTCTTGGTACGTTACAGTATGAGGAAGTATAAGATCAAATAGTGTATTTTGTCAGAGTTAATTTATATACTAATTTTTACTTCCCATTAACATTTCGAATCAATTTTTGAAACATTACGCGTACACCAAATTCTCAGATGAATCATGAACCATGTTCCTCAAGTTATTTAAATAAGGGTAATCTTGATCCCTGTTTCAGATTTAAAACTGAATTAGCGCATTTAAGTCGAATGCTGCATTTCTATAGTACAACAAAAGCATTTTGTATACTTGTCATATTTATATGTGTATTATCTACTATTAAATATTACTGGAATCAATACCAATAACGTTGAATTATAAAACATAATTTCTAATGCTATAATTCAAGACTGAGACTTTGTGTTAATGTATATTATAAGTGATTCGTTTGGTCATTTATATTTAAGGATTACCTTATCCACAAGATAATTTAGGATTTCTAAAATTGGCGTAGATCCTGAGTGTTATGCTTGTGGCAAAACACTTGTTTACTTAAATTAGCATTATCTTGGACGTTGGAGCAGGCGTAACGCACCCTGTGTTCGGTCAGTCAAGTCTCCAGATCTAAATGCCCTAGATTACCGGTTCTTAAACTGAAAGGATCGGTCATAATTTGGGGTTATCTTGACTGTACCTCTGTGGGCGACTTGGTCAAAATAGATGGTGTCCTTAGAAAAGAAGGTTATAGGGAGATTTTGGAGAGGAATGTCATCTCATCTGGAACACGATTAATCGGTGAAATCTTCGTATACCAGCACGAGGTCCAGGATATGTGAAGAAAAATAGAGCCGCTAACATTGGCAAAGCTGCTAAAAAGAATGCCAAGCATATTTTTAGAGAACAGCAAGCAACATCAGCAGGAAGACCGATTACAGTCACCAAGTATTTGGATGGCATTCTTTATACCCAGACGGGTAGCAACGAACTGTTGTAGAACAACAGAGCGAAACGGTCCCAAAGGACGTATGATCATATACGAGGGTGAGTCAAAAACTAATGTCCTCTACTTCCTTCTTTTAATTGACAAGAAATTAAATTGCAATTACATAGGTTGAAAGCTACAATATTGATGATTAATTCGTAACCCTTCAATATAATCTTCGTCCATTTCTACAGTTTTAGTCCATCTTTTAACAAGGGCAGTGTGCTAAAAAGCTAAAAAGCACGGTCCTGCTTCTTAAGCTATTGACGCGGGAACGTTTTCAGAGCCTCCTCATCTTCAAAGTAAATCCCACGACCCGCTTGTTTTAGCGGCCCAAAGAGATGGAAATCTGTTGGTGCCAGGTTAGGGCTATATCGGGAATGAGACAAGACTTTCCACCAAAACTTCTTCAGTGATGTGACAACTGGTGTGTGGTTTGCATTGTCATGCAAAAGAAGAGCTTTTGTTGGGCAAACTCGCCGAAGACGTGCTTTAAGCTTTTTGATGGTTGTGAAGTATTGGACAGAATTTATTGTGCATTCCAGCTCCAAAAAATAACCATAATCACAGCCTTTGGATACTAGAACACTGTTACCATAACATTCGCTGCCGATCGGACAGTTTTCAAGTTTTATGTTTTCGATGAATTTGTGCAATTCCATTGACTTCCTCTTTGATTCAAGTTAAAAAAAAATAAACTCAGTTTCGATTCCGGCCGCAATTTCTTCCAGAAACTCATCTCCCTCCAAATGGAAGCGCTGTAAGTGTTGCCAGGCGATTGTTTTTCTTGTTTCTCTATTCTGGTCGCTTAACATTCTTGGTACCTACTTTGTACAAACCTTTCAATACCGCAGTTGTAATAATCGTCATCACACTACCTTTACTGAGCGAGAAAATGCGGCACAATTCAACTGCAGCTATCTGGCGGTCACCACGAATGATGTCATTGACTGAATGTTGCGTGAAGTCACTGCCTGTCGCTTCATTTTTCGTCAGTCAATGATGTGCGTCCTTCAATTTCGTTGCAGTGACAAATCCATCGTCTAACAATGCTGACATCCACTGTTGTATCACCATACATATTTCTCAGTCTTTCATGAATGCGAATGAACGTTTAATCTTCTGCATTCAAGAATTCAAATACAGAACACAGAATGCTGTCTAATACGAACATCGATGTCGGCCATTTTGCGAGCGACTGCAGTGCTGCCAGTTATTGACGCAGAAAGTTACTACTGCATTGGATTGTAGGATAAGGCCTGAGGAATAGCACCGAGTTTAAATTTTTCATTTAGCTAACTTTATTTAAGTAGACTTGACTGATCCTCGTATAAATCCAGAATCACAACAAACAAAGAGACTTCGCTTCTGAAGAAAATCACGACAAGATGATTGGAATGTCAAGTATTATAAACTTTCTACACGGTAGAGAACCCGACAACGATGATCGTGAAAGCCTGATATCTATGTTAAATTTGCGAGGTTATACATTTTAAAATTATACATGTAAACACATTATTCACACCAGGAGTTATTGAAACTACCTAAATTACTAGATCCCAACAGTACCCCACTAATCCTTGTATTTAATTTTCCAAAAAATTAACTAAGCCTTTTTGTGTATAAATGAATAAGCCTCTTGCTTGATCCAGGGAAAAGCTCTTTGATTAAGAAAGTTTTCTTTTATTCCTACTTTTATGTAAAATCAAAGTTGCGTTGTGACGTCGAACTAGCAACCATTGAAAAGATAAAATTAAAACAGGTTTAATCACATTCGCAATACTTCGCTAATTTAAACGAAAGTATTCCCTTTTCCAATTCGCAGCATTTATCACTTTTACTTTCACGATTCATTAAAATTTTGCCGTAATAGGCTTTAAGCGAATCTGTTAAACCATGCAGCAGCATAATCGGCTCTTATCGTGGCCGTAAAACGGTCGGTAGAATTGAACTAGTGATCCTCGCTTTTTACTAAACCGTACGACGTTTCCATTCAAATAACAAGGATCAATTAGTGCGGTGATCGTGTTTATCACAAAGTGTACGGAAAAAGGTCAGAAAAAAGGCGGAAGTTGCTAACCGAAGTAAATATATATATATATGTTTTACACTATCGTTCATAAAGGTTTGGCCAAGTAACAAAAAATTATAAAATCAAAAAATAAAAGACGATTAATACTAAAGAAATAAAGGTATTATTCTTAGAAATAATAACTATCAAAAACTAATGAAAAGTTTTATTTTTCCTACTCATTGTTAACAAAATTCTTAAACATTCTTTTTGCCAAAAAATCCACCTTCTATCTTCTTTCGATCGATTATCGCTCGAACAACTCGCAGTATCCTGTTGGTTAAATTTTTTTTAGGTTTTCGCCGGTGATGTTCCATTCTTGTTGAAGGATACTCCAAAGCTGTTGCTTGGAAGTAGAACCGACACTACGAACTCTTCTATCAAGTTCATCCCACAGAAATTCAATAGCATTGAGATCTGGACTATGTGGTGGCCATGTCATAACTGTTTGATTTTGCTCAATCAGATGGAGTCTCCAATATTTCTCGGCACTGCTCTTTCCGCATTATTGCTTCGATTCTACGTAACGTTCCTGTTCCTGAGTAAGAAAAGCAACCCCAAACTGTAACTGAACCGGCTTCGTGTTTTATTGTCGGTACAGTGCATTCGGGAAGCGTCTTTTCATTAGCGAAACGTCTGGCAAAGACTCGCCTGCTTTGATCAAACACTTATAATATTCATTCGTCAGTCAATAAAACATGTTGCCATTGTTTTGCCGTCCAATCCCGATGTTTACAGATCCACTGTAGCATTTTCAATTGGTTACCCCGGTGTAGCAAAGGTTTACGAGCTGCCACGAAATCGTGTAATTTTCCTTCGGTCAGCCGGCGTTTGATGGTGGTAACTGAAATCGGACGCTGACGTCTCCGACTGAATTCGCTCACTAGTAGGCGATCGTCTGCTGGGGTGGTTAGTTGTGAGGAACCTGGACGCCCAGGGCCCTCTAAGTCGTCAGTTTCTTGATATCGGCGAATGGGGTATTTTACTGTCATCGCGGCTAGATTTAATTTGTCACCGATCTGCCTGCTGGCAAAACCTTCTTTATGCAAAGTTATTATACTGGTTCGTTGATTTACCATGAGGCACGTCGAACAGTGTTGTTCACTTACTGTGCCGCTGATCACAATAGTATTCGAACTGAACTGTTGTGATTTTGGTAATCGCAGTAAATATTCGAGTCGCACAGGGATACACCTTAAGGGAGAGAAGGGATACAGTAAAATCTTTACCTGCTTGGTCCCATCGATACAACATATCTAATAAATAGATTAGAATAATCCGCTGTAAATGAGGCTGATTGTTCCAGGCCATAAAGTGCTTAATAACTTTTTTTCTTCGTAATACTTTCACTATTTGAATTGCAGATGTATTTAAGATAAATGTTTATTAAGATTGTCATTGTTAAATGCAGTAAAGCTTATTAAATTAAAGTGTTGTAAAACTTTCTCCATTGGCCAAACTTTGATGGGCGGTAGTGTAAATACACGTGTCAAAAACGGAAATGGTATAAAAATAGATCGTGATGGTGATTGCAAAAAAAGAACGGAAAAAAAGATACGGAGTGGTTATACATTTTGAAATCTCATCTAATAGGCAAGGCGTCGTCACTCACGTTTAAATGCGCTGTATGTGAATGACCAATCACGCGATTGCTGTAGCGCTTTGCTCATTATACTCCATTAAAAATATCCTTGGAGAATAAAGGAAAGAATTTTAGTGTAGGTTCTTGTAAGTGTACCAGATGTTGCGGGCATTGAATAGTTCTATTTAGTCGAAGAACGGCATTTGGTATTTAATTCGTGGGAATCTCCATTCTAAAATGAACTAGTAACAAGTAGACGATACACCTGATCGTGAATTACGAAAACAAGAACGAAATATTTAGTTTTTAATATTCACCAGATGATGTTATTAAATGTATTGAACGTAGTTTTCGATGAAATATATTGTGAAATTAATATTACTACAAACTCGTTATCATAATTGCACATGTTAAGTCGACCCCGCGTACCAAACAATTTAACAAAATAAAATTTGGGAAACTTTACGAAATCTTGGTCATAATTTATCAACTTAGATATTTAGAAATAATAGAAAAAAATATTAAAACGAAATAGATTTGTTTCGAAGTGTCACAAGTTACAAAATTACGTCAGTTTTCGATTGTTCTCTTTAGCGCGATTAATGTTATGTCTAAGTATTTAGCATTAAGTAAACTTTTACAATACATTTAGGATACCTTTTGCGCTAAAAGGCAATGCCTGTCCGTGTAATTATAGAAACTTTGCTCATATTTACATAAACGTACTTCTCATATTTATTGGTAATGATATTGACATGTTCAGAAAAGTACCAGCATCTGAATTGGCAGTTAAGCTTTTAGGGCGAAGGAGTGAAGCAACAAGGCCATGGAACATTTTACATACACTATTGCTACACCTTAAGGCTCCTGTAACTGCCACAAGCTGAAATCCGTTATAATCTCATTGGGCTACACACAACACAGCAAAATACAATTCTAGGTAGCGCACAGGTATTATCATTGATAAATGTCTATAGGGGAACCACACAATTATATGGAACCAGAGAAACTTTGCTGAATGTATGCTAGACATCACATGAAGCTCTAAGAGTAACATTTCTATAAAATATTGATAGAAATATAGTTTATGTCTTATATAGAACTACATTTATAACTTATTTCATATTCGTAGTTATATGATTTAAAACTTTTCTCTGGTTACTGGTCTGGAAACGCTATGTTTCGAATAAATTATCAATTTGTGAAGGATGAAGTTTTACATTAGCAAACATGCGATAGTGCATATTTGCAATACCAACAAATTATTTATCTACTTGCATTCCGTTAATGGCATCAGTATGCCAAGAAAGATTTGAATGATATTGATGTTGTTTTTGATTCATCGGTGCACAATTTACAGAATACATAAATTCACATAAATATTCATTGCAAATCTGCTTCGAGTGCTCTTGATTAATTTTTCAGAACGATAACGACTCCTTCCAGAATAGAAAGAAGAAAATGGACTGTTCAAAAATGTAGTGGTTTGGATACCACAATCGTCGGATCACAGAGAAATTGCGAGCGGAACTATTTGGAAGATGTACGTTGTAGGAGTCCAAGTTCAGCAAACCGTTTATTGGAGTGCTTTCACTATAAGTACTTTCTAATTAACGCAGAAACTTTTAATAAGTTAGTAAAAAGGATACCAAAAGGATACTAAACCGTAATATGAGGGATATCTGTTAATTTTTACAATCTGGCACATAGTCTATAATCAAATGCCAGTATTAAAAATTGATCTCCATTTTTAGTTAAACTAAATCCAAAGTTTCTGTGTGCCATATGTGTAGTGCTATAATTTTCGAAGACAATTATTTCAACAAGAATGCCTTGTCGACTTGGCCAACAATTTCTCCATTGCATGGAATTCAAACGTGGGCCGATTAGTCTTAACGACAATTCAAAAAACGTCAGAATAACGTCGATGCTGCATGCAAGATTATCAATGAAGATCGATATGTGACATATCGCGAGATTCAGGCATCATTGGGGACTTCAAAGAGCTCAATTCAAAAAAGTTTGCATGAAGAATTGTGTGTAAAAATTATTTTCCTGTTGGATACCGCATCTGCTGAACGAAGAGCAGAAAGCAGCTAGGGTGAGTTGGTGTCAAAGAATTCTAGACCCCTTCAACGCCTGAAACTCTAAAAACGTGTACACCGTTGCAAGTGGTGAATTTTGGATTTACTCATACCAGTTAAGATGAAGAAAAACCGACAAAAGTTATCTTTTCCCAGAATGTCTTAAAAAAGGTGGTCGCTACATTTGTCTCGAAAGCAGATCATGTAGCAACAATTCCACTACAAGATCAACTGCTGCTACCGATTGGTATACAACTATTTGTTTGCCGCAAGTCATTGCTGAGGCTCGAAAAACTAGTCTCGAACGACAAATCATCCTCCATCAAGACAATGCAACTTCGCACATAGCACGCAATACAATTGAATTTCCAACGCAACAAAATGTCGAATTAGACCATCTTTACTTTTCAGAAAATCAAGAACAGACTGCATGGTCAAAGGTTCCTGTCGTCAGAAGGAGCAATTCATGCGTTCAAAAACACAATTTTGACTGAACCAACAAACGGGTGGAATAACTGCTTCCAGAATTGACTCGAGCACATGCAAAATCTATCTGATTTATTCCAGCTCTAAATGCAAAATTTAAAAGACAACCTTCGTAAAAAAAAGATCGATTTTTTGATGCAGCCATCTAGTAGGTATATAATAACCTACGTACTTTTTATAATATAATCACCTTCGCTTTATTATTATAATTTTTAATATGAAAGTTTATTTCGTTAAAAATGTGTAGCTTTTTTTAAATTATATTTTAATGCATGCTCAAAGTGGACTTAAACTTATGAGTGATACTGAGCATGACAACGAGCCTAGGCACTCCACCAAATGGTTTAAGAATTAACTTTACTGGAAAATGTGGTTTTGTTGCAGTTTGATACATCATTGATGCGCTTGCATGGCATAACCTTTTGGTTGGTACATTGTTGTGCTGATTGTAGTCTTCTAGTTTTTCTCTTATTCAATAATTTGAAAATTAATAGTACTGCAATATTTATGACAAGCGGACAACAAAGGATTAGGCGCATAAATTAACGGTAAAGTTGAAGATGATTTCTAAGAACATGACACCCATTTTGATGCGTCAAAATCGGAGATGACGTTTTTGAATATCTGGTTTAAATTATTACTCGTCTTTTACTATTTACTAAATTTTAAATAACTGCTGAATGAATGACAGTTCATTATGAAGTATTTGCATAATGGTTGGGAATCGTAGGTAACCAAGTACGAATAGGTTTATTTTTCTTATTTTAACCGCTTGAATACATATCTAAAATAATTCGTTTTTCTTTTGAAACATCCTGTATATGGATGTGATCTCAAGCAGCAGCGTTTTGGATATATACTTCTTCTTATTGACAATTAGACACATTCGCTGTAACTATAACCATATTTTGATTAATATTAAATAAATATTTTCTTATATACTCTTATTACTTTGCACACGATTGTACTTATAATTAGTAAATGCTGTGTAGGATTTACTTCTCCGAGAGATGTAGTGGTGATACCTTTACGAGCTCCGTATTTGTTCTAGAAAATAGCATTAATTAATTAGAGATTTCATTACGTTTGCAAAATGTATTTCTTCATGAAAAGAAACTTTAAAAAATCTAATGAACATATATTACAGCGGCTTTATATTCCAACAAATAAAAGGATTCACCTCGGACAAACGCTATTTAAAAAGAAACCATCAACCACGGACGTGCAAAACCGAGATTAGAAAAAAAAAGGTGAGCAATCTGAACCCTACACATAAAACACAGAGCATGCTCACACGCACGCAAACACCTGTGCTCGTATTCGTATCCGCCCGGGCATCGCACAAAAGCAACAAGGCCGTCGCCAAGAGCACGAATCCGACCAAAAGATACTTCCTTTTAAACGAGCCGAATGACAGCCAAAGGCTATGTGCTGACAGTCTTGACGTTCCGCTGCTCGTTCGGACGAGAGAGAGCTTTCGCAGGGTGAGGACAACCACCCATCCGTCAAGACCAGTAGCGAAGCAGTGCTTCGAACGGATCTTTCTGGAAGACTATGTGGATGATGGTGTAGTAATTACAGCAGTACCAAGCGTAATCTCTCCCGTTTTGTCGCTGTCGCGAATGTAGGACAAGGACGGTTAAGGACGTCCGGCTACCCGACGCACAAACCACCGAATGTATTTTCAGAGTTAAGATGACCTTCTTCTTGGATATATCCGTTCTTGTATATTTATGCCGAACGGTTTTGATGGATGTGTAGATTCGTACTTGCACAACTCGTAAAGGTGTATGCAATCATGTGCATGTCAGTTCGCTTTGTATAATTTAACAAGCGTAAAATCTCGTTATTTTTATACGAACATAAAATTGACGTGGTCAATTAATGTAGTTCAGAATATAATTGAATGGCAAGGATGTATAAACCCTGTAAATAACGTTTTAGAATGCGATAAAGCGTTAAACATTGTGACTATATCGTTGCAATCAAAATATTTGTAACAATTTTACATTTTCAGTTACGATTAATGTTTTATTACTGACAATACCAGTTCTGTCAATATATTTTGTTTTGCGAAAATTGAAGTAAAAGGGAGTTTTGCAATTGCTAAATTAAAAAGTTAGTCGATGTAAGCGCGTCAATGATGTAGCGAACTGCAACGAAACCACAATTTTCATTTAAATTAACTTAGAGATAATTTGGTAGACTATACAGTCTGTACCAAAAGAGCGTATGGACGATTTTTGGTAGTGAACGTACTCTGCAATAACTTATTTATATATTTCTTAAAAGTACGTCTTAAACACTATCATTCACTTCGATCGTTTTCATTACCAACTATAAATTAACAAAGATAATAACTTGATACTGTGTGAATATTTTCCTTTAAGATTAATTATTGAGGGCCCACGTCCTCGATTGGATTAAAATCTGGCCGCTACGATGGCCAATCAAAAAAAATAAATCACTATTTTCATCTCGAAACTATGAACTTTTTGAAATGTTCTTGTCCGATATAATTTTTGTAAAACACAAGAATATTGCCCACTTTCACTTTGCAACCCCTTCATTAACTGCACACGAAATTTATTGTTTTCTATCTCTAATGTCCATTTACTAACCCTATACTCTTCGTATTTTATATCTTTCGTTCTCCTTTTTTTATTAATTAGTATTATTGTTATCGTTTCGGTCTCTTTCCCAATGCTACAACATCTTCACTTCTACTTTACGTTACATATAATAAACACACACCCTAGCAATTCGGCTATTATAATTACTTTATTACTAAGCTCTATTGCTGTAACTACAGAAAAAATACTATAGTGTATATATGGTCTTAGGCAAGTTTTGCGAAGATACTGTTTTAGATTTATTTATATTGTAATTTCATTTAAAACTACAAATAATTTTAATGTGATTTAAGAGAAAGCATATAATACACACTTTGATATGTAACTGTAATAAATAAAATATTGATGCAGATTCTAATTGAGAATGGCGGAAGCTGGCTCTAATGTATTTAGTAATCAATAAAAAGAAAACAAATATTTTAACATCTCATATAGTATTCGATCCGTAAAACATGGACCATCTACATACAAAACAAAATAAGTCTAAATGAATAAGTATTTTGACAAATATAATAAATAAGTCTAGCTTATAAAAATTATTCAGAAAATATAATGTTGCCTGTTTGTTTATGTAGCACGTAAAGACTCAATCTATATAACGTTTTTCCAGAATATACTTTTCAACAGCTGCAACATGTTCATCATCCTATCGAGATTTTTGCATCCTTTCAGTACGCTGTCTTTTTTTCAAATTCGGAAAAGACCAGTCCCAAGGAGAAACTTTTGCAAATCTTGACTTATGCGCTGACACAAAATTATAGAGGTGTAAAATGCTTCGTATTAGCTTTTCGTATCATTGGAACTTAAGAGAAGCTATGGGGCAATACACTAAGCTTGCATAGTACTCTCTCTTATCGTACTATTCTTCTTAATATAATTAATTAACAAATTTCATTGAAAATTTGGTAGAAATTGTGGGTGTTATTTTTCCCGTAAAGGAGATGACCCAAAATTTCTTGTGAAGGCTTTAACAGTTTTTGTTTCGATTCGAAAGCATAATCGTGAATGCATGTTTCACCTGCGGTGGTAAGTCAGTTGATAGTTCTAATTCGCCTTCAGAATGTACCAAATACTTGGCCACACATTTCAACTTTGTAGAACCCGGTTTCCACTGATATATGGCAATTCAAAATATTTGTGTTAAAATTTGAAATTTCTGGTTTATAATTATGTATTTAACCTGACTTACTGCCTAGCATGCTTGGCTATTCCGGAGTTCCAGGTTCGAACCTTGGAGGTATTTCTTAGCACTGAGGTTTTTCTCTCTTGAAGTTTTAAGGAGTATTATACAGTTATCTATATATTCGATCTTACTAAGCATAACACAGAGCTTAGAATTGTTATTAACATACATTAATATTTATAAATCTTCCAAACAAATTCAATTTAGATTTTTTGATCATTGTTTTTTAACGTAAAATATAAGATTAATGAAATTATTGTTCTAATTTTGTCGACTAAACTGTAGATCCGTGTACTGTATGATCCTTTGTTTGATCTTACTCACCATATGGCTTTGAATGATTAGCATTAACACTATTCTTAAAATGTTTGACTTTTGATGGCAGATCTTCAGTAAGAAATGTCTGCGTATATATTGTCTCTTTATATATATACATCTGCTTCTTGAAAGACAAACATAGAAATGAATAAAGTTTGCAAGTCGACATCAGGCATATTAAATGACATAAATAAACAGTTTCCTGAACATCGTCCGGTTATTTATTCAAGATTTTTTATGTACTTACCTCATTGTGTAACTAAAATATTTTCAACTACATCATTCATAAATTATTCTTTATCATCTAAAATGAAAAATAAACATCCAAGCCCGTAATATATTACAATATTAACAAAATCACTATACATATATGTTTCGCATTTCTGTACACTCCCATCACAAAAAGAACCATTCATTATTGCGTTAAATAAACATCAACACAACACGAATAAAAGAAACGGAGGTCTCGGTTTCTACAGTACGTTAATAACAATCGTAGTTTATACGAATCGAGTATGCTGTCTGTCACTTAAAAGAAAAACGATTCGCCTCTTTTTCTTCGAATTGTTTCGAAGAGTTGTTGATGATAATACGTCGTAATTGAGGTTAAACATTATTCAAAAGTTACGTACCCAGATATAATATAATAATGCACAGGGCAAACGAATTATTTAATGTCAATTAAGTACAGGTCCCAGCATTATTTCGCCCAGTCATTAATGATAATGACCTCGCCGATACAGCGTCCGATATGGACCCGTCATGTCTCCTGTCTGCATTCGTTGATCAGATAAAAAAAATTGGAGAGTCGATGAGATGTCTGAACGAGAAACATACAGTGAGCTCGAGTTGCGTGTAATTAGTTTGGCACTAATTGGAGTTTCTGTAATCTGCCATATTTAAAGCAAGTGCACTCTTGCTAACACATTTCCCAAATTCAGATATATCTGCGGATCCAATCTGATGATATACGACATTCGCTTCTTGCTTCCATCTTTTTTATTGTAGAAGTTTCGGCAATGATGTATGAATATGGTTTTGTCTTCTTTTCCGGCAAAAAAAAAATCATTAATTACCTTTTTCGTGAGATTTTCGGTCAGACTCTTTCATTTACATTTTTTTGCTATGTATTACGGAGCAAGTGAGTGTGAAAACATGACTTTGGTTCTTGGTGAATACCATAGAAGTTTCAAACGGTATTTTGTTAATAACATAATACTCCGTATTAGCAACCTAGGGAACCTAAGGAAATGGAAATATTCATTCAACACGCTCCAATGTAGGTTTGCCGCAAAGAATTGAGTTCCATGTCTTTCGCAAATAGAATTTTTTTATGAATTGATGGACTATATATATCCTAAATGCATATTGAATTTTGCTTACAGAACCGTTTGACGTGCTGAATGAGAGCTGGCATAATGGAGAACATATCGTCGATTTTGATTAATGCAATCTACTTCATCGGTAACTTCTGGTAAACAAACTGTGTATACTAACGAGCGTCCAAGATTTGTGCAATTCTCAAAATAACAGTAGCCACGTGTCCAGCAAAATAACTTATTCGAAAAACTTTTGTTACATGTTTGAGAATGGTAGGGCAGAAAAAATAAAAACCCAATGAGAAAGATAGTGCTGCATGCTCGACACAAGAAATCCAGAAAATATGTTTTGTCTTTGGCATTGAAATCCACTGCACCAATGCAAAAATTTTATTTACTATTTCTGGCGCTAACTAGTGCCAAAAGAAAGAAACACTTGTCCGCAGAGTCAGACAGCGAAAAGAAGCGGGTACAGTTTACCCTTCTCTTGAGCAACACTTAAGATTGCTAGTCCCGAGAGACCATTTTTGCACTAAAGGACAGTGCATAGGGAAACTGCACATATGAATGATTTCTCAAGGCTTACCATGACCTATTTAAAACACATCTAAAAGAATGCCTAGAAAATAACACCAAGATAAGAAAACGCTGTAAATACAGCTCTCATGATATTAGTAAAGTCAATTCCCCTGCGTTTTATGTCTCACACGTCTTTCTCGTGAATTGATTTCACTAATACCATGAGAAAGCTGTATTTACAGCGCTTTCTTATATTAGTGCCACCCTAATTTTACATCAAAAGGAACAAACCCGGCAAAACAATTTATGAAATTTTTGATTGGAGTAAACGTTCTAACATACGGCATGTTTCCAGACGGTGTTTATTCGTTAAAATCCGTTAAAAAGCTTAAATTCAAATCAAAGATAACACCAATAATCACCACCATCCAATAATCCCAGCAATCCCTCCATTAACCTGACCAAAATTCCGGTAATCCAAACAGTATTGATAAAAATAAATTATTTGATATATGTGTTACCATTGTAGATATTTGTTATTTAATGCTTTTTCCATCCGGATTGCCATACATTACAGTGATATACATATATATTAAAAAGTCGCCGAAATTTAGCTGATTTTTTTGTTCATTTGGTTTTTCTGTTCAACAATGATTTAATTTTCTAGGAAAAGTCATATACCATATATATACCCTAACCATAACCTATGTAATTCGAGTATTTCGGTAGATATAGCGTTCGTACTACATCCTTTTATTCAGTCATGAGAGAGCTACAATATACAACGCTGATACTTCAGGATAGAAGTGAGATTATAAACAAATTTGGAAGACGAAAAAATGTGACAGGTATTGGGAAATCGTACAAAATTGGAAAATCTATTAAAAGAATTATTGTCTATGTCCCGGATAAGAAAAACTCTCAAATCGTGTTAAAAGTCAGATACCGCAACCGTTACTTTTATTTAGTTATTACAAAAAAGGGCGGTACAAATTCCAATATTTGGTGACATACGCAAAAAAGACTAAGTGGTTTCATTAGCAAATAATTGATAGAGACAATTTTGAAGCAAATTTGGGATGGCTGGACAAGTTGGAAAACCTAATGGTATTCGTCAATTGTTAACCATTGGTGAAGAATTATCTGCCGATTTCCCAGCAAACATTTTTAATTGAATAGTATCCCAGATTTTCACGGCCGTTTGTCATAGTCGTAACGGTTATCGGGTTTCTCTGTGTTACTAGGTTTTTTGTCCCTGACGTTTCGCGAACAACTGCGGTTCGCATTTTCAAAGGTATTTGCCATCTTCTCAGATCTACAATGCTGATGAGAATGAACAGTTTTGGAGAAAAACGCAGTAAGCAAAGTAGCAAGACACAAGGAGTAGGAACAGGTTTTTTTTTTCATAGGCGGGGCTTTAACCCCAAAGAGCAAACTCGGCCAGTACCTCGCCTACTGTGCACCCATGTGATTTTAGCACACTCGACCGGGTTGTACTTCAGCAACAAAGTCCATAATCCGCTCGAGTGGTAATTTTCCTAACTTGGGTTCGTCAAGCTGAGCATCCCCAAGGTGAACCTGTCTTTCCCTGCAGACTGCAGGGCAGTCGACAAGAAGGTGCACAGGAGTTTCCTCTGCTCTCCCGCACTTTCTACATGAAGAAGAGTTTACTAGACCCATGCGATGCATGTGTTTATTCAGTGCGCAGTGTCCAGTTAAGATCGCTGTAAGTGCTCTCAGTTTGGTCCTGGTCATTAGGACTGCCTTACAGTCTTCTCTCACCTGGATAAATCGCGAGAGATTTGCAGTGTCTTAAACCGTCTACACCGTTCCAATAGGACCGGTGATTGGCGGCCAGCTCGGATCTAAAGTAAGTCTTAATACTGCCATAGGTACTCCCACACGTCGGTTCAGGACCTGAGAATAATCGTCCACTGGCAAATCAGCTATTTCGTTCCCTTTGATCCCCGAGTGGCTTGGCACCCATCTCAACGTAACGCTGGAATGTTCCGCCAGTTGTTGCAGCCTTCTATGGCACCCCAACACCACCTCGGAGTCAAACTTGACAGCTTGTAGCGCCCTAAGAGCGGCTGTCCAATACGATTTCCACCGCTTCCAGGTCATGTGCGTAGTTCAGAGAGTTCTTTGCATATGTCTGGATGGCAATTACTTCTGCTTGAAAGATGGAGCAGGAGACCCCTAGACTGATAGCCTGGCCATCCGGTTCTCCCTCTTTCCAAATTCCAATACCTGCGCCATTTGAGGTTTTCGAGGCGTCCGCGAACCAGCGGGAAATCCCGCGTCTCGATTTGCTTGCACATGCCTTTGTTGCTTCGCCGTTGGGAATTATTACGTTGTATCCCCTAGCAAAGCTATACACGGGCCGAATTTTGTCGGTCCTCATTGACAGCGGTGCTGTCTGTTCGATGTAGTTGAAGATGCTGGTGTGGTCTCCGAACTTGCCAGAGAATACCTTGCACCCACTACATTTGACTCTGTAGGCTGCTAGGGTTGCTTCTGATCTCAGCACCAGCTGCAGTGGCGAAAGCCCAAAGACGGTCTCCATCGCAGCCGTCGGCGTCGGGGCCATGGCCCCCGTAATGCCCAAGCAAGCAATCCTTTGGACTCTGCCAAGGGTCTTGACCGCATAGCCTTCATTGGCTTTGTGCCACCAGACTAGCGATGAATAAGTTATAGTTGGTACTATAATTCTCGCGTATAGCCAGTGAACCATTGCTGGTTTTAGGCCCCACGTTCGACCAAACCAACCTCTGCAGGCCCAAAAGGCCTTTGTGTTTTTGTTTGTAGCATGTTCCAGGTGTGACTTGTAAGTCAATTTGGAGTCCAAAATCACACCCAGATATTTAGCATCTGTTGACAGCTGGAATAGGTTTACTTTCATGCCTTGTACCAACGTCTATGGTACTCATAGGCTGAAACTGTTAGAAAGGCAAATAAACCTAAGACATTTAAGAGGAGTCTAAAACTTTCAGTTGCGTATATGAACCAAAATAAGGAAGTGGTTACAATTGATGTTTTTCGTAAATGGCTCTATGATTTCCTTGTGTCTGAAGTTATGATGGAAATGAGACAAGCAATGTTTGTACCATAAAATTATCCTCCCATTATTTAGCAATGGATGTGCCAACATGTGTTTCAACAGATGAAACTGGATTGTCGCGAATCTCTACTGATGTCTACTATTGCGAGCTCTAATTCAAAAGGCAATTTCTATTTTACTTTTACAGAATTCATTCTTCTTAGCAAAAATAATTCTATTTTAATTATTTTAAAAGTATCAGCTGCAAAATTACAGCATACGTTCACAGTTGCGAAACAGGATTCTGAAAGTCAAGTTATAAAGAGATGCAGTGTTAGGAATCTAGTTCGTCTCAAATTTTAAAGAGTGTTTCGAATGTAGTTAACCGAATGAAATGACAAACCAACACTAAACATCGTTTCAGTGAGCTGGACCTATGAAAGATTTTAATGCCCAGTATTTATTAATTTAATTATCTTCATCATATAACCGACCTTTCATATACTATACCGTATAATGGCAAACGATCTCTCTTAAAAGTAGTTTAGGTTAGTATCGTAGACACAATTTTCGATCGTAAATTGTTTGTTCACTTACTAATTCACAAAAATTTAGGTCATTCTATTATTAAATCTTGTAAATTATGACCGTAATTACCAACGTTCTTTACGCTTATCTACAACGGACATAACAAGAAACGCATTAAGCAACGACGATTATGTTGTCAAACCTGGCTGGACATAGAATAACCATTCAAATCGTCAATGACAAAGGATGATTGTATTTTAAGTATCCAACGAACATAACATAGGCTGCTCCTGTGCCGATATATTTTGTTGCAACATACAATACGGTCTAAAATTAACATCCGAGGTGAAGCTTTGAAATAACGCGTAATAGCTAAATAAATATGAAGCTAGCCATTAGGTTAGGTTAGCACATCAGCTTACTCCCATACGGTTCTTGGCAAGACACCTTGAACTCTCGAATGTAAATATAGCGCTTGGAGATCAATATTTTTACTTTCCGTTGCTTTTTCTCGCTTCCTTCACTCTTAGTAGCAGTGAACGTATGTAGAAATAAAACCTGTGCAACCGTAAAGGCTGGGTACTATGATGTAAGATCTAATGTAGTTGCATGGCTTTCATGTTTACTACGACATGTGTAAAAACGCGTTGTTTAAAGGTACAAGGAAATTACAATTTAACTGTAAAGAAACTGGATATGAAAAGGTGTTATTGAAATACTATTTAAAAAAATGCAGAAAATTTTGAATAATTACATATGTATTGGATATAGAATTAACGCTAATGTTCGGTTAAAAAAAACTGTGTTGATCATTAAAAATAAATTCCAGACAGATTCTTTACTAATGATATTCAATTTGGAGGCTTTGGAAGCAGTAAGGTGATATTTTTTTTTGTCCTATAGAGCTATGCTATCTCAATAACCTTGAGATGTAACCAATATATAATACAGGATGGGTCAATGGTTTAGAAAAGCTTTCGTTTGTTTGTCAAACATAGACGACATTAAAATTTTATATATACGGACGTACACAGCAATTATGAGTGTATAATCTAACAAAATTTTGCAGAATCTTAATCTGTAGAGTGATGCAACTAAACCAATTTATTTTATTTTCAATAGAACACCCAGTACATTATATCGACTTTGTATTCTGCAGTACGTTCTGAATAGTTTTGTGTACAGACTGAAAGGCAATTTGCAAACCTTAAGGAATTTACAATGCCTAAGCTTTCAGACGATATTAAACAAATTTTAACAATCAATTCTTTATCTGCTAGTAGCGATGATACTAATTTTACGACGTGAATTGCCTGTTTGTATTAGTGAATCTGTACATGCCGTTCTTTGGAAACATGTTTACGTTACACGTACATATATTAAAGGCAGGCGCTCCCACTAATTCAAAGATGTTAGAGCAATTAGTATCATACAATTACGCAATGTTCAATGTAATAAAATATTACCAGAAATTCAGTACGGCTTTAGTCGAGGATGCAGTTGTGAATTAGCTTTATTAAAAATTACATATTACAAGTATCGTTCGGATAAATGGTAACAATGTTCGTTATTTTGGATTGCTCTAGAGTTTCAACACAGTAGATCATGATGAAGTTACTATTCACTATAGTGACTGACGGTTCTTGTTTGCTGTTGAAGAGCTATTTGTCCATCTGTACGCGATCGGCTTTACCTATAACATTTGGACTACCAAATTGAGTACATTCTTGGACCAGTTTTCTTTTCAAAGTACATATCCACACTCTTCTCTCCTATTAAATTTTTATTATTTTATATATTTTTATGCAGATCATAATTTATTTTTTATATCTCCTGCTGTGCCTGTTGTTAGATTATTAGCGACTTGGATGCTTTACGTCAACTAGCAAAACAACATTCTTTAATTCCTAATCCGCAAACTTGGGCGTTACTGTGTTTCGACAAAAAGATGACCGAGAGAATAAATTCATGTAAACAATCAGAATATTACCACATCGATTTTATTAAAAACTTGCAAATTACTTTGGATTGCTAGTTAAAAGTTCAGACAGCATGCTTTAAATCTAATAGTGTCACTCGTCAGTGTAACTCATGCATTTTTGCTTTTTATTAGGCTGATTTTTTCGTCCAAATATTCCCCTTTGGCATTAATTACACGAGTGCACATAATAAGGGTAAATGAGAATCTAATTTTCTAAAAGTTTCGGCATTTATTTTCACTTGAGAATTAACCACAAATGGTTTTTGAATGTCAGATATTAGCAATGGACCCTCCGATCGAGTTCTTTTCGTAAAAGTTCGATCGGATTAAGTTCCAAGTCTTTAAAATGCCATCAGAAAGGTTTGACTACAAAATTAAAACGCAATGAAGTTGATAGAATTTGAATTATGCTATCTTGATATCGACAAAGCGTTGACTATTATTCTCAACAAAAACATTGATTTTTTCAGCTGTATTCAGTTTAAGCTATAATTTTGCAATGGTTATTTTGGTTTTCTATAAATGCGTAAAAAGTTTCGTAACATCCTATATATTTGCAGATTACTTTATAAGATGAACCATCTCCTCCCACACAATACATATGCATATACATATACGTGAACGCTTTTTATATCTTTAACATTATAGAAAATACTGAACCTTATCAAACTATTGGCGCATCGTGTATAACGTGCGTCAATTTTATGCAATATTAAAACGTTATCGTCAAACATCAATTTTACCATCATAACTGCATTCATAACTTGAAGGATCATTAATCACGCGGATATAGTTTTCGATTCCTTTCTTGTTGCTTGGGTTTCCTTTCTATTAACGGGAACAAAGCATTCGCTTTCCCAATGGAAAGCTTGCGCCTAGCGATTATGATTAATTGCTCATTTTATATAAATTTCACGAGATCACTTGAGTCAGATAGGAAGAGAAGTATGTTCAGCAAACGCTAACAGAATCTTAATGGCTACTCATTATATACGCTATGTAAAGGCTGTTTAACGTGCTGATTAAGTAATTTATTAGATTACAATACACACCGGAAACCCAAAACATTAGTGGGAGATACTTGTGTTATTATCTTTGGTGAAAGCCTAACGGGGCAAGATTGCAATATATTATTTACGTTATACCGTAGTATAAATGAAACAGATTATATTCCATTACATTGATCGTACTGGATGGGTAGAGCTGTTGGTAATATTTCTGAAGTCTAGTAGTTTAGGTGATGCCTACATTTTTCAATTGTCATAGTTTAAGGCAGAAACAATGCAAGATCAACTTGATGCGGACAATCGACTTCTTACCCTTGATCCAGAATATGAAGATCCCATTTGAACAAATTGATGATAACGTCCTTGCTTAGACAGCAATGGAGGAATGAACTCATTTTTATGTGACGGTGTCCGAGGACTTTTCGTGAATATATATTGTTAGGAAGATATGAATTTTATTTTTACGTTCACTCTATATACAGTAATGCAATTCATAATTATACTGTATTGAATGTCTCATAAGCAATGCACAAGGCGCTAATATCTATCATGTTGTAAAAAACTACAAGAGGCCATTGTCGTTATTCAGACCTCCGAAAGTTTTATTGTAGTCGAAAATTGTTTCGGGTTTATTTCTGTGTCATCAACCTTTTTCTCACTGTGCAAAGTACTAAGTAACGTTACAGGTTTACGTTTCTTTGAGCAATAAGACATCATTATATTGTCTCTGGACCTTGTGGAATACATTTTCCGAGCTTTACACTCTGAAGGAAACTGGTAATTCAGACTTATTTTCGCAAATTGTACCAACTATTGTTAGATTTTTTGACAGCAAGTGCTTTCTTAGGTTGTAGGAAGCAAAAAAATTACCACAAGTAAATGGTTCACAACCGTCTTCAATCGATTCTTTTCTCTTTCATCGCCACTGCTTCTCTGAATAAATTTCAAATCTCCATGCATAGGTTGTTACGCTATCACCATTAGCCCAACATTTGAGTACATACTTTTTAGACTTTGATGGAATATATTGCCTAAAAGACATCTTTCTCTGTGAGTTAGGAGTTGTTCATTAACCGTCATACAGCAATTTGGTACATAAATACTTTACAAACAAGTATTCCATAACTCACAACATTCTCTTATTGATGCTACTTTGTCATTGTTCTTTTCTCTGTATTTTCGTTGTATTATCAATCCTTAGTACATGAAGTACATCTTTTCTATTTGTTTCGGCTGATTATCACGCTAAATATTTTCCTCCCATTATTTTTCTTCCAAAGTTGCATTACATCCTCGCCGGGGGTATGGGATTTCCATACATCTATCAGTATCAGAACTTCAAAAACTTTTTAATCATTACAGATCTTCGATTTTAATCAGTTTCGAAAAATTGAATTTTTATGACCAGTTACCAAAACACGCAGACATCTAAATATCAATGTGCATTTTCCAGTCTTTTTATGTATAATCCTCTTTCCAGTTTCACTAAAGTTCAGTCTATTTAAGACTTATGCTTTGCTAAAAGAATTAAGTTATTTTCCTTCCTCTTTACCCCTTTGTCTATCTTTCATTTCCCCCAACTGAATCTTCATTGTGTATATATTTTGATGTGTTATATAATAACATAAAAAATAAGCTGTGCATGAATCACCGACACTCCGCCGCCAATATCAGATAGACTAATTTGTTTTTGTGATTGCGCTTTTGTATGTTTATGTTTGCAGATCACGTATACAAAGAACGCTTAAAAATACTTTTGGGAAAATTATTTCCTCGAAAACAAAACAGAACGCTCTAATGAGAAGTACAGATTCTAATAAACATCAACTTTAACATAAATAAACGAATTCCCCGGCGAAACGCTATAATTCCATCCAGCCGCGCATCGGAAAGACAAATATGTACATCCAGATTGTTAGCGCGTCTTCATAGTAAAAAACCGAGATTTATTGCAGATTTATGCCAAAAGGAACAAACATACGTGACATACATACCAAGAATATTCTCATCAGAGTTTTGTTTGTGCTAAAGCGGGCGAAATGTAACTTGGTCTCTTGTGGATCGCTTAAAGTCGGTGCCGACTCCATACCTACGTCGTATATTCACGGCGACCGTAATCCTTGACATTTTTTCTTATCATCATAGAATCATGATTGACGTCCACTATTATAAGGAAGTAATGAAGAAAGCGTGTCACAGCAATTGTCGTCTATTGTCTTGCCGGTTGAAATAAATGAATCTAATTGACATTTTTATTGGATGAGTCACGTCAAAGGTAATGATAAAATAGGCTGCATTATAGGATTAAGTTATTTTCTAACAGTCTGCATACTTCTACCAACACCTATTTTTTAGTTTGTGGTCATATTTGTATTAAAAATGAGCGGAAATGTAATGAAATAAACACAATTTGGTAAAGAAATGGTTCGTGATTACCATATATCTATCTATGATTTGGCTGATTATATTTGTGGTTGAGATATAAGTGACGCATTATATTTTAAAACGATTCTTTGTAGTGTAAATCCTGAGTTATATACTTGGAGCACCTCAAAGCGAAAATGCTTTGAATTTCAAGTCAAAATAAGGTGAAAATACACTTGCTTCTTTTGCCAATGTGACCAATTTGGTCACTAGCTGTCACTGTTGGGTTTTAGTGTTAATATTATGAGAAAATTATGCAATTATAATTTTTATAACAGTTATTTCTCATCCCATCTTGGGCAATTCCCTATTCTACCTAAAACTTCCTGATAATATGAATTACATAACACATCAACGCTGATCTGAAAGTCAGAATAACCCTTCTCGATGTACAACTTAACACGTAAAGTGTTGCTGCTTTCTTTGTGAATGGGTCAGCAGCGCGAAAGTCCCCATTATGTTTTTAAGCATTGGCCAGATAGGGGGTACAGTATAACTCAGGGCAAAAGAATACTGTTTACAATTCATTGGTGCAGTCTACAACAGTATTTCTAACATCACTACACATTTAATAAGATTTAGTTAAAATTTCTATAAAAGAAATTTAAGCCACATGAGCTATTCTTTTTTCGCTGAGCCTAGTAAGCTAATACACAATTCATCAAAAAACACGTTTATTTATGCTTCTTCAAAATATTCCCCTCCACAGTTGATAGATTTTTATATCTGTGAAAACCAATCTTCTCGCGTTAGGTTATTTATTTCATTTTTAAATGTGTCAATAGCTCCTTTGCTCAATACAAAACGTGAACCTCATAACTTATTCCGTATTATTGTACCCATTATTTCAATGTTTTCAGCATTTAAATGCTGCGTTTTTCCAGCATCAGTTTGGACCCGAGGGTTGTTGCAAACAATCTGTAGTATATTAATTTCAGCGTTAACAATATGGTAATCCTCTTGTGGTACCGTTAAAATATTCCAAAAAAAGTGACCACCATCTTTTCATGAACTGCCTTCGCTGGAGTCGAGTGGTTCTCAAAGATCCAATTTAATGTTGCTTTCTTTCGGGATCATAGTAGTATACCCACGTTTCATAACCTGTGATGATGTCGTACACCAAATAAGACGATCTATTGTCAATGCGATTCCGTGTAGATCTATACCGTGCTACATGGTTTTCTTTTTGGACTGGGAATTCAGCGGCCATAAAGGTTACGTACAATCAAATATTTGTGTAAAGTGGTCTCAATTGCTTTCATATCAATATTTTGAGTACTCCCGATAGTAATATGCCGGTCCTCCTCAAACATGCTTCGTACCGTTTTTAAATTAGTTGCTCGAAAGTTATCATTTGAGGAAAGTTGACCAAGTAGAAATTTGTTGTGTCACCGCTTTATGGTAGCTAAGGAACACAACGTATTTACACATTTAAAATTATAAAAATATAATATAATATAAAGTCACAGCTTGCCGCGCATATTGAGAGTACCTCGTATGCAGAATGCTTGGAAATAGCATGTAGTAAGCAGGATCTGGAAGAAAAGACCAATAATTGGGATTGTGCTTGCTTTTATTGTTCTCAACACATTGAGGAATCACAGATCAACACCAAGTTCAACGTAAATATTGCTTACCTACAGCATATTGAATTAAAATAGGTTAGAGAACGACTTGAAGCGGCTGGTTTTAATTTACAGTGGTATGGAGCATAATTACAGCCTCAAAAGGAAGAGTACGGAGGCACCAAACTGGCCTCATTTTCGTAGAACATAGTGCTCGTTGCATTTTCTCATTTTGTTGGAGGTAATTCCGTTTTAAAGCAAGACAATGTTAGACGAGACACGACTTACGTGTTTGCTTGTACTGTGTCGGAATATTTAGATTAAGAATATTAAGTCAACTTCGAGGAATGGATTCGCCAAAATGCAGCTAAGATATTAACCCATTGAACATGTTTGAGGTCAACTTGAGAGGCGCATTTACCGCTATCCAATGATGTAACATAAACATAAAAAATTAAGAATGGTTCTTCAAGAAGAAAGTAAAGCAATTTCTTAAATGTAGCTAAATGCCGCAGGTAAATGACGGTATTCTGGTTAATGAAGTTCTTGCTACGTTACTAAAGAGTACTAAGAGATCTATTGTCTTCATATTATTTTTGTTTTCGGTTTTTAAAATAGACATGTATCTGTCTTCGTTAATCCTTTTTCGTTTCGAACTTGCTCATCTAGTATCAGTAACAGTGTTCTTCGAATCAATACGTTGTTAAGTGAATGTGTATTCCCTTTTATTATATTTGCAGATTCAAGCTTATTTTTTTTCCACTCGGTTTAGTTGATGATACATTACGTACAAACCATTGTCGAAGTTTGGGCAATACTTTTTGAACACACTATATCTCCAGTGTATTTTAAAATTTAAGAAGCTTGCTAAGCGTTTTAGGAACTTCTTAGAATAATACGCAATACTTTCATATTTGCTTATTCATTACCTTGACCTGCAAACATTAATCTGCAAAAGTTAGCCATCAATTCCTTTGTGAAATTAAGTACGCGTGGGCTTTCACGGCCATTATTACGAATGCAAAATGCTTTCCGGTGTTAGACTAAGTCTCAATATTGTAACCTCATAACACTATTTCCTTTTAGTTTCGCCCAATATTAAGATTATGATCGGTTTGGCTAACGGTTAAACCAAAACAATAGGATTTAAAAAATAAAATATTAAGAATTCGACATCAAAGAACCTTGAATAGAATTAGAATTCAAATTAGTTCGTCGTATGTATCTCCTTATGATTCATGCTATCGTTAATTTTGTAGGCGCTACCGTACCATTTTTATTCATAACGTCGGAATAGTTGTAAATAACGGTATATTAAAATGTTAATTTTACTACACGCAGACGTAATATGTTGTTTGCTTATATACATAAATACATCTTTACCGGAAAATTGTTTCTAGATCCTAACATTTCCAAAAATAAACCTTAATCGTAGAAAATATTTTGTCATTACCAGTTCTACGTAGAATATCAAAATTTATTTGATTTTAATGCAAACTAGATGTTTTCTGATGAACGCTTATTAATATTCAGCAAGCTGCTGAACATCCAGATTTATCTACAACTTTCTAAATAAACATTTCAAAATAGCATAAACTAATAGGAAATGTTAGATGTACGTATTACATTTGAAATCAATAAAATCGAATTAATATTCTATTCATAAGCATGCAAATCGGGCATAAGAGTTATTTTAGTTCAAACCGCTAGCGTAACAACGCCATATCGACTGATTACTCTTGAGCCCATATACACATAATTACATTATATAAGGTCGGCTCACCACCACGCCTTGCCTTTTTAATCGCGTTACACGTTTATCAAATGAATTGCTTAATTATGCATATTGTTGCTTGGGAAAATGAAGGAGGCATCCTGATTGGATTGACTGGATTGGCTCTGCAAGGGGCCATTTTCGAAATGGGCCTGTGATGGAGATTAATAACGGTCGGTAAGACTCGTTAATTATAAAAAAAAGTACCAAGTAATAATAACTGTTAGTTTAATTCGTTTTTTTCCTTATTTTTAATCAGGTTTTATTTTTATAAAAATGCTTTCTGTCTATACTGTAATGTTATACTGAACAGTTCGCTGAAGTAGATATACCACCAGGTACGAGGGCGACCTGAAATGTTTCCGGAATTGGCAAGAGATGGCACACGGAAGTTGAAGTGGATTCATTGGTCGGCAAGCGCAACCTCTTTTATAGCAACTGTCATAATTTTAGATGTCTACTGTCAATCGTTGTTGCTCAAGAGTGTGTTTTGTGTAACAAGTCAGGTGGTTTCGTAAAAATGGATAAAATCGAATTTCGTGCAGTGACAAAACATGTGGATGTACTCCATCATTTCCTATCGTCAGCTTCTAGGTGAGCAAGTTCAAACACGGCCGCACAAGCACAAGTGACGAACCACGCAGTAGACGCCCAAAAACCGCTACCAACGATGAAATTGTCGACAAGATTCCGGATTTTGAGAGACAAAAAAAATTAAAAAGTGACGCTCATAAAATGCTTACACGCATTGGGGTTACTTACATGAAGTTTCGCAAACATTAATAAGCACAATACTCTAAACTTTTGAAGTTATGATGTGGCCACGCAGATGAAAGAAAAATTGCATACATTATTATTTTCATATAATTTTGCATTCGTAAATAAAACTTTTTTCTAAATTTTTTCAATGCTCTCGTATTTTGCAACGGTAGCAACATTTTACATATACGGAGTAAATTACTTCGTGAAATGTGTAGAATAGCATTTACCATGATAATATAGTTTCCGACGATCTTACAGTTATCTTCGAAAATCTTCAAAGAAACGTTATTATTAAGGAATAATTTCTACGCGATATCCTATTCCTCGAAAATCTTTTCCATGCACCTTGAACCACAAATCCGAACATTACACTCCTATAATAGTTTACTTTTGTACAAGATACATAATTACGAGACGAGAATATCTGCAATAAAACCAGAGTCTCTTGGGATATTTATCTCAAACGCACACCGTTGGAATTATCATAATGGCACTTTCGTTTTAGCAATTAGGGTTTTATAGCATAATAAAAGCAAGTAATAAATAAATTTTGGCATGAAAGAGGTGCGAGTGGTAGACAATAAAGTTGCCCTAAAAAGAAGCTTTAATTACAACGCTAAGAAGTTATTTATCTTTTTATTACGTACTCTAAATATCCGGTCATTATAAAGCTTATGTCTGATTACGCTAAAGGTAAATTTCTAACACTAATTCGTCGGCCGTACTTTAATAGCGTTGCGAAATTTAGCGAATTATACAATCTCTCTGCAACTATGACGAATTTTTTTTCTTACTTTCTCGTTCAGTTCAAGCAGAACAGTTTTAATGTCTTTTGCATTAAAATAAGGCTGGCCAAAAGGTAGAAAAAGAAATTATGCGGTCCCATTAACATGATAATTTTATGCGGTATTTTAATCAATATCCGTTTAATCTAGTTTGGATTAACGCAATAAAAGAAAGAAGACAATTACTCATTTAAATTATAATATGAGTAATGAATTAACCGCATTATATTGAGTTGTATTACAAGGTGTAAGTAACATGCAAGGATATCTGTGCAACTTGGATACAAATTTGAGGTAATAAAAAAAGAGAATAAAGCAAAACAAAACTAGATATGTATCGGGTATTAAAAAAAAGAGAACATATATTTGACCCAAATATAGTACTTATTTAAAGAAACAAAAAAAGTCTTAACAAACAGTGGCAAATGTCGTTTGTTTCGGGGGAATGCTGTTAGTCAGATTGTGTCTACGAGGGTGACCTGAAATGTTTCCGGAATCGACAAGAAAAACACGGTATTGGTGTGGTTTTTTATTTTTATTTTTCGATGTAGTCTCCTCCAAGATCAATACACTTTTTCAAACGGTGCTATAATAGCCATCTGTAGCGGCGATAACCTCCTCATTTGAGGCAAATCTCTTTCCTCTCAGAGATTTTTCCAGATTTGGGAATAGGAAAAAGTCGCTGGGTGGTAGGTCTGATGAATACGGAGAATAAGAGACTCATTCAATTTGGACACGACGATGCGGGATGAATGAGCCGGTGTACTGCCGTGGTGGAAAAGCACTTTTTCCGCTGCAAACGAGGCTGTTTCTAAGCTCAATATTGGGGTAAATAAATCGCTGTAGTATTACTCCGTGATCGTCCTTCCCTTCTGCAGATAGCCAATGAGGATCACACCTTGGATGTGCCGATGGAACGGTCTTTACTTTCTTCTTCTTCTTCTTTTTGCTTCGATGTAAGCAAACGCGATACCCATCGCCCCCAAAGCTTTTTCATACCCAAAATGTCGTGTAGGATATGGCCAACGCGTTCATCTGAGATACCTGTTGTGTCTACTATCTCTTTAAGCTGCAATTGCCGATCGGCTAACACATCATTAATTTTCGAAAATTAAAACTTTACTGCTAATATTTTATTCACTGTCGAGGTTATTTTCGGAAACAATGCAATAATCAATTTTCACAATTATATTTGGTCAGATAAAAACCGTCATGGTGTTATGGAGACAAGACCTCAACACCAATATTCTGTGAACGTTTGGCTAGGCAATTTTGAGGACTATATTCCAGGCAATTAAGTTACTATTAAAAGAAAATAATTAGTACAACAAGTGGATAGGGCGGGAAGGTCCTGTGCCATGGCCACCTAGGTCGCTAATCTAAACCTACATATTTGACTTCTGCATTAATATTGTAAGAGAGATATTTAAAACAGCTAGTATATTCAATGCCAATTAACAATGTAGAAGAACTACGGCGGCGAATAGAAAATGAATATTAAATAGACAAAATGTAGGGTTGTTTGAAAGAGTAAGAGCTTCTTTTCGAAGATGTGAAGCTTATGTACAAGTGACAGGTGGACATGCTGAACATCTTCTTTGATCTTTTTGTTTTAAGAAATACAATATTTAATAAAATAACATGTACTGCTCGCTCGTTTGTTTATCCAAATGTAATTTGCTGATTGCAATAGAAAATCAGCTCTACCTTTGAAGTACTTCAATTCCAGACCTACATATGTTTATCCACGATTAGTGTGGATAGTCGAAAAACATTAACAGAGATTCGAGCAACGTAGTATTTTCTGATAAATTGCGATTGTGAGTCTGCAAAGTGTGCAGACTTGGTGACGTTGTGAGAGTGCAAAGGACTATCAATGTTGCCTCAAAATTCGGAACCTAAATGCGGAAACAGTGGCTTGACGATTTCACAACGGATTGTATACTATAAGAAAATAACGATCTTAAGCATCAAATCATTATGTGCGGCTGGAAGAAATATGCTAGAGTAACACCAAGATAAGAACGCTGTAAATACAGTTTTTCTCATGGTATTGGTGAAATCAGTGACGAGGAAGGCAATGTGAAGAGACAAGAAACGCTAACGCACGGGCATGTGTCTGCCTACCCGGTGTCATCAGCGTGGTTTCGAGCGGTTTGCTGTTCGACACATTGCACCTCCCTCTCTGCTACTATCACCATATCTAACCCTACATTCAAGTGATTATTCTTGACGCTTACTAGTGCCAAAAGAATGAACCGCTTGTCTGCAAAAGTTAGAGAGAGCGAAAAGAAGCGGGTACGGCTTCCCACCCTTCTCTCGAGCAATACTTGAGATTGCTAGTCCCGAGAGGCAGAAACATGTCCGTGTGTTAGCGTTTTTTGTCTCTTCACATTGTCTTTCTAGTGAAGGGTTTCACCAATACCATAAGAAAAGCTGTATTTACAGCGTTTTTATCTTGGTGTTATTTTCTATCTTTTAGATGTGCTAGAGTAACCATCACAATCGCCAGATTGAGAGACTCAATTGAGAATGTGTTGCTTTATATGAAGACCAAACTTTAAATAAGAACCATTGCACACTACTAAGCATTTACCTCTCTGGATTCTAACAGTTTGGCGCTTCGTAAGACAACAAAATGCCCTAAAAGTTAGTTAGAAAGTATGAAAGAAAGGCGTCGATTCCTTGATAATGAAGACGATCGGCCAAACGCTTTTACGTTACAGACTCTAAGCATACATTCAACAAATATGATGCAGATATATTTCTTAATTTTATTTTTCTTTGTAGATATTTTGGCTTCTACTATTGATATGTAAATTTCTTGGAGGAGTGTACAACACGTCAGGACCAACAAATACCACCGCTTACGTGTAATTTATGTATCTCAATACATATCAGTGCTAATTTAATATGCTTGCAAATTAGCACGTTATTTACATCAAATCGCTTGACATTTCTAGATTACAAGACCTAGTTTGAATAGCGAATCGTTGCTACAAGCTCGGCCTTCGAGGGTCGCCGTGATAAAAATCTCCGCTTACGCTACGCTTCTGGAGGGATGCCGTGTAGAATTATACGCGAATTGTTATCAACACAGCCGCATCTCATCGTACCCACTGGTTGTCCGTGATATATATTTGAACACGGTGAATTTTTCAGCGCTACTAGTAACTGGTAGCGAAATTAATTTGAACGCCCACGCGCGGAAATTAAAATAAACACAAAACTTGGACAAGCAAAAGAGATAGTTAATTAAATTCGTTATTTGTGGAAGATGGAATATTTTGTTTACATTAGAAAGTATTACCATAATCTTTTCGCTTAAGTTTTGCGAAAGAAAATTATCATTAGTGTAGATTCTTAATGAAATAATCAACTATTATATTCATATCAAAAGAAAAGGAAAAGTAGTAAGAGGGAGTGTTATATAAATGAATGGCTTGCAGTACAAAAAGAAAAATTAGTGGAAAAATGGTGGCGAAAACAATTTCTTTCTCATTGATTTCTGAGTGCTCTTCAATAACGTGTATGTCCTCTACTAGTCTGAAGTTAAGTTCGACCGAGGAATTGGTTCATATTCTTCGTGAAAAGCCAATCGTAATTCTTCAAGCGCATGTGGCAAAGACTGTACCTATTCTAATGATATGAAATATTGTCTATTAATTTATCAATGAATTTTTCTAAATTTTACTGGTTTACCTATTCCAGATATTTTCTCGTCACTGTTTGGTGCACGCCGTTTATTATCTTTATTATGGTTGATGTCAGAAGTTGGAGGCAAAGTACCGTTAGCACTCCCTCTTTATGAATTTTAAGCACATACAGGTTTACATACAGTTTGCACAGGTTTCTTTCTAAAGTTTTACAGATATCTACTTTGGATATTCTTTATTAACTTATTATTCACAATTTTCTTGTGGAGTCCCTTCAACAACACTTACAGAGAAGACGTAAACTTTACTATCGTTTATCTTATATATCGCCATTCGTAAACATATTATTTATATAAATAAATATTTCGAAATTTCATTCTTAAAAGACGTTTAATAAACAGTACTCACACATTTCAATCACATTGTATAAATATGCATTATTATGAAATTATACTTATAATCTTCAAAATTTTTCGTAGGACGGAAGGATGGCACGACTGGCAGCATTTACTTATATAATTTCACTTATATTAAGTATGTGTTTCCTGTGTGGCCTACCATATAGACAAACAAATGTGTTGCTATGGATATAAAGACAAAATAAAACAAAAACATCGTGTCAAAGTCATACATGTTGTCATCGTTTCTCCTGAGAATAATTAGTTATTTTCTCATATAACTCTATAATTTTATTTAAATTTATTTAAGATCTTCGTTTATTCATAAAGTGTATCAGCTGATACTACAAACAAAATCTGGAAGTTCCGAACACATATTTTGGAAACCGAAGACCAGTCCATCTTAAAGACGAGAAATCACGTGCGAGTGAGTATGATTTTAAAGATTAAAAACATCGAATCTTCTTAAGTTCTTCACAATTATTTGTATCTACTGCTCTTATTTTGTTTCGCATACTAATTAGAATGTTTAAAGATTAGCTAGACAAGGATTGCCTTAGGTTTTCGTTAAAAAATATTTTTTTGTCGAACAGCGATATATATTTATTAATTTGTCAATATATTTATCTTTTCAACTTTACATTTGGTTATTTTAATTAGAAAACATTATCATTTAATTTTAAAACAAATAGAACAAAATATAAATCAAAGAACCCATTAAAAAAAAATTGAAGAGCCTGGGATTTTTCACCACCCTATGTATGCGTCTCTGGACTTGATCTCAAACATATCTAATAGGATTTAGATCTCACTTGCTTGTTGGCCAATCCATTTTCAAATACTGACTTCATTTAAATATTTAAACACAACACGAGCAGTGTGTACTGCATTAAAATGAAATCCTCTCCAACAGAATGATAAAATGAACTACAGCTGCTTGAAAAATATTTCCCACATACCTACAGCACTATTTTCTACAAATACGGAGCCAGCTTTTGCTTCCCTAGGAATATCTGCTACTGTACTATAGCAGAACCTGCTTGAAAAGGCATCCTGTCGGACATAGTACTGTCAGTACCCTGGTTATTTTGTTTTTTCGACATCCTCTTTCGATCATCAGATGATCATAGACAAAAAGGTCAGTCACGATCTGTTGACTTTATTGTTAAACAGTCCAATTCACATGATAACGTGTAAATTGAAGACCTTTCAAGGTTACAATTGTGGTCCAATAGTAAGTATAAGTTATTTCAATTCCGTGCACTATTTGCAAGCAATGTTTAAGTTGAACAGCTATTGAATCTGAGATTCCTTGCGTGCTCAGGACAATCGCAATTGTGGCTTCCAGAACCAGTTTTCCATAAGAAGCATTCTGCACAGTAGCAGGAAATATTCCCAATGTACGTAAAACGTATTACCGGCTATGTCCACTCTCAATGAAGTCAACGGTTTGAAAAATGTTCGCAACATTTAATAGCATTGTTATTGCGTGGTAGCCATAATCTTTATGTTATTATTTTTAAAGGTATATTGTTTTCAATTCGATAAAATTTGACCATTGTACAAAGTGACACAAAAGCAGGAACTTATGAAATGCGCAGTGGCAACCATGTGCAGTTGGAAGCATTGTGGAACAGAAACCTAGAGTTACAGATAACTCTGCCATTTAGTAAGAACGGTTAACAGCATGCTTTCGCCATTAAGATAGTTTACAAAAACAATTACAAGCTCATTCGCACGCAGAGTGAGATCCGACATTTTTAGTCAAGTTCCCTTGAAACGCGGGATAAAAACTTGGATCACACCTGTTTTTAAAACAAACCGATAGGACGAGCGAGAGGTGTTGGTAGTGTTCCATTTGTAAGCAAGCAAGTGCGGTCAGCTTGTCCCTAGGAAATGTTTGCCGAATTTTCCATTGCGATTTCAACTGTTATTTACACAAGCTGCATAGCGTATAAGAACTAAAGGAGAACGATCTCCAATTGCGACAACATGCTGTTAAGCAATTACCGAAAATAAACGAGGATAATGATCCTTTTCACAACGATTACAAGGACTGCGTGGTTGTATAATTCAAAAGTATCGCAGTAAACTCCATTTTGCACAAAGTAATAATTATTCGGAACGCAGCGTTTCAAGAGCACGCGGACTCCCATTGCCACTGTGTTTCCGACGTGCTCTTGAAACGCTGCGTTCTGAATAATTATTAATTTGTGTGGAGTGGAGTTTACAGCGATACTTGTAAATGATCCCCTTGTCTAAAAGATTATTGTGGATGTTAGATTATGTCCGTTTTCATCTCGCGAATTACGTGAACAAGCCGAACTATCGTTACTGGGCAGACAGCAAGTTTAACGAATTTCATAAATGGCCTTTACACAGCAGAAAAGTAAGGTGCGAAGTTTCTTCAGACTGAGTCATCGGCCCTTTCTTTTTCTAAAACAAAGTGCAGATCAGTTCAGATCAATATTTTGTACATACATTGAATAACTTTTCCACAACTTCACGAAGCCTAGTTTCAAAAACATGATATAACATCGCATACTGCAAAAAGTCAATGGCAACTGTGAGAAAATTTTCAAGATTTAGTGATTCGTAGATGACCGAAATTGTCCGTTTATCATATATTTCTGTCGGCCTACTTTAAGAATCGAGTATACATAACTCGGCTAAAAACAGTAAATGCATTAAGAGAAGGAATTCAAGACGAAATTCGTGGTATCCTAGGTGAGATGTTACAGCAAGCAATACAGAACTTTAACAGCATACTGGACAAATGGATACGATGATAATTTGGATTACTCTAACGTTCAATTCGTAGTAATAATTACTTTTTCTCTTAGATTTCTAATATTTCCTTGAGTTTCTCTAAAGCATCCGTCTCTTTTGTGTCACCTTGTATGTTCAAATCTATACCAGTTTCTTATTCACACTCCTAAAGTCTTTTTAACTAAAATTGATTTTATGTTAAGGACCTTTAAAACTGACATTAAATTTGAAGTGGAATTATGAAACCGACTTTCACTGATAAAGTAGACTTTAAAATTCTCATGAAACCAGCCGTTAGAGCTTTAGTGATAAAAGACAGTAATAAAAAGACGCCATGTCTATAGATTATAGACTGTGACAACTTCTATCAAATCGTCGACATTGTTGCAAAATAAAATACCATCTCCTCTTTGCGGTACACAGAAATACGAGCTTCTGTGATTTGAACCCTAGTATTTCTGCTGGTGTCTTCAATAAATTCAGATCTCAAATTAAGTAGTTTCGTTTCAATTGATTTATTATGAACTGTTCAAGTAAATATTCCGAAATTCCGATGCGATGAAAAAATATTGGAATTAGTTTGAGAATCAGGATACAAAAAATGTATAAGGTATATGTGTTAGAGAATAACAATGTGACCAATGTTATTTAACAATTACCATTGTTTAAATCCTTCTAGGAGGTTTTATAAAAAACAATTGTCATCAAAACTGCTCTACTTTTGCTACACCTGAACCAAAAAACTTTTCTTAATGAGGAATTAGAAAGGCTCAAAATATGTCCTCCTTATGTAAATTAAGTCGATTTCCATGTTATCACATCTTGCAGCATAATTTGAATTTAATTCAGCAGTTCGAAGATAATAATTACATAAAAATTACATCTATCATTATCTGTTATTTGCACAGGTAATAATTAATTTTATACTAACTGCTTGTTAAATGAATTAAATTTCGATTTAATGATCACTAATAATCAGATTCGATTGCTTAAAATTGAAAAACCCATCAATTATATCGAGCATAATGTTGCCATTAGTAAATAAGACAAGGTTTAATGCAAGACCGATTTAAAAACTCAACTGGCATCAACATTAAGTCTGCACATAATAATTGCAGAAACAATATTCGAAATTAATATGTCAATTCAATTTTCAATTTCACTTAAAACAATCTTCACTTTTGAAAATAACATTTGTATATTCGTTTGACAGTTTGATTTGTAACAATTCAAATATTTACAAATTTGTGGTAAGTACTTATAAACGTAAATAGTACTTTGGTTGCAATTTTTCAGGCATCTAAATATTCTAAGAAAACAGTAGTGATCTGTGATAATTACAAATATCTAATTAAACTGTAATTATGCGCTGTGTTGGGGAATATTACATCAATGTGATACGCAATAATAGAAAACCAATGACTATATTTTTTATCAGTGAATATATATAGGGTTAGTGCTTGTGCAAGTCTGGGCGTATTGATTTTATTTGACCTAGGCTATTCATGGAAAATGTAGAGCGCACAGTAATATTTTATTCATTGCGTTGCTCTGTGGGAAATTTTAGTTGCTTGCCTTTTGCTAGATATTTTTGCTGCTTAAAATTCAATATGCGTTAACACACAGAAGCCTTTCGAATGCTTTTCGTGACTGTCTTTTGTATGATGAATAAGGTTTGATCGTATTATATAATATAACGCAATACTGAAAGTATACAGCTGTTTAGACGGTACGGATATTTACATTAATTTCGTAGCTACATCTTCACGTAACATAAAGAATCCTATTTTGTGATCTATACGTTGTTTATTTAGCATTGCAACCAACTTCTTATCATTTCCCTTTATTACACGCTTCTATATTTGTGTTACGTAGAATATGAAATGTGATTTGCGATTACATTGTGGCCATGTTAGATAATTGATATTTTCCAAACAAAAAAAGAAATACCAAACATGATAATGGTGTTAAATACAGAGCTATTCATGGTATTGGTGAAATCGTTTACGAGAAAAGCAATGTGAACAGACAAAACACGCTAACACTCGGACATATTTCTGCCTACCCAATGTGCTTTCAAATGATTGTTTGCTGCGCGTCCTCTCTAGTTTAGCAATCCATATAGTGTTCGGGAAAAGGGTAGCGAAACTGCACCCGCTTGTTTTCACTGTGTATGAGCCCGGCAGACGAGCGTTTTATTCTTTTGGCACTAGTTAGCGCCAAGAATACTCACTTGAACTGTAAGTTTAGATACGGTGATAGTAGCAGAGAGGTAATTGCAATGTATTGAGCAAAAAAATCGCTCGAAGCCACGTTGATGAAGCTGGGTGGGCAGAAACATGTCCGTGTTAGCATTTTTCGTCTTCTCACATTGTCTTTCTCGTGAATGATTTCACTAACGCCATGAGTAGCTGTACTTAGTAGTATTATCATACTTGGTATTATTTTCTAGACATTTTAGATGTGTTTAAAAAAAGGAAAGAAAAGAAATAATATACGCAGTTAATAAAGGTTTCTTAAATCTCTACGATGCGGGATATACCCACAGGAAAAAAAATCTTTTAAATGAAGCCGGAAAATTTAAACTTAAGAACATATAATATTTTCATAATGACAACTACAAATAATTAACGGAAAAAGAGGTTAATGAGTGAAATAGAACAGATCAAAAATTTTGCGCATATTTGCATACTCTTTCCTACAACAATGATTTTGTCAGAGTAACTGGCTTAACAAGTGTGGTACAATCCAGTACAAAATGTTACTATCATTAAATTTATGAAAGTCGTGAAATTGGCCTTAACGACGGCTTTAATTCAAACTGGCATGGTTTCCAACAATAATCTACAGTAATCTGGAGTGAATGTTATTCATATTTCTGTTAGCATTTATTGTTCTTATTCTTCATATAACTTTTTATACGATGCCACATGAAGGCCACGACAGATGTTGAAATCTACAAACCATTGTTTAGTTGATTTGGCTGTAATAGCAAAACGCGCCATCTGGTCGAAATATGAAATTTATATCTGAAAAGAGGTTTTCTGCACTAGAAAGAGGGCTATGACTTAGAATTCGTCGGTACTTGGCAGTGATAATTGTCCTATCTGTTGTTTCCATTTTACCTACAAACATACATTTCCGTATCCTTACATCCTTTGCAAATGTTAGAGTTTTTTTCTTAGACAGTTCTTATGAAAATCTTCCGATCTATCACATACAATTCATTTTCTACAATCACCTACAGAGACGTCAAATTTGGGTTCATTCCTAAACATGACTTTAGACCAATCTTTTAGTATCAAAGGGGTCATTCCATGCCAAAGTGATCAAGGCTTCCAGTTCGACCATTTCTAAATTTAATGAATTTATTGCTATTTATCAAATTTGAATATCCTCATTGAATTTTTGTTCATATTCGTTTCACGCACGCTGGTGCAAAAGTCAACTTTGCTTAGACTTGAGTTATAGAAAACATAGAGGCCAGTGCTTTTACTCTCTTAAATAAGTTTTTTGACTGAATCAGAATACATTGCTGATAACCTCTTAAATACGTATGGCTCTTGAAAGGAGGCAAAAAATTCGATCCGCATTTCTAGGAGCCCAGATTTAGATTAATACTACTTTTTGATGAAAAACCGACACTTGATAGTGTAATACCCACCTATGCTGCCTGTATGTAGATTAAACTTAGTTGCCACTGTCTACCTGTACCAAAAGATATGGATATATTATTTGCAATATTGCCCTATTCAAAATGGAGATATTTCCGAAAATACATTGTATTAAAATTTTGATTTTTAATGCTGCACGACAAAATAAATTATCTGTATATACCTTATAAATTTAAGGTTTTGTGTGTTTCCAATGCGATAATCTACAAATACAAATATAAAATTCAAGTACGTTCCCTAAATATCTTTCTAAGAAATTCAGAAAGTCCCACTTAATGCCATCTTGCCTATTATTATCCCGTTCATGAATAACTCTGTGTGGCAAAATGACGCTACAGATATACCATTAACGCTTGCATAGACAGTATGTCAAAATCAATAAGAGCAATTATAAAAGCCAAAGGAGGCATTACAGAATATTAGTTATATAGTTGTGACGATGTCTATAAACAGTACTGAATAAACTTATGCTTGTACAATCCGTTTTTCATTATATACTTTAACCAAATCGCTATTTTAGTAAGTGGTCAGGGACTGTATATTCCTTTAAACTGAAAAACATATACCTATATATGAAGGACATTCCGTTAAACTTACATGATGGTTTGCATTTTCAACGTTTCTTCAATTGTTTTAGTATCAAATTTGAGGGAAATTTAGAAAAGAATGCATAGAATATTTTTAATTTTCCCTTAGAAGGCACTATTTTCGTTCAAATTTTAAATAAATTTGCATAACACTGTAATTTGGTCGCCCTTCGTTCACAAGCAACTTTTTCTTAGCTGACTCATTTTATGTCACTTAGAAACACCTTTGAAAGGACTACGCCTGCTTCGTTCAAACTCAGGCTTAATTTCTTTATCCACTAATCGGATTTTCCTTAATTTATGCGAGTAAAACAGTGGCGGAGAGATATTTTTGCGACCGTCCTCGTTATCTCTCCGCTTTTGCATATAAACCAACTGTGTACGTATATACGCATAAAACTAGCCGTCTTTTGAAATACGGATTGGCGAGTTTGCTTGCGTCTCTTTGCTGCCAGCTAACGATCGCCGCATCTACGCCAAGTTGACAATAACAAGCTTAATATATACACGACAACCACCTTTTCTGCGTTGCCGAGATTGAAAGGCGTGGCGCTGTTGCTGTGTTGCTATGTTGCCGCGTGTAACCGTTTCAAATGATAAATGCAAGTTTCGAGATCGCAAGATTCACCAATTAAACGTTGAAAAGGATCGCGATTTCGTCCGAAGGTCGGATTCGTGCGAATAAAATCACGAATTTATTAACGCGTACCGTTAACCTTAAACCGTGGCGAAAAAGAACTTGAACTATTTTATTATTTGCATTGAAGTTTTGAATAATATATGTATATGGGTATAGGAGAGTAAACGATAATGGAATTGTCAAAATCCAAAGCCGCTGCGGCGGTCCTTTATCTTCCCATGGACTTTACCACGCGCCTACTTTATGAACACGCCTTTAAACTTTTAATCTTGTCAGAGGTAATTGATCTGTGTTGTACAATGTACCAGATAAATGTAGTTGGAACGAATTAAGGTGAGTAATGCGCTTACAAACGGATTGCAGATATGGTCAAGTAATCTGGTTGTAAGTAACACATATTTTTTTTATTTTTATTATTAACATTGATATATGATTTGTTTGAGTTAAAGCGGATTATACTTTCAACAGAAATTAATTTTCTCGTAATTGTGTTCATACAACCCAATAAGCAGTTATAAAGTTACTAGCACTCTTTATCAAAAAGTTTAAATAAGCGTCACATATTAAACCAAGCTTACTGATAACTAATAAGTGAAAAGTTTTGCATATCAAACGACAAGCATTTGTTTACATCGGTAAGATCCATCATGAGAATGTATCATATCATCAAACCAACAAAAATGTAGGATCGCCCTAAAAATCGCCTAAAAATTATTTCCTTTCGTCCTTAGAACGTATCTTGTATATTGTAGAGTTAAGTGATTTTAATATTCTTATTTATTTCCTTAACTTATGTTATTCAAAATCAATACAGACTGATAAGGATGCATAACAAAATGACTTTACTATCAATTTCTAATAGGGTTAAATAGTTTGGCTTGGCTCTTCATTTTTGCGAAATTTTTAGCACACAATTTAAAGGATTTAAATAAAATAATGAAAAGAGGTGTTTAAGTTATATTTTGTGTCACCCTTAAAAAATTGTTGGTGATTTTTAGACACGTCGTGTATGCGAATAGATGTAATTTATAGATGTCAAAAAGAATTTGGTATGTAACCTTTATTTAATAGGTCTTTTCAGGGAGAATACGATTTTATTATTGACAACTTAAATACGAGTCGAAGTTGCAATGAATATTTTAAAACCAGACAGCGATTTAGAACAACGATTGCAAGGACTGTACGTTTGTATAATTCACAAGCAAAGCAGCAAACTCCACACCACACAAATTAATAATTTATTCGGTGTTTTAAAAGCGCATAACTCGGAACTAATTTGAAAATATGCTACCAAATTCTTAAAAAAATAGAAATAAAGAACTTAGAAATATGAAATTACCTCCATTTGAACAACTATTTTAACCGTTTTTCAGATTACAGAGTCTTCCAATTCAATTTATATTTATAACATTTAATAGAGTTAAAACAACTGATCTTTGTGAAATGAAAGTTTTCTTAAGAATAAATTTGCTCTCTCCTATTGTTAAGATCATTAGACCAGTTCCCCAAAGTTAGCGACCATAAATGACCTATGATAGTTAAAAAAAGACAGCCAAGATATGACAAGATCTATGTAGTCTAAAATCCGACCATGACCTACTGCGTTGTAGTTTTGAAACCTCCTACCAAAGAATTTTGTACCAAGCATTCGGTGATAAAATTTCAAGAAATTTCTTTAAATTTTAGTATCTACCTAAAAAAACCATTAAGCGAGGTTGTAAGGTTTGGATGCTGGCTAATGAAAATGACTATTGCCACAGATTTCAAATATGTACCGGCAAATCGGAGGATACAAAAAACAAAAAAACCTGTAGGCGCTAGAATAGTGAAAAGTCTGTTGATTGGTATGGAGAAAAAACATCGTGTTGTTTACTTTGATGATTTGTTCAATAGTGTTAAATTAGTAGAAGACCTCAACGCTAGAAAAATACATGCTTGCGGCATAGACAATTTTAGCAGACAACTGCATTTAAATTTTAAGTCTGGTACAGGGTTCAAACAAGGCGAGCCTCAAGTTTTTGCTTGTAATACTAAGCTAGTAGCTACAAACTTATGAGACAAAAGTGCATATTTGTTGTCCAATTTTCACAACCCTAGTGGTGCAGCTGAAATAGGCAGAAAATGCAAAATGGTATAATTGCTAAAATATACGAATTTAGTTATCAAATTTGATAAGAATCTAAATATTTAGAAAATCAAGAAAAAAATAGTGGCACCTTCTTTTATCAACCGGATGCTTCTGTTATCAATGCTTTGGTCTTATATAAAAAGTTGAGCTTCGAGAAATTATCTATGAAGGACTTTAGAAAATAAATAGTGACTTATCTGGTGATGGAAAGGGTCATTAAAACAGACCACCTCTGAGCATTGAAGCTCACATAACAAAGAAGTCCTAACCATATGCATGTTCCACAACAACAAAACGCGATACCAGGGTCCATTGTAAAAATTGTAGTACTTCAAAGAAGCAAGTTTGGGCCAACTGAATGGGTTCTGTCTGTAAAGTAAGTAGTTGGGGAAAATAAAACTGGTTCTCGAGATTTTCGTTTTAAACGTTAGACATGTTTTATATCAATTTAAAAGAAAAGTATTTGAGGAGATGTCAAAATTTTATATTTTGTTATTGTTTTAAATATTGAATGATCATATTGAAGCAACCTTAAATCAAAAAAAGGGAAAGTTAATTGTAAGTACAAAATGACCGTTAGTTTTAGCTAAAGACAGCTGTTATGTCCATTCCAGAATAATAAAATTATAGATCGAGGAATGTGCAAAAACACTTTGCACAAAATCAAAATCTAAATCCCCATTATTAGCTTCACGATCGTTTGTTAATTTCTTTATGGTTTATGCATTCGTTGCATTTTTCTTGGTAGCAGCAGATCTGTAGTAGTCCAGTGCGGTAGACTTCAGTCAATTAACTTCTTCATTTTTTAAAGTAATCTTGTGCTTGAACATTTTATAATGGTATTAATAATAATAATAATTTGTTAATTACTTTTATAGCTGTGTGCATGTAATAATGTATTACTTATTACATCTAAGTCCGGTCCTGGAATGTAACCCCATTTTATTAAACAAGAGGCAAAAAACAAAATAAAAACCAAAAGGGTATATAAAATTTTTATATTTTTTCTGAGTTGAAGGAACATATAACTCATAATACCATTTTAAATGCTTAGCATTTCTATCAAATTACAAACATTAACTTGTGTAGCAAACATTTTCCGCAAAATTATTATTAAAGTAGTAACATGATTCATTCATAGATCCAGTAGATATAAGGTCAATGAGGAACTAAAATATTATTCTATATCGTTTAACTTCTTCGTAATATCGAATTCAAAATTCCCATAGTTCAAATTTCACTAAAAATCTAAAAATCGTTGTTCGCTTTCCACTTTCATAGTCTTAATTAACACTTCCGCCTTATTTGGCAAAACTTCAATAAGTCCTTGGGGCTCACTTCGGAGTTTAAACGATCGAGCAAAAGTTATATTAAATTTAAGACAAGCATTGAAGAGTATAGAAGTAAATATAAGCACCTTTGACGGTTTATGAAAGTTTATACCCACTATATTGTACCGTTTTCCCGCTAAGTACCTGTCTATTATAAGTTCGCTACCAAAAGTTATGAACTGTTGCAAGTTATAAGCGTTCTCTAACCCTTCTCCAGCTCTTCAACGTTTCCAATGTAGCAAAGCCAATACAAGTTTGAAGTTAATGTAAATCAAAAATGTAAAGAGGGCATTGGAAGTTTTGTAATTTCAAGTTGATTGCTAATTTTTGGCTAAATGGGGCGGACCGAAATGAATTGTTCATTGTTTCAAGTTTTGCAGCTAATTAAAATTGCTTTTACAATGGTATGCTTTCAGAGAAAATTTTGATTTCAACAAATAATTGTTTTTGACATAAAAAAATATTCTTCAAGAATTTGGGAATACATAGAACAAAGTTTAATGTACACAATAATATATATGTCTTTGCTTTGAAACATTTAAAGGATTATCTTGAAATTTATGCATGTTGTACAAATACGAGAAGAAAGAAAAAGGAAAAAGAAAGAGACTAAAAGAGAAAGGGTGGGATCTCGACGTGTCGCCTCCGTCGTAGGAGGGTTCTTCAAGAGAATACGCGAAACCAAAGTGGCACGGTAACTCGACGTGTACGCTAAAGGTGAGAACCTTCAGAAGGTTCTCACCTCTAGCGCGGTCAACACGCCGAGTCACCGTAACCATCTGCCAAAGTTGTTTCGCCTCTAGCGTGGTTTACACGTCGAGCTACCGTGCCCTATTCTCTTGAAGAAGCCTTCTACGACGGAGGCGAAACGTCGAGATCCCACTCCCATTTCTCTTTTGGTCTCTTTCTTTTTCCTTTTTCTTTTCTTTTTTTTCTCTCGTACTCCCCTCCCCTTCTGTCTGTATTTCTTTCTCTTGTTTCCACCTTTCTTTCTATTCCACGTCCCCTCTACCCTTTATCATTTTCCTTCTTTTTCTTTTTATCCCCTTTTTTCTTCTTATCTCTCTTTCTCTTCTTATTTCTTTTTATATATATCGCATCATGACACGATCCAATTCCGGAAGTAGTTCGTTTATTATCATACAGAATGTCAATAATTTCTAAGCCAGAAAATACTCAGAAATACGAGAATTTCATCTCTTCAATAGCCCCCCTTAATAATTCGAATTGCTGGAGTATATCATAACCAGAAAATATGCAGATATGTCGTGACACTAAGTGGGTAATAATAAATAAAAATTCGCTTCTGTTAGGGCATAAATACGCCATAACATATTGCAATGTAATGTATGTACTAGTCTTATAAATGTGTTTTACTGAATTTTATCAAGTGTCCAACCTTCTACGAGCGAGAATGTAATTGTTAAGAATCCAATTGCATAGTTTGGGAAAATCCAATTGGGACATCAATTAATTGATCGAATATTCTAATAGCTAAGCATAACCGATCATTCTGATTGCACAATACGTAACTATACTATTGAATTAGCTTTTATTTTCTGAAGTAATTTAATAGCCATTACTTCACGGACAAAACCGGGTTGTTCCAGTCACTAACTGTAAGTAGAATTTCAAGATGATGAAAGACGCACGTGGTGTGAGGCTACGTGATCTTGCTCGCGTGCTACCATCACTGAAAGTTCATTCATTCATAAGTCCACTTTATTATGAGAAAAAGTATAGTTCTTTTTCTTAAGAAGAATGTGTCAGGTATAATAGTAAAACCCAGGTAATAAATTACCTACAAGTATTCATTTCGAAGACTGTGTTTGCATTGAGACGTTCATTTAGAAGAATTTATTTTAAATTTATCGTTAAAGTTGCTTCATATTTCCAAGAATTTTGCTAAGAAAGTTCCGGAGTTACTGTAAATTGTGACAGTAAAGACCGCTTAAATACATACACTAGGTTTCAAATTTGCCCAGATCATATTAGTTTATTTTTTTATATGCTGAAGTACGAAGTAAGAGACTTTCAACATATTGTGATATTTAAGATATTTATTGATTTAATTATTACCTTCACTCCAATTTTCACTTGTTTACCTTAATAATTTTCTATTTATCACTTTCTTAGAAATAAATCTTTAATACGCTAACAACTACAGTTTTCTACAATAATTCATACTTATAATCTTAAATAATTAAGAGTTTGAACAGTAATGACGCAATGCAGATTTAAACTCTACCAACACCTACATACCGGGTGTCTTTGAAATAAAATAAAAGTATGGAAAATGAAAAGATGTAATTGTATAGAACATAAATCCAAAAAAACTCACATACATACATGCAAATTGTATACACTGCAATAACACAACTGTCGATGTTATAGAAACTCCAAGATAACATTGTCTACCTTTCAAAAACGGCATGCTAAGAGTTCAATAGCATGCTTACGTACGAATATTTCGGCTTTGAATAATAAAGAAATTTTTATTTTAAATATCTCTATCATGTTTTCTCGCGTCAGCGAAGGAATTTTCGCAACATATTTTGGATTTAAGTCTAATAAAATGAGATCTTTCTATATTTCATACCTTTTTATTTTATTTCATGGACACCCTGTATAAATTATATACAATATATTATTCAATGCTAAAACAGAGTGCACAATTAGAAGGAATCTCTCGTATTTGAAACGGTTTATCATAATCATTTATTTGCCTAGAAACAAAAGTTTTTTTTTTCAAGAGAAATTACAAATTAATCAGATCTGTTTTCATTAGCTACGAAGAATTGGAAACATTTTATTTGATTAATTGCACTGCATATGATTGGCTCTGAATAGTTTAAGATTTCCGTTGGAAAAAATCTCAAACTACATTGAAAATTCACGTAATTATGAAAAGCATATGATTATCAATTTAGAATAGTATCAAGTCATTAACCTAAATATGTAAAGAAAGTTGTCTAACATCAAGGCAGACAAACCATAAACACAGTATATTGATATTACTTAGAAACAGCTGGTACTTGATAATTGTCACCAAAATTTAATTTTGAACGTCTTTTTCAACTTTACCAGATCAGATGATAATTTAAATGCTATTAATCTTCCACCAGGTAAAAGAGATGACCAGCAATCTTCAAATCGGAACACCCATCTACTAATGACTATGTGCGAATAATACGAAATACAATTTAAAAATATAATTGAAAAATCTTATTATAAACACTTGTTTTGTACCGAGATATTTGACGACAAAAATTGGCAACACTTTCGCCAAGAGGAGTATATCCAAACTGAATGCATATTAATATTAACTAAACTTATTTTTGTTACATATCATGTATGATATCTTGGATAACTGTTGCAACACACATTACTGAAAACAGGATATAATTTTAGCCTATCCACGTCAGAGAGAAGTAGAGGAAAGTGCGAAGAATTTAAATTTAGACCATTCTGACATTGATAATTAATTTTATTCGAGAGTGACGAGAGAAATTTGACTGAGCAACAACAACGTCAAACGATGGCGGGTTTGATTCTAGACAATTTTCTTCATTTACCGCAAAATATCAAATGGAAACATATCAGCTTCAATTCACAAGATAGTGAAGTTTCAAAGAGCTTCGAAAGTTAATGATCAGGACGATCTCCTTAAGCCTTTGACCAATAGAATATCTTAATAGATATGTAGGCTATAGTTCTTTTGAGACCATGACGTTTTTTCATAAATAAATAACAAGTAGAACGTAGTGAAAAGTCTCTTAACACTACTGGTGAAGAATTGTACAAGTTCTTTTAGATCTAATAAGTTAATTGACATTTACAATTCACCAAGATTAAAAATATGTTCTGCTTTGGAAATAAGACTATTCCTTATTGCATCTGATAATATATCTCGAAACCGACTTTTCCCTCCAGAAGAAAATAAAAGTAATAGATTATAATATTTCGAAAATTCAAAATTTGGTAAGATTAATATTATAATATAAACGATTTCTTTTCTTATCTATTCCATTCGAATTATTTTGGGTCCGGAGAGGTTATAATTTACGATATACAGTAGATGTTCGATAATGTGAACACCGGGTAATGGAAATTCGGAATAACGTGAACAACCATTATCATAATGCATGAAAAGAAGTAAGAGAAACAGCTGTAACATAAAAAGTTGAAAAATACAAAAACTAATTATTTCATCATAAAATCAGTTACTCCCTTTAATGTGAACAAATCATTGGCGGAAACTGTCTGCGTTTTATTTCGTTCACACTATTGACTTATTAACTTAAAATATAGAATATACAGCAGATAGCGCTATCAAATAAATGGATTTGCTGCTCTTCATCTAGTTTTCACGGCAAGATATATCGGTAGTTGTAACTAATGCTGCAAAAATTGAATCGGGTTATTTTTGCTCCAAGGGTAGTAGAGAAAAAATATTGCCATTAGCTGTTGTGCCATCTCTAAAACAAGAAGGAGATGATATTGGAATGTTTTTCTATGAATATAGTAGACAATTTCGTAAATCTTAATACGGATTTCTCAAAAACGATCTTAACTTTTTGAGCGGTAATGTATACACAAAGGTATAAACATAATTGCCATCTTTCGTAGACATGTTGATGATTCCTTTGTAATATTGTAGCTACTCAGCCGAAGATTTCAACACTATAATAAGACAGTCAATAATGTATTTTTACGAGATGTTTTTCTACGAATTACTATTAAATACAATATAATGTCTTCAAGAAGAATCAGTTTTAAAACAGCGCTTTAAAAACTTTTCCTTATTAAATTTTTAAAACCACAATCCTAAACTTGAATCCAGTTCCAATATACGCTAAAAGTATTTAGCAGAAAAACCAGGTTTAATGAAGTAGCTTCCAAAGTAGTTGTTTATGTTTTGAAATCCATTGCCCACGCAATTTATACAGAATATTATTTTTATCGCATTCGTGATTTATTTGAAGATTTTGTTAAATAAGCAAAATTTTCACGAGACGCAAATGTTCTTATTAATAAATATATAACTAAAATTATCTTCTATGCCGTTGATCTAACAGAGAAAGAAACTATTTTTTTCTCTTTTCGGTGGGCAATAATTTCAAAATGTTTCTTTAAAGATAATATTCAAATCCGTGGTACTATTTTACCGCCACGTCTTAATAAATTGAGTGTCGGAACTGCGAGCACATTTGCATATTTTTAATCAAAGTAGGTCGTGAACGTGTATCAGCAGCTATAAAAAAAATCTCAAGTACTTCCTGAAATGTTACACAAAGATAACACGCTGATGTAAATGCAGTGTATATGGATATGTAGTATCGATCCTGTTACTTTCCACGTAGAACATTGAGGAGAATAGGAAAGATTTTAATCCAATCAAGTAATTTGCGTCCGGATATGCTAAATTAGCAACAAAAATACGTCGAAGTCCAGAAAATCGTGTTTGACATCTTTCATTGCTAGAGCTATTTGTGTATTTACATCTGACATCCCTTGTTGAGTTTTTCAAGTTTTTCATCAAATACAATAGAAATGGAGGTGTACATTATTTATTGCCATTAATATTCAATGTAAACCAGTTGTGACACGTGATAAAAAAGATGAAAATCGCCAAAAATGATAGAAATAGAAATATAGTAGACAGTAAGAAAAAGGTTTTGTTAAATTAAGTAGAATATTTAGTTCCAAATACACAAATAATTTCCAAACTGTATCTGTAAATCTTAAATTGTAAGGGGACAATTTAACTACAAAATGGCTTTTCAAAAGCTGGCAACAATCTCGTCTCATAACTATATTGTTAACTTCAAACAACCTGTACAGGATGTCTATGAAATAAAATAAAAAAGTATGAAAAATGGAAAAATCTAATTTTATTAGACTTAAATCCAAATGAAAATTTCTTCGCACACGCGAGACAAAAATTATAAAGTAATTTAAAATAAAAATTTATTTATTATCTTAGTCGAAATATTCGTACGTAAGAATGTTATTGAACTGTTTACATGCTGTTTAAAAGCTAGACAGTGTTATTTTCTAGCTTTTATAATATCGATAGCTGTATTATTGCAGTGTATGCAGTCTGCGTGTATGTCTACGAGTTTGGCTAGATGTCTTATGTATACACATTTTACATCCATAGACGGCACATACTACAACTTCCTAGGGTTGTTTTAATTCTGACGTTCGCGTCGTAATTGACTCAACATTCTTTGGAATTATGTTGTATATAATTGCACCTCTCTATTTCCTGTAATTTTTTATTTTATTTCAAATGCACCCTGTATAAGCCCACTGACCAAATTTCCTTCAAATCTGTTAGATATGTGATTATGAATCGCCTAAGGTAAAATATTTGTTGTTTTAGTGTTAATATGAAGAAAAAAGGATTTCGAGTGTTGATTAAATATTGTGTAACTATTAGGTTAAGATGTTTACGCCATTAGCTAACTTGCACACTTTTATTCGGCGGTCACTCTTTATAACGGAATAATACACCTATTAATCATTTTCGGAGAAGTTATATTAAATGAAAGCATCGTACGGTCAGAATCATATACACTAGGGTGACAGAATAAAATAGACACCAGATAAAGCGGTATAAATATGTAAACAACTAAATTCTAAGAACGAATTAAGAACTTTCTCTTGTCATTAGGATAGGGGTAGATGTATCGGAAGGAATTCGTCATAGTTTAGTATCGTTACAACTATGCCTCGCTTACAAGGTTCGAGTGATATTAGCGACTTCACCCGGGGTCGCATCGTTGGCCAGAGTGAATGCGGCGCTTCGCAACGTGAAATGAGTAAATTTTTAAATATTCCGTTGTCCACAGTTAACCGTGTGATTACACAATTTAAACGCAAGGAAAAAACAACAGTGGAGCCGAGACCAGATCGTGCCGGACCTTCTGAAAGAAGTAAAAAGATGTATAAAAGGGTGGCATAGAAAAAACCTCTCCTTACGGCGTTTCAAAAACGGCGCCGAATGACTTGGGCAATCGAAATGCGAACGAAGCCCGAAGAGTTTTGGCGGTCTGTCATTTCTTCAGACGAAAGCAGATACTGCCAATTCAGTGATAATGGTCGTACGTGGGTATGGAGACGTTCGTCACAGCAACTGGATGACAAATTTTTGCATCAGACGGTGAAATACGGCGGTGTGAACATCATGGTGTGGGGCGCGATATGGTATGGTGGAAGATCGCAATTAGTAATCTGCGACGGAAATATAAATGCGGCAAAATACATATATCCAAATATTAACAGAAGGACTGCTACCGATATTCGACAACGCCATTTTATCTAAAGAAGACGCCACTTTTATGGAGGATGGAGCACCCTGTCACAAAGCAAGAACAACAACCACATGGAAAGAGGAACAAGGGATTCGGATTTTAGCATGGCCAGGCCAATCACCAGACATGAATCCGATAGAGAATGTTTGGCACATAATCCAGACAAATATGGCGAAACGACCGCGAAAACCCAGCAATAAGGAAGAACTCGTGGCAGCTGTTACAGAAGTGTGGTTAAATATTCCAGAAGACACCATTAATCATTTAATAGATTCTATGCCACGAAGCCTCGCAGCATTTCACGCAAGTAAAGGTGGATCGACAAAATATTAGTCTAATTTAAAAATATTTTATATATATAACGAGAATAGAATCTTTTTTTTAATTAGTAGGTGTCTATTTTATTCTGTCACCCTAATGTATACTACATTCTTACTCGGTAACTAACAACTAATTGTACAATTAGTAAGGGAAAGAACGAAATAAACAAGATTGCAAGGACTGTATGGTTGCATAGGTATCGCAGTAAACTCATCACCAAACAAATTGATAATTTATTCGGAACGCAGCGTTATAAGGCATATGGACTCTTGTCAACCGACTCAATCAGTAACTCTAGTTGATAATGAGAGTCCATGTGCTCTGGAAGAAGACACCATTAATCATTTAGTAGATTCTATGCTACGACGACTCGCAGCATTTCACGCAAGTAAAGGTGGATCGACAAAACATTAGTCTAATTTAAAAATTTTAAAATATTTTGTATATATAACGAGAATAGTATCTTTTTTTAATTAGTAGGTGTCTATTTTATTCTGTCACCCTAGTGTATATGTCAATGTGTTTATATACAGTAAAAATGTTTTGTTAATTTTACTAAATTTTACCACAATTTGATAAAATATTTATAATAACTGAATTATAGTTATTATTAGAAACATTTTTGGTAAGATTCGCAAAGCAGTTACTTAGTCTATCTTTTCAAATGTTTTATTGCTACACAAATAAGAATTATAGTTTAAGTTGTTCAGATAACAATAACACAATAATAATTATCGTAAAAGATCGATGCTTCATTGAAATCACGTACATATAATCAAATGACGACGTAAATATGCAATGCGACCATACAAATACATCAGAAGTATTTTATATTAGTACATAATTATAACATAATACTTAATAATTAATGTAAATTTCAATGGATAACGCAACACACTGTTTTTTAATATAAACGCGCGTTCTATCAAAGTTAAAAATGTAAAAGAAATAGTTATTTACTTAATTACTTTTTCATATCTCATATCGCAGTATTTTTACGTTGCTGTTATTGGCTATATTAGGTGGAATATAATGTTGTCGGATGTCTTTGGTCCGACCATTTTAAACGACGACAGTTCGTATACTACAAAGAAGAACAAGTATATCTATACTCCATTCACGTTAAGATTGCAGACTTGGAATAGATAGGCCTTAAAATACAAGCTTGCCATTGGCTAATGAGCGAGGCATGTTCACACTGGAGAAATTTATGCAATTTCTTTATATGAAATTTCTATCAGTTGTCAAATTTACTTACGATTTTGTTGCCGTTGTTTCCTGTAGTTTTCAATGGTATTTTATCTTTATAAACAAGTTATGGCAAAAACAATTTTTTTCAGAGCTCTTTTATCTCATCATTTAATAATTCAAGATACTACACAATTAATTATACAAACAAAATAACTTTTACTCTGCTATTACAAAATTACAGCTTTGATAGTAGATGAAGCAGTAGTGCATCCAGTTGCAGGACCATCGAAAAACCTTCAAGGGAAGCATATTGGCAGTAGACAGGGGCTAATAGCTTATAATTTATATCTGCAACTGAAGCAAGAAAATTGCAAGTCAATGTTTGTTAAGTTGACTGCAACACGACTTGGTTTCAGTGACAGAATAGTATGAGAATAATGCCAAAGAGATTAATACAAGAAGAATTCTCAGCTCGCCCCCTAAGAAACGCCTTCGTGAAACAATATGCGATCACTTAGACGAAGCTCAAAAATCTAAAATTAGGGGACATGTCCATTCATTCTTTTTAAGAAATGAATTGCCTACATGCACAAAATTATTAAATGTAAATATAATACATTTTGACCTTCGATTTAAACCAATTTATTAATCTTTTGCAGGTTATTACTGCAGATGACAATTTGCCATAGTTGCAACGCACAATATTATGGAAAATTTTAAAAAACTTAGGATTTAAGTGCTTAAAAAGGAATCGAAACAGTGTGCTAATGGAACAAGACATTGTGCTATGGAGACGTTGGTATTTAACTAGCATTAGAAAATTAAATAAATTGAAATTATTTGTTCACCTTTTTCACTTTACCCTTTGATTTATAAATCAAATTCATGTTTATTTCATTTGTTATTTTGTAAATAAAATGCTAACACTAAAGAAATCTTTTTTATTAAATTTATTGCCGATATGAAGAGAGGAGAACTATATAAATTTGTAGTATGTGCAGTTAAGAGATTTTTATAATTAATTAATATATTTGATGTTATTGTAGTCATTAATATGCATGAACTGCCGTTTTCTTTTTCACTGAACAGCTCATCTAACTTCACCATTGACAACAACCAAATTATACGCATGATTTAAGGATCTTATGTGGTGGCATATACTTTGAAGCCATTCAATGGACTTGGATACAGTCCTGTTGAACCCATTATGTATTGTTCATAATCAGCAATATTCTTCTTTGTTTGGCTTTATCTTGTACATACTGAATTGCTTAGTTTCTCATCAATCTCATTTACTTTTTAACATAATTAAATAAGCTCCAACTATTTCGGTAAATGGAACAACCGAAGGATACATTTATATTGCAATTGATGTTACTTTTACTTTATTATTGCGGTATTATTTTACCAGGTTATATAACCATAATGTATTGCACATAAAAGATGAAAAACTTTACTATTTATTATATGTGATACAGCCGCTTATCGCAGCGCTATCTACTGCATTCTTAACGTGAATGAAGTATAGAATTTATATCATTACATATATTCCTGTAAACAATAGTTCCTTAGGTGAAGTATAGATGGTACCGCTTGCCTTTCCTTATGAAAGTGTACGAATATATTTTCATAAGGAGTTTTGAGTTATACTTTCTTCTCATCGAAAAATCCAGACCTTGATTTAACAAGTGCTCATGCAATTGGTGGCATCCTATTATGAACGTTGGTGTACATATACATATACATATATATATATATATATATATATATATATATATATATATATATCCGTTGCTTCTTTTTTTCTCGGATTCTCCGCGATTCGGCTCTAGTTACAAATACTAGGGACAACGCAACACGCAAACGCAAACACAGCCACCTTCTGCAATTATTTATTCGGAAAGTTTGTTTTCATTCAACATATGTGAATATGAATAATAGTTACACACGGAGTTGATAAAAATCGTGATTTTTAAACAATGATACTTTACAAAATTATCTTATTTTTCATAAAAAAGTACTGCTTAAGTACCGTGCAAAAATCATATATTGGTAAAAAACTTTGGTGATATTTGTTTCCATATGTTAACAATCCTTCCGCACACATGAAACGTCGTTTAAGCAATGGATCATGCCTTAAGAAATACATAAATGTAAAACGTAATCTTGTCTTTCTTTAAGTACAAAAAATTTTAAAAAAATTATAATTTTTTAAATAAAAAAAACATTTTGAATAATGATATAATTTAAAAGCTCATATTACACGCTAATTATGTTGAGCACTGATTTATTATTACAATATTTGTATTTTCCTTGTATGTATAATATTCACAAATATGGCATACTATTCCAACCTTGAAGTGTATAGGGCATAATCTTGACGTTTAATTTTTCTCAATTCAAACGCAAAATTCAAAAGCCCCATATTCACATCTATTACTAATTATTTACAATAAGTGCTTTACAGTGCATCATTAATAACGATTTTTTAAATGAATTATTTTGAAAGAAATGCATACCTCCAATCGATAAATTAGTTAATACTATATTTAAAAAATATTCTATATATAATTAATTTTCCAAATTAAAAAAGATAAAATATATATAAAATAAAAAAAATTAACTTACATGGCCTGCCATAGTAAGCCATCTTTTAGTAGGCCTTTGAACGTCATGCGACCGCCTGCTATAGAATGCGATCGCTGTTGTCGTCCTTCGCCGCCAGAACGCGCTGACATCGTCAAATTTTAAATACACCAACAACTACACAAAATTAAATAATAATCTGAAACAAAATGATAAAAGAAAAAGATAATAAAAATGTAAAAAAATAAATATTATGATATAATAACATTAAATAAATCAAGAACAAATATTAATATATAAATGATTAAATTAACTTAAAAAAAATTAGAACGATCCTTCTACGTATTTAGCTAACCGGTTTATTTGTATATTTCATACAAGCTATAGTTAAATAAAAAGTATATTTCTCGTTGGTTTTATGTACCTGGAAGTGTCAATTAAAACGGATGACTAGGGATATAATTAACTATTTAATAAACAGAAGATATTTCTTTTTTTCCTCCAAAGTATATTAAGCTTAGTTTTGAGTAAATCGTAAATACTGAAAATTTTGAAAAATCTTCCTACATTATCCCTTCTATTAGGTGGTTGAAAATTTTTCAAATACACGTATCTGCATAGGCAAACGTATATGTATATATCTGTCCATTTTATTAGGGCCAGCAGCTTATAAATTTCTGCTTTTGCGTGTTTCCAACGCGATAATTTGCAAATACAAGTATAAAATTCATGAATAAGGTTTACAAATACCTATCTAAATACGTTCCTTTAATATCTTTCTAAGAAATTGAGAAAGTTCCACTTAATGATCCATTGTTATCCTCCTCATGAATCATTTTGTATTGTATAAAAGATGGGTAGAAACAAGATTGAAAGACACAGTAATTCGAAAAATACTATTTGGGTCGGTTACTATTGTAGAAAAAATATTCATCTGTTTATGTTACAACGTTCTTTCCGTGTTTACGTGTTAGTGTTGCACTTTAAATTATTGCTTGTATGCACTTTATATCTTCTCGTTATGGGAAAAAAAGGACATACCAAATGAGAAAAAAACTGCGTATTGAGGCAAGATTAACGCCAATGACGAAGCGAGCACGTTATGAATGGGCAAAACGTCATCAGTATTACTCAATTGAAGATTAACGAAAGGTAAGACAAAATGTCTTAAATGAATATGTAAATCAAGCAAATTTTTTTGTTTGAACAATGTCTTTTCGTTAAAGATCGTATACAGCGATGAGTCAAACTAGAAGTCATGATCGAAAGAGCACAATTTGTTGGACGACGTCCATCTGAACGGTTTGGTGAAGCTAGTGTACTAAAACGGTGATACACCCTCCGTCAGTTTTGGTGTGGTCCTGTATATCAGTCGAAGATCCTGGACCACTGTATTCTTGCCAACGCACCATGAATCAACACCAATATAAGCGTGTATTGGAGGATGTCTTGATGCCATATATCAATGATTTAGATCGTAATGAAGGCCCTTACACATTAATGCACGATAACGCACCATACCATATGGCCAAATCCATCTAAAGTTTCTTGAAAACGAAAGCTCTGCCGGTGTTACCTAGGCCGGGAAATTCTCCCTACCCCAAATGTAATTTAGAACGCGTGGAATGTTCTAAGATCACGTGTGTATTCGAGAAGAAATACTACAAAAGAGCAGTTAGTAAGAAATATTGAAGTGGCAAAATTACGCTACAATTAGATTTATTACATTAACGCTTGCATGGATAGTATGCCGAAAATAATAAGAGTAATTATAAAAGCCAAAGCAGGCACTACAAAAAGTTAGTTATATAGTTTTGACGATGTCTATAAACAGTTCTAAATAAACTTATGCTTGTATAATATATTTTTCATTGTATATTTTAACAAAATCGCTATTTTAGCAAGTGACCCTAATAAATTGGCCAGGAACTGTATCTAAACACGTTGATGTTAAGCTTAATATACAGCGTATTATCGCAACACATTCGCAACTTTTGAGACGTGTAAGTTTAAGTGATTTACAGCTGTTTAAATGTTTACTATTGTAGATGTGACTATGTATATAAAACGGTCTAATCCGTGTAATTAATTTTGCAGTTTGACATACGGTATCCAATTGCGAAATATTACATGCAAAAAATTTGAAGTAGATATGATTAAATGGCGATAACTTGATATGGGAGCACCCCTACTTCTTTTCTAATTAAGTAAATGTTGATATCGTAATATAAACAACTTACGATGTAGAGGTCAAGTTGTAGACATTGTTGCACCTCAATTTAACGAAAAGTTAGTAATTTACGCAATAGTTTAAAATACAGACATATAGAGTCATTCATAGGGAAGTTACGACAGCAAAATCTAAAGTGGAATGCACACATCAACGCGCTGATGAGACGGAACATCAAAACAATAGCTGCTGTTATTACGAAACCTACTAAGGAAACCAACACATATTCACATCTAGCAATACTTACTTAATGACCATCTGAGTGATACATCTAAATCAAACCTAAATAAGATACAAAAGCAACAAATCAAAATTCTGAAAATGCTGTAATCCCTAGACATACAAATACCGACACAAACTTTATATAAAAAAACAGGAATTGAACATTAATGAATTACTAACACTAAACAGTCTACTCTGATGCTCTATCAAATTAAAGCTTTTTAAAACCAACATAAAATTAACAAAGAATAAAGATGTACACAGCCGTAAGGCCAGAAACATTTATTTACTCATTGCACGTTCTCCTAAACGCTAACAATAAACAATAAACATACAATAAAGTTCCCGATGATGTAAAACAACATAAATATGAGACGTATAAGAAGAAAATTAAATATATGTTTGGATTCAACATGGTATGAGAAAATAACGGTAATATATACTTGGACAAGTTACAATTAGAGTCGATACCATTAGGCCGGGACGGACCATCGGCCCAAACATTCCGAGTCGAAGAAAGAGGGACATGCAACATTCACAAACTAATACGCTTGATGTGCATATAAACAATTATGCACATGCAATATGTAATATAGCTTTTGTAAATAAATAAATAACATTTGATTAATTATATAGTCGTTAACCATTAACAAGTAGAACATACTACTTTATTAATAACTATTAAAATAAATAAGTATAGATTTAGATCACCTAATATTTACTTATAACGTTCTTCTGATTCAATAAGAGAAGTTATTCTTTTGAATATGCTTTCTACTCACTTCTGTATTACCATTTTCATTTCATCGTTGTTTTCCCATACTTCTTTAATATCCTTCTTTACTGGTACACTTACCCATTGATATAATATTATTTAAAATATTCTATTAAATTTAAGCCCCTAAAATTTTCGAACTAATCGAGCAACAGCATTTTTTTTGAATGTAGGTAATTTTTAATATAGAGCACTGATACGCATAAATGTGTATGGGTCGTTAATTCTATTAAGCATTGCGGCATATAGTAATAAAAAATCATCCATTAAATGCGTTATCCCAGGAGCGTCTCTGAACAGTATTGTGGTATATGTCCATACCCGGTTTCCTTACGATTTCGTGAATAGCTGTGACGGATAGCAAATGGTTCCATGTTACCATTTCTACAATTTCACATCATTTCGAAGCGTTGCTTCTTGCTTTGTTCTCCTTCGTAATATTCTTTTCCTTACCCATAACAACATTGATGAAAAAACTTCTTACTGTGCAATTTTTGAACACACTGAATACGTTATCTTCATCGTATGGCAACGCTGAATTTTCAATCGAATTTATTAATTGATTTTTTCATTTTTTCATGAAATGACTTCTTGCAATCTTAATAGAAAAATTAACATAGAAACATTTATATTAATAAAAAATAACTGATAAAATTAGCTCAATTACAGTTGCTGTTTGAGCTGTTTCCATCGTTTGGGGAACTTTCATATTCCGACGTTACGGCAGTGTGCCTACTGTCGCCTTCAGGGTAGCTGCGAGAAGGGCTGTTGTTTACCAGATTTTGTCTTCCCTATTTTTTTGGTGAATTACTCTGGTATGAGGATTGAACTTTATCATTCATCGTCAACAATATCACGTGTTAACTCAAACTTGTCTTAAATTAAAAGGTTTTTAACATACTAATAATTTTAAATTATTACAAATAAAAATATAACGAAATATTCCACTATTTCTTATATACAACATCCACAGCCGCCTTTCTTAACGTCTAATAGTAATCTGCTAACATAACATTTAAGTATCCGCTGCCCGGGAATGAGTCTAAGCAATAAAATAATATCAAAAAAAATCAGATGTATTTGATCAACGACTACACTAATAGTTGTACTGCCATTTCTCAAGTCATTTTTTGATTATAGGAGGATGATTTGATGGGAAGTGTGATTCAAAGTAAAGCAAATGAATTACGGCAATGAGTATTTTACATTTCAACACATTTCCCTCTAACTTCTACGCACTTGGATCAACGATCAACAATGTCACATCCTCAAAATGTTACTTGTTGTTACAAGAAGTTTTTCATCCGATCAAAACTTATTTCCAACAATAAAAAGTTTGTGTGTGCTCAATCTGAAATCTCAGTTGATCAATTTTTTTGAGAACAATTTAACTGATGTGAGATAACGCGTTGCCATAATCAAAAACGGCCAGTTTATGAGCTATTCCAGATCGATTTTAAGGATTATTTCCTTTAATATGTGTGGTTAGGAGAGTACCCCGTTAATACTTTCATGTTTTACGAGGTAGTCTATGAAAAATATACCCATTCAATTCCAGAAAAATCGTGGCTTTAGTGCCAATGCTTCAGTCATTCAAAACAATATTATCAATTTTATCGACCATTTCCGAAATTGTTACATATTTCAGATATTTTCTTTTCCCGTTGCTGTAACTTTCAAAAGTAATATCAGAAATTAATTTAAACTTCACCTGTCACCCGAAAGAAGATGACTGAAAAATAATGCTTAGAAAAATATTAAAAGACTAAGTTGTAGTTTCTTAAAAACTCGCAAGAAATGTAACTACTAAGGCTAGATACAAAATTTTTGAGAAAAATGTTGAGGAACTGTAAATACTTTTATTTTTTTGTAAAAACAGAACATATATCTTCACGAATAAGAGTAACTTTGGGAAATACTCTTCTACAGATGGAAGTGGATATAAAAAAGTTCTTATTATTTTTGAAAACTTCATATCCTGCACTTGAAAGAATAATGTTCACTGGGGTAGAAAAATTGCCTTATTGGCACTTCTCCTTTAATAAATCCCATTGCTTTCAGAATACAATTTCAAAACGTAACTTTCTTTTGAATAACGTTGTATTGTTGGGGCTTATCTGCTTTCGAACGATTTCAGCAAATCGCTTATTTTGGTTCATATTTATTACATTTTCTGTGTTTTTGTGGATAAAGTGTTGCATTATGGAGTGTAGATGCACAAAATACTTTATTGTTTTAATTGGTTGGAAAGAGAGTAGTAGTTAGCGATATTAAACGTAGTATATCTAAAAAATATAATTGTGATAGAGTATAGATAAAAAAAGGTGATAATTGATAACGTTTAAAAGGCCGATATTGATAAGGTTACATAACAAATGCACGTTAGATTGTTTGACGTTTAATTCCTACATACTTTACTAAATTATAAAGACTTTATATCATTAATGAAAGGTGTTAAAGATACAATAATGTAAATATTACATTTCTTATTACGATTTAGATTTAGTTACGATTTTAGAATCCAAAGAACTTTATTAATCCTCTCTATTCCATTGTTATCTGAAAATTATAAAGTAGTGTGAAAGTTTCATTCTGAGCAGATATACCAGAAAAAAATATAGTTTATTGTTCTAGTAACAAAGTAATTTAAAGTGCTAACTTATTGCCAAACATTTGATTGAATGTTTAACACATCTGGAGCAAGTTACAACTTTAAATTATTTTATTACTAGAGTAATAAACAATAAATAATGAAAAAGTCAGTAGCATTCCTGCCTGACGGAACTGCAGTTCCGAAATCTGTTCACGTATAAAACTCAAACAATGAAATAAAGAATACAAAAAGGAATAAAGAATATTAGCAATCTCCTTTGAATATTTTTGATTATTCAGATTTGTAAAATGAATTTGCAAAATCACGAATTAATCTTTGAAACTATAGATCATGTTTTAAGGAGTGGTAACAATAGAGTGGCAACTTCGCATATGCGTTCCAATTACCTTGTCTCTGAGAATAGATTGACGTTATTTAATGTGTTAACTTCGCAGTCTGCATTTTCTGAACGCAAGGAATGTGAGCCCCACTGAAATTCACCGTCAAATTCACGAATACCTAATATATTCAATACTATTCTAATTTTATGAACAAAATACTTAGTGATTCAATGATGAAGAAATGTGTAAAGGGAAGTTGGAATCATGCGTCACTCCTTTTAGAATACGACTCCTTCAGAAGATTTGCTTGAAAATAAGCTATAACCACCTTTGTGAGGTGAATAATTTACACTCCAGTTTGTCTAAGCTTTTGTTCAATTTAGTCTTTTCCAATTGTGTATAGAACTTAACCGCAGCTTTCTTATTCTGTCATAATTTTGCGGCACAGCAAAGCGATTTCTTAGGGAAATCACTGGGATGTATTGGTCGTCTCATTCCATCGTTGACATGGGCCTTCCACTTCGCTTTATGCTCTGAAGCTTATCGGTCTCTTCCTTTCTTTTAATTATCCTATGCACACAATAGAGTAGTATTTAATTTTCGAGCAATGTCTCTATTTGAAATATTTGTTTCGCGTAAAACGCATATGTTGGCGTACGTTTCAATATCCAATTGCCTTCTTTTTGACATATCTTCGATCAAATAAACTAACAATATATATTTTATATTGTTAGTTTATCATCCTAACGCAATCACACATGTCTCCATATACTAGACGCATACTAAATGTATGATTTATTATAAGGCTGGTGGATGATTGACTACCCCTCCCATTTCATAACACGTTTATTCCCAATTTCCTGCTATTAACGTATTATTGCTTTATTGCCATCTGAAAATGTAATACAGGAATAGACGTGTTTGAATGGATTTTGTAAATAAGTCTTATTGTTATGAATATGTACTATCAACATTAGATTGTAAGTGCAATTCTAAAAAGATTAGTATGAATTTCCCTAAATATTTTTAAAATAGTTCTAACTGTAATACAATGTATTAAGTGCGATCAAACATAGCAACGGTAGTGTATATTCTAGTTAGGAAGCATAATGTCTTTTCTGGATCACAAATTTTGTCTCCAATTTTCTTGTTAATCTACGATAACAACAGTTTTGTTAAGGACTTAACATTGTTTTTTGTGTTTTGTAAGTTTTTTACTACTATGTATTTTATCTTCTTTGCAACCGTATGGGTTACCATTATTATTTTGATTTAGAATATTACTTTGTTTTCATTTTTATATTTGTTTATTTTGCTCTCTTATATCCAATTCTATTTTAATATGTATGTACATTACGCATTGTATATGCATGCAAGTCAGCCATTCGCATTACGCTAGCTAAAACCGCCTAATTAGAAATCATTCACTGCAACGTCGTCGGATATGTAGTGGGAGTTTTCTTAAAATTTAAGGTACACAAGCATAGGCAGTCGTCTCCCGCGCGACGGTCGAGGTATTAGCGATCGTGCACTCTCGGTCACCTTTCGTGCCTCGTCGTAACGTGTACAGTAACGTCGTCGTAAGATTATTAGTGATTTCTAAGATTTTCTAGTTTTGGCGGGAATCGTCGAGGACGTTGTCTATACATTTATTTCTGGCGGGAGTCATTTGGTAACGTCGTCGGATCGTATGTATAGATTTTTTAGTAAGTATAAATTCTCGATTTTCTATCATCGTACGTCGAGGCTACTGTGTCCATTGTCGTCTATACATATTTTTAGTCTTCAGTTAAGTTTGTGTCGGAAATTATTTTGGTGAGATTGTCGGCGCGCATGTGTAGACCTCCTCTACAAGTACGATCACTCCGCTTCTTGCTGACGGTCGTTGCGGCCGCAGCGCCCGTTGTCTTTTGTACGTTTGTTCGGTCCTTGTCGTATCGGGACTTAGAAATTTTTCATTTAGTTGCTCGTCGTAGCGGACGAGTGTCACGGATCAGTTTTCTTATGTAATGTCGGCATCATCGCTCCGTTTTACTTGTCGGTGCGCAGTTCGCACATTTGCTGGTTACTGGATTTTTCCCTTCTTTGGGGCGCAGTAGTAGAGAGCTAAAGATTGCACATAGCGTAATATTTCAAACGAGAACGCCTGGGTAGCTGTGACATTACTTTTGTATTGAGATCGGCAAGGAAAGTATATTAGGCTCCCGGAAAGGGACATATAAATAAGCATAGCACCGAGGTGCGCTTATAAATTTAAGAAATAAATAGGGTTGGCTCCCCTATAAAAAGGTAGTGGTGCATGCAAACAGATAGAGGCATTAGTACATGCTTCTAACAAAGTTTAACCTTTTAAACAGAATTAAGACATGGCTTTGCAACGTACATGCTGAGGCATTACTTTATGTTGCTACCAATGAAAATACATATACAAATGCTAATGTACATTACATGTATAAGAGAGCTCGAATAACTGCAATTATTGCAAATCTATATATATCTTACGTACATCGTACATGTACATAGGCAAGAGTGGAAACCGTGTAACCATTTCATTTTTAAATATATTTTTTTGCGCATGCGCATTGAGTTTCACTGTACAACCTCTCCTCTAATAAATAAGCGAACATACTCTACAAGTAAGTATTGGTCAAGTAATTTAGGAAATTACGAGCAGGCTACAGCGGCGTTGTTCTTCAAACCAGGAGAACGTAACAAGTTTATTTCTTACATTAAAACCCTTTAATCCTGCATATTCTGAATTGCTCTAGCCTAGAGGTTTGGGCTAACATTTAAGCGACAACTTCCCGGTTTATTATTATAACATCTTTATAGTACTCCTATTGTTATTCCTGTAGCAATCCACACAGCATAACTCAAAGACTTCATTTTATTCAATACTCCCGCTGAAATTAAAATTACAATTTATATCCTCTTCGCATTACTTAACTTGTATACAAACAAAGTGTTTAATTTAGCAGCACGAAACTAAATTAATGAAAATCTACATTGTGGTCTATTTTATTGGCAAGGGCTGTATATTCTATTTAAGTTGAATAAATGTTGTCACATATATTAGCAATACACAAAGCCCACATTTACGTCGAATATTACATTAGGATTGTATATTAAATAAAAAATATATATTTAAACAAAATATTAGTTACTCGTTCATAAATTCGGTCATAATAAGTGTAAATGGATTTCCTTTCTAGTGATGATAAATTATTTTACAATGTATTGAGCTGTAATATATCGAAGAAAATTGTTTTAATAGATTCTTATTAGATATTTAAAGTGGTTTTTTCCACATTTCAGTGTACATGTTTCGGAAATTGATGTAATTCAAGTGTCAGTAATCAATTAAAATACTCGTATTTAAAGAAGTACATACATGCAAGAGTTGCTGGGAATACTTCTGGAATCTATAGTCTGTCCACGAAATTCCGAGTGGTAAGCTGTGAAACTAGGTGCATATGAATCTAGTCAAGAAGTGAATCGTTTGAAGCACGCATAATAATACACCACGGTTGGATACTCAATATTTTAATACTACCTCAAGTGCTTTAAATGTTGAAAAATACGTAACATAACAAACGTTTCTTAATGTTTTCTATTTGTAATTGAGAGTTTTATTTGTTTTTAATGGTATTCTGATTTGAAACTTTAAAAAGTATTGCAATCAAGAATTAGTTTTTGAAAATGAGAAATGTTACTCTTTATGATGTCAAAAATATTAGAAATTATCTATGAGTACATATAACAGAATTTTCTTTGTATAAGCAAAATCTTTTACCTTTGTTTACTAAACCAAACAATAAAATGAACATTCCCTAATTATTTTATTTAAGCTTTAATTTTTTACTTGTTTCACAACAATATTGAATTTAATGTCCTCTTTATAACAAAGGATTATTGTTAGCTAATAGCCAAGAACGGTAAACAACATCAAAATTAAGTTTTATGAGCTTTATCTTGTTCCATCTTACTTTTCGGACAGGCAAGCTCTATGTAGTGAAAAATATTATTTAGTATCTTGTTTTTGTAGTATTAAAAGAGCGCAAGTAACGAGACTTCCAATCTAGTTCTAACATGCAACATTCTATCTTATTCGCAATTTACATCCATACTTAACAAAGGGGAAAGAACAGGTTGGCCCTATTTAACCGATAAAGCAAGATCAAAAAAACACATTATTAACGGAAGCAGAGGATACACCACAAGAATCACCCTGAAAGTAGAAAGGGAAAAAAATCGGTTATATCTGACAGAGAAAAGAATATAGCACAGAATGTTTATGGCGTGTGGTCTAAGAAGCAATATATCAACTTGACAACCTTCCTTTCCGATACTTCAGAAACGAATATTGAATACTAGTTGTACTGAGCGTCCGAAAAGTCTTTCTCAATTTATCTTGTTCACTGCAAGAACGCAATAATTATCTGGGGAGTGGGGGTGTGCCAATCATTTGCGGGAGCAGAATGTGAGTGAGTTGCACAAAAATTTTCCAGATCAGGCTCATTTTCGCCTTAATGGCCATGTGATCAGGCAGAACAGCCGTTATTGAAGTTCAGCAAACCCAAAACAGAAGAAAGGAGACCACTTCACTCGGAAAAAGTTACTGTTTGGACTGCAATGTCAGCGCAAGGAATTATCAGGCCGTTCTCTTTTGAAATTGACAAAAGTCTTACAGTAACTGTAAATTCCAAGCGATGTGGGGATAGTTAACAACTTTTTTACGCCAGCTTTGCAAGATTTTAAAGGTTTTAATCAGAACACTTGGTCCAAAACGATGAAGCGGCACCTCACACGTCTAACGTGACCTTACCAGTTGTTTGCTAATTTTTCCCTGGAAAATTCATATCCAGACGCTGTGACATAAAGTGGCACTTAGTCCCGACTTGGTACCAATGGTTTTTTTTCCTATGGGACTACCTTAAATCAAAGGTATGACATTTGTCACTCTCTGAATGAATTAAAAGAGAAAATTCGAAGAGAAATAACGGCTATCCAGCAGAATATGCACCGAGCAGATTTCGAAAACTTTGTCTCACGTTTAGAGGAGTGTCAGCAAAATAACGGAGCACATTTAGACGACATATTCTTTTCATTTTGAAAAGGACTTGTAGGACACCTTGTATTATTGAGTTCCCTATCTGGGAATACTTTTTGTTTCTTCAAAATTCTAAAACGCTCCTAAACCCTGCATGATTATAATCTTTTTAGCCACTTTCGAGTGTAAATGTTTTAAAGTTCTCTTAATTGTAATAGTTAAGCTATAAAAATAGGGGCATCTTCACATAGTTTAAATTTGGGTCTACACCTATGTTTCTGCAAATTCTTGAAATAATATTGTAATTCGTAGTGCATAATCGAAATAATCAGTTTTCATAGAATTGTTTGTATATAACATTGTTATATTCATAACTTATTCCGTCGTACTTAAAAATGCTTCTGTTGGCGGTGTGGACTTGATTTAGGTGTCCAATATCTATTAGTGATGTCACCTATTGTTAATTTATTTACAGAGTTTAATAAATTTGTAGGTTACTAGTTTTTCTTGCGCTTCTACATACAAAGCGTATGTAGATGTAGACTTGCTGCGCCACAAATACGTAAAGTTTTATTATGAACTATATTTATTGTGTTTAACACCCACGTTACGGCTAATCCATAAAATGTGCACCTATAATCGGTTGTGTCTTTAATACATGACTTATTAAAGTTCTTTGCAATTCTGAGGTTAGCTTCCTATTCTATGTTACCTCATACGTGAAGCTATTATAACTTATGTGGTACTATCAATTCTGTCTGTTATTTATTAGTAATCCTGGATACTTAATATGAATCCGTACTGAAATTTCGAATAAGTTTACGAACACTCCACAAGCCGGTATATTTCGATTGCGTAAAAATACATAACAGCTCATTTTTCAGGCGATAATTCTATAGTAAGTCTTTCTGTATTAACTACTTGTATACGATATTTATAACTGTTTTGATTTATTATTGCACAATCTTTTCTGCTTGTACAAAAATACCTCTATCAGTTTATTCAATATAGTAGTCACTATCTCAAATTTGGTTATGTATATCACTTATATATAAATTAAATAAAATACGACTAAGAATGGAGAATTATGGTAACCCTATCGGGACCACCCGAGGGGTTATAACTTCTCTTTCAAGGTTTCTAACATATGTTAATCGCTCCCAATGACCGTCCACTATATGAACGCAGACATGTACCAGAACTCTCGAATTATTAAGTTTATTTTCTAAAATATCTAATGATATGACGCTGTCATATGTCATTTTAATGTCTAGAAGATTCTTCCGCTGAGAAGCAGTCACTAGAGAATCCATTTTGAATATTTGTAATTAAAAAAGTTAAAGCATCAATAGTGCTAAGGTTTTTCCTAAGCCAAGCTACTGCACAAAGAGGATATTCTTTTTCTCCTTTCCTTTATTAATCGTTCATATAATTTTGTGCATACGGATAGTAGTAATCTATGGTAGTCTATATGATACTGCTAAATGAGGATCCTTATTTTGTTTCATTATTGAAACAACTAACACATTTTCAAGCTTTGGAACTTTGTTTCCGTACAACCACATAGAATTAAAGACGTAAATCTTTAAGATGTATAGTCAATTTTGCGATAACGTTATACATACTAGGTCTACATTTGTACGCTATTCCTAGTCACTTCCTTTGTAAATACTTCTGTATATTACAGCATAGGAATATTTCCACCATACCCACAAACGCAGATTTAATAGTTAATGACAATGTAAATGTATGGTAACGTGAATTAGCACCTATCGTTGCACTTCGAGTAATCAAACAGGAATCCGCGTTATTGTAATTAATTTGTATGATTAATACATTTCTATTGTATTTTCCTCAACAGATACTTACTGTAAACGTGCAAAACACAATAAGTGGCCATTATTGCAATCCTTAGCGATATTTACAACAATAAAAGAAGTAATAAGGATATAATAAATTATGCAATGTTGAATATTATCTAAAAAAAAACTGAGGATATTTAATTCAGTTTCTTTCTTTCCTGTAACATACTTCTACTTCTTCACTGATCCAAACAATTATAATGACTGCGGGTGATAAATAAGTGGGACGCTACTTTGATTTATATCTGTTATGATTAATGACTTCGTTATTTACGTTGAAAGATAAAAAGAAATATTTATTTGTTGCAAAAACTACACTGGGGAAAGTGTGATATGTTATGAAATCAAGGTTAGTTAGTTATGTTGCTCCATTTTATCAAGCATATTTGTCGTAAATACTGCATTATGAGTCTCGAGATATTATATAAATGAAATAAATGATGTCAGAATTTATTTAACATATTTCAACAATTATACTACATTAATTGTTAATTATAGTGTTCTCAGTATTTGTTGAAACATATCGAATTTTGCGTATAATTAAATTGACAATTCAAGTTAACTAGAGAAAATTGAATTAGTTAAGGTGCTAAACAATTTAATTTGACAGTGATTTGGAATCAATTTCGAGAAAACACGTACATTTGCTGTTGAAATAGTTTTATCAATAACACCATAATATAATTAATTTTTTTCATAAGTAGGTAAGAATGAATATTATGACTAGCAAAAACTGTTTAACCAATTCCAATTACAAGCATTAGATTATATTTATATTCAATCGGTATTAATGTCTCTAGAGATCACCTTACATACAGACTATTTCAAGCGGATCTAAACTTGAACACATGCTTTAGGAAGCTACAAGAAGTAAAAATGTTCCTGTTTATGCTTTATTTTGAACTGTAACCTAGTAACAGAGAATTGTTTTCGTTTTCAATTACCTGGTAACTAAGATTACAATACATTTCGTAAAAGTGTCTCAAACATAATCTGGAGTGTCAGTTCCTTTTAATAAGCGTAATCGCAATGGTCGAGTCAATTAGTTTTTGTAAAGACGCAGGAATGCATCTTGTATATAGGTAATGCAATGAAGATATACGGTTTCGAACACATGCAGAACAAACGATATACAAATCTACACTCAAAATGCTTCAAATTCTGTAATTCTAGATAATAACCCAAAGTTTCCATTAAAGTTTGTATTATATCTTTTGAAATATGTTGTATATAATGTCCATTTCAAAGAATAACATAAATATGTATAAAAGCGTTTGTTTAGTGAATCTTTCATAACCATTGTATCTGAACTGCGGTGATAGTAACCAAATCTTACAATTTAAATTCATTTTTTGCGTTTGGTTTGCTTTTTCTAGTGTTTTTATTTTTCTCCAAATTTAGAAAAGAAAGTTCAAAACAGTTTCACTTTCGTGTATGTTCAAATTTGTAATGAAGCCGTAAAATGCAATATAATTGGGAATATAAAACATGAATCTGAAGCTTCATAAGAAAGCAAAGCACCGATAATTTGTCGACAATTTCTTCGTAATATACGAAGTGTATCTTAGAATTAATGAAAATGATTATTTTTTTATGTGTTCAATTGAATATATTTACAATTTAATATTGTCACCTTCAAAGTATCCTCCTTTGAAATGCCCACAGGGTCTTCAGTGAGTTTTCCATTCCTGGTAATAATTGCGGGAGTCTTGTACTGTTAGGCTGTTCAGAACCTGCGTCATGACCCTTTGGATGCTGCTTATTCATACTTCAATTTCATGCACACGTATTCGAATATGATCTTGAAACAACGCGACAAAGTACGGAGTGGCATACACCTGCATCACTGCGGACGAAGAAAGCTCGCGCGAATCAAGTCCAGTTTACTATTTTTTTTGATTCTCATGGAATTGTCCACAATTGTCCTCGTATCGCAAGGCTAAGACAGTGAATCAAATCTTTTATCGCGGGGTCCGTTTGCGAAAAGTAGCTTTGCGTGTGCAACCAGCTCATCGCGGTAATGCTGCCAGTCACAGCCCATTGTCGGTTAGAGAATTTTTGAAGCGGAAAACAATCCAGTGCTCCCACACCCGCCCTACAGTCCAGACACGTGGCTCCATGTGATTATCTTCTTTTTCCAACACTTAAACTGAATTTGAACGGTTCCCATTATGGAACAATAAACAACATCCAAAGATTGACGACGCAGGTTCGAAGCAACTTCCAGAATTGTTACTAGCGATAGAAAACTCGCTGGAAATGCTGTGCGCATTCCAAATAAGCATACTCTGAAGGGGACAATATTAAACTGTGGATACATTCAATTAAACACTTTAAAACTAATCATCTTCACTAATTCATATCTCGTATGACAACAGGAATTAATCTCTAAATTATTATTGGAATGCGTCTGAGTCACCATTCGCCGTTGGGAAAATAATTGAGGGCGCTTTACGGCGAGGAGATATAGTAAGAATGCCATGGAACATTTTCCTATACTTTAAAGTTCCAGCGATTATGACAAGCTAAAAATAGTTTATAACCATGTTGGGCTGCTCACCAACAAAAAAAGTAGGTGAAATTTGGATTTAAATAATCGTGCTGGTCAAGGAATAGCTATGCACCAATACTCATTTTATATAAATAGTGATCAGAAAATAATTAATGATAAATATTCTGTAATAAAGTTTTCCACTCTGCTAATTGTGTGTTGAATCAATGACCCTAACGATTTCGACGAAATCATAAAGACCACTGAGACCGCAAGGAAAATGATAACGTTCTTCAGAGAGAGTATTGTACGACGGAATTCCACACATGATGCCTTCTTTTGTAAAACATGCTGATAAGCAAAGTATTACGAAGTATTAGGTACAGACACGAAAGTCAACAAGCATCCATTGCGCACAACTGCAACAACTTCAATCACTATTTTGAAGCGCTTCTACAATTTAATCCGGCAAATTTAAGTTGGTGTGAAAAAAACGCCAGCAAATAAATGCGAGTATAAAGTATTCATAGACGCAGGAATCTCGCTACACTACACACCATACCAATCAATCATTTATTGGGAACACAGTGTTTCGAGAGCGTGTGGAATATCATCGTCAATTAAATTATCGAGAGGTGTAAAATTACAAACGCATACAATGTTTCCCACGCATACCCTAAATATTTTATTACCTACTCTTTACAGTCCCAAATAGATTTGAATTCGCACCTTATAGCAGGTATTAGGTATAGGTATATATTTTACTATAATAAATTCATCAATCTGGAGTGTGCAATTGGAGATAGTTCTCTGGTGAGTAAATTCGCTTACATTTTTAAGTAACTTGAACTTTCTAACTCGATGTTATACCCGGATTTTACTATGTTCTCTATTGCGCTAGGTAACTCAAACTTTAATCAAAACATTCGAGAGATAGTTCTCTTTGTTTATCCAATATAAACTTTCTTACAATTATTAATGCAACCTGGTAAATTCCGGATCTTTGTTCCATATCCGGTTTATCTGCAGGATTGTCATGGAGGTTTCTTGGCGAAAAAGTTTATTTGCTCCTTTTTCTGCTGAATGGAAAAGTAGTTTTATCAATTTCTTATTATCTACGTTTACCGGTGTCCAGTTTCGTAGAAATTCTGGTATATTGCTTACTGGACTTTCCTTAAAATGGTATAAATCAGCCGCAATTAATCTATAGGGCTTCTTTTCTACAGATATCTATCTCTAGTTTAATGCTACGCTACTCCTATTATCAACTTCGTAGTAATAAATTTCGAATTAAGTTCCGCTAGGAAATCTTGGATGTTCCCTTTCTTTCATCCACGTACCTTAGACAAATTCTCTGGAAATATTTGTAACATGTTGGCTTTAAATTTGCTCCTGAATAAATTGGAAATTGATTCTTTATTGCTGTGTTTCCCACTTGTTTATGCCATTTTTGTCTATTTGAAAGTAGTTCTGAGAAATGCACAAATTGGTTAATTTTTCCTATTCCGAGATTTAAATAATTGCTGTATAAAAATAAATGAATATACCGGGTGAAAAGCTATATGCTGTTGATTACATTCTGGGTGATTGAAAAATAATCGAACACCCGCTTCATTTGCAACGAATAACGCATGTCCAGCGGTATATCACACTCACCTCGCAGTAATACGAAATGAGGGCTTCATTGAATCGATTCAAATTAAAAAGATCGCTGCGTGGATAGAATTTTGTAGTAGTAGTTTAACAAGGGTAGAGAATACCGTTAGACAGACACACAATCGCTCTGCAGAACAGCTTGCGTATCTCTTGACTCTGTTAACTTATAGAAATCTTATTCCATCCTCCTCTTATTCACAATTACTCCCATCGACACGTCGAAAATGCGCTAATGGTGTATGAATAAATGATTAATTTGTGCGGTATGGGGTGTATTTTACTTTCGCCGGTCATAATGCTTCGACAAAATTTGATGACAGATTTTATAAAACTCAATTAACTTCTAAGAAAACAGATATTGAGACTATTGTTTCTTCTTTAAAAAATAATTGTTTCTCTTCGTTACGCATAGGCAAGCATTCTCACATATGCAACCTCATCCACAAACTTTAAACGACGCAAATGAAACTTCCTTTGTTGCCAATGCAGAAGACATAAAAATGGCCTTTGCATAGATACTTAACGAATTTTATAGCCGAAGATGCCATGGATGAAATAAGCGAAAATGATACAACTATTAAATAAAAAGTAAGTAAACTTTCGCTTATTTAGATCATTACCACGTGTAAAGACACGGAATCGAACTACAATGAAAAATAAAAAGCGCAGTAAAAACCAACACAACTCAAGTTTCTATTCTAAGAAAATGTAATTTCTAAATATTAATTGATATTACGCATTGGCTTTGCTCCGGGTCGTGAAGTGTGTATCTTTTTGCTGTTCCGATTCTTATTTTTAACGTTTGTATTTTAGAATTTTCACGTGACTGACTATTTGTTAAGGTCAAAAAAAAGCGTTGGCTTTGGATTTTGATGTGATTAAATATAATATTTTCCACAAGATATGAATTTTGTTTTTTCTAAGGATTTCCCTCCATCTTCAATTATTTCATTTGCGATGCTGTAGAGGTAACCGTATTTCCTATTTCAGTAGAAATTTTAAAACCCTTTCCCTCCTAAATGCAAATCACGAAAATCATTACATTTTGTGTGTGAAATGTTTTGTTTATAAAATACAAAAACAGCAAATTCGATTATTTCGACAGAAAAATAATTATAGTTCTTGTGATAATTGATATCCGCCTGCTATAATAATATACTCCAAAAAATATCAAAATTTGAATGATTAATTGTAGTTACTCATTTAGGTGTCTGTATTTATTCCAGATTACGGTAGCCGTTGCTAAAATTAGTTTTATCGCGTATTTTTTAATAAATGATACTGGCTAGATTGCTATGAGCAATTACATGTCAAACGTATCCATTACCGGTATCTACTAACCTGTGACGTCAAAATGCGACTCATAGCTATTAGTGGAGTACATCAAGAACTAATTAATCGCAATAATCTGATTCGTAGGTATCTGTATCAAATATAAGCTCCTGCAATTAATTCCCTATTACTGTGGAACACCAACAGAGTAAATATATACCCTACCGTTCAAAAGTTTCGAAGCAGCAGAAAAAAAGGCACAGATGCAGTAAAATTTTGTTGTGATTATTAATTAATTTATATAACACCAATGATTGTCGTCAAATAAAAGTAAATTAATTCAAACATAATAATATGTATGCATTCTTTGAAGCAATTTTTCGAGGCAGTCCGCGTCAGTTTGTTGCTATGGGTTCTGTAAATATTCCGATAGGTGTTGAGTTTTCTGAGGTTGTCGCTGTCTAGTCCTTCGATCAAGCTCATTCCATAAATGCTCTATGGGGGATAGATCGGGACTTTGAGGAGGAGAAACCATTAATCTTATTTCATTTCTTGCTGCTTTCTCCTCTTCCCTACATTTTTTTACAGATTCGAGCCGTATATTTGGGGTCATTGTATTGCTGGAACACAAACGGCTCACCAATAAAATATTTTGTGTGAAACATTTGTTCGTTGTCTATTAACGCGCGTTGTGATATCTGATGCCGTTAGACGTCGATCTCGCTTCGAAGTCGTTACTATAAATCTGTCTTCAGCTCCAGAAGTTACCCGTGGCAGCCCACTTCGTCTTCTATCAAGATTTTGTCCTGTCCCTCTTCTCCAGGCCAATGTGTAATGCACACCTTTCGATGAAATCCCTAACCGTAAAACAATTTCTGTCTCGGTATAGCCTTCGTCGTGAAGAGTACAAATATTACTACGTTGTTCTGCAGCCAACTGACCGCGTTTTGCCATTTTTACCCTCAGTACTTTACCAAATTGTTACAATTGCGCACTGATTTAAAAAAAAACTAATTAGGCAATCCCACTGCATAACCTCAAATAATACAATATGGCACCTGTAGGACAAACATCTCTTGTATGTTAGTAAGTTTACGTTTGACGTATGCGTTTATCTCCATATTAAGAATATACTCAGAGTACATTTTTGAAATGTGAAAAAAATTGTGACCATATGTGACAGAAGTTCTTACTTGCTGTTCTAATTTGATGTTGCTGAACGATGTTTGCAAAAATTAGTGTGAATGGAGGCTTGGATCCGTTTTCAATAAAAGAAAAAAATCTTATAACATCCACATTCTTAAAATATGTTGATGCTTTACTGGGACTAATTCCAAACCTACATACCAAATCCTTAAAATCTAAATTTAGTCGAAACTTGGATATTGTAGATTGTAGTTTTGTTCCCAGCTCTCCACACATGTTTCAACCAGCCTGCTGTTTGTTGCTTTATTCTTCTAACCATGCCCATACCTTTCAACTCATTTGCTACCACACAATTTGCTCTACGCCTATATTTGTTATCAGTTTTTATCGGGCCTAGTATTGTTCTCAATTTTCTTCGTTCTTGTATTCTCAGATCTTCCTCTTACTTCTTTGTCTTTGTCATTGTTTCTGCCGCGTACAAGATTTTTGGTTGTATTATTGTTTTATAAATTCTCATTTTTCTTTTCCCCCAATATTTTAGGTCTGTATAATTATCTTAATATTATCTTTCAGACTTGTGCAAGAAATGATTCTTTTTCTATTTTTAAGGCCCTGCCTTAAACTTATTATATCCACACTGGTAATTTTAGTTTGCACAAACTTATCATTCAATCAATTAATTCAGTACTACATGTTGCTGTATTTGCTTCATTTATTACCTAGAATCAATAACGATTTATGAATTATATAGTATACTAAGACGCTATTCAATAATATGATTGTTGTTTGTGCTTCTGCTCTGTCACGCTTTCTTTTGAATCTTTGCAACTTTCTGGCAGGTGAACCGTTAGTTCTTAATTTGTAGCCCAAATTTAAAGTAGGTATCCAGACTGGATTCAACGTATCAATTAAAGCAGCTGGTTTACTTAGAAAATTATTTATTGACTAAGCATATATTTAATTTAGCTACATCATTTCAATCTGTTATAAAATGGTTTGAACATACAACAGCATATTTCGCTTTCTTTTTGACTAAATCTTCTCATTTTATTGCACTTAACACTTTTGTCGTTTTAAGCGTAAATGTTCATTAAGATCTGTTTTGTGTTTAAAATTTAATTCTGCAGAAATTCTAAAAAAAAATTACTGGATCCCGGTCTCTTATACATCCACAATTGACAACCATTAAAACCATTTTCGTATTTATTAAATTGAATTTAACCTAAATTATACTACCAAATAGAGCACTACGTTATCTTATGGGTGTTTGTTTTGTGTCCTAGGGACGCCATTTTTTAAATGATTTGACAGCGGAGTGACGGCGTATTGGATTGCCCTATTCCGCACAGGAAAGCAATAAGACACTAAGGATTAATACCTTTTACCACATGCACTAAACGATTACCTAAGTGGTAGCACTAAACTGTTTGACCGAAAGTAATTGTTGCAGGTATCCTACTTCATACCCATCAAACAATAGTCGTACTCTTGGAAAAGAGCAATAAAATATATTGCAATGAAATTTGTACCTAAACGTTTGGACTTTACAGATTACATGTAACAATTTTATATTTCAATACATTAATTTATAATAGGAATTATCGATTTCACGATAAGTTATCAGTTATATTATTTTAAAGGAATTTCATCTGGCTTCCAAACTTATGTACGGTAGTGTATGTGGCACGTAAAGTATGTACTTAGAGTATGCACTGGACGACTAATATATCATACAATGAATTTTTACATTATTCATTGCATTGTTTGTATGATACATGGTTAATTTCCATATACATACGTACAAAACAACAGAAATACATACAAAGTGACGGAAATCGATATTCTCATTATTCGTAATTTCTTATTTAAAGTAGGAGCATATTAAAATAAAGCCAAAATTACTCTCGAAGAACAAATACAAATAATAACTAGAAATAATATTCTTAGACGATTTACATTCACTTATTATACTCTAATAATTCTTACATCAATTTATCTATCGTATCTAGATTATAGATTCAATATAAGCAGCACAAATAGCAACTTGTTTATGTATTTATATTGTTTACTGTTTGCGATTCGCGTTTATAATTAGAGCACATATTTATGGTTTATTTCATTCAATGGTTTGTTTATTACGTAATTCTATAGCAGCTATTAATTTCTTCATACTGCTATTGAAGTATAGAATTGTTTACAAACATTTGAATCAGCTTCAATTAAAGATCCATATAAATGTAGATCCTTTGAAAATATAAGAAACTGACTTTCGAATAGTTTTATTGAGCCCCCGATTTGATTGATGCAAAAATAGTGAGTGCACGGTAAGCTTTTGGCGAAGGATTACCTGCAGGGTTAGAAGATTCCAACACTAAAAGTGATCTGCATAAGTTCACACTGTGTTTGGTAAATTTTATGCTGTAAATTTTGGTGGTAATGCTTGCCAAACAATATAGTAAAATCTACACCCCAGGACTCTAAACTTCACAACGCTTCCAAGCCCAGTTTACACCGAACTCTGACGGCTTCAAGATCGCTCCGTGAACCTTCTATTAATCCCTTGACGTGAGATTGTTGACGATGGATTCTCATAATTAACTAGAGTTGTTGTTTGGGCTATTTCTATCGTTCGTTGAACTTGTATAGTCCGACGTTTCGGCAGTCTGTCCACTGCCGTATTCAAGGGCGCCCTGAGAAGGGCTGTTGCTTGCCAGAGCAATCATGCTTCTGTTAATGCCTGTGTAACGCCGCACAATGGAGAAAACTATCAAACAAGTTTTGTGCCAAACAAACTAACAAAGGCCTTACAGACATCCACCAAATTCTTTAGGAAGCCTATGGAGACTCTGGTCTCTCCTATTTCTAAGTGACTGAATTTGTTTAAAAATAGCTGGAAAGATGTGGATAATGACCCCCGTTTTGACCACCAACCAACAGTAGTAATGAAAATGCGTCTCATGTTCGTGATCTTTTAAATGCCAATCATCGAATGATAGTAAAGACCAGCAACCTACCGAAAACGAGAGGTGGTTTGCGCATACGCAAGGTGTGTGTGACCTGAAGGTAAGGCACCAAGATTCTGAATGAGTTCCCTTGTTCCAAGAAGCCAGGAATGAGTAAATCGAAAGTGAAAACCAAGCGTATTGCCTTCTTTGACGCCAAGAATATGATCCATAAAGAATTCGTATCTTAAAGGCAGAGAATCAACTCTAGCAATACTTCGCAGCTGCACCTTGACAACGCTTCCGACCACACCGCTCTGCGCGTCCGCAAGATCCTAGCAAGGTATAGTTTAGCAACGTTGTTCCAGTTTCCCTGCAGTTTCCTGGCTCCGGCAGACTTCTTTTTCCTAAACATCAAGACCACTCTGAACAAAAAATGTAAACTAGGCCTTCCAGAATGTTTATTGTGTATTGGAAAGTCGCTGTCAATGTGTGTGGATGTCTAAGAGTTTTTAAACATTTATAAGGATATCTTGAATAATTTTCTTAATAAACTTAATTCTATTACTTTCAGGATAAACCTTGTATGTTACATCAAGTTTTATACTATAATTGTCGCCGACGATAATTATTGCTGATCTAACAGTATTTTCTTTTCAATGAAACATTGTTTACCAACTTTATTTGCATTGATATATCAAGGTGACCGATATACTTATTGTTGCCATTTCAGAAAGTACATTCAGGTGAGTTTGTTAGGTATTGAATGCTAAAGTAAAAGAAATATTTAATGCTCCTTTGTAAGAATCAGTATATTTCAAACTAGACTGGAGATGGCAATACGGTTGTACGCGAAGAAGATAATTATGCATTTGCAATTCTGTCAACAAAACGCAAATTTCTGATCAAGCCGATCAACATGTTTGGGTAGAGAAACTTTCATTGGACTAGAAAAACTCGCAGTTAATGTCGGGGGAAGCCAGAGTTTGGGGTGAGACGAACGGTATTCTTGAAGGCTGCACTTAAAAAAAGAACTTAACCAATGTTGTCTAGCAATTGGTTGGTGCAGAACAATTGAAATATTTACTTTTCCCGATAAATTTTGATTTTTCATATTTTTTTTTTTGTTTCCGGGGTATATCCTCCAAAATTACTTTTTTTTTCTTCAAGCTAACGTGTAGTTCATTTGAGAAAAACATTACGAGGGCGACCTGAACACCGGAGCAAAAGCGAAATCGGTGGAGCGCTTCGTAGGAGTCCCTGGCCAGGATCCAACGCAATCAAGAGATTTCTTCATGCGTTTCGTAACCGTGGATAATACTTGGATCCACCACGACATACCGGACACCAACGAACAGTCGAAGCAGTGGACTTTTCCGAGCGAATCAGCTACGAACGAAGCAAAGACCGTTCCATCGGCTCGAAAAGTCATGGCGACCATTTTTTGGGATTCCCAAGGTGTGATCCTCATCATCTATTTGCAGAAGGCAAAGACGATTTATTGACCTGATTCGATGCAGTGTTGAAGGAGAAACAGCCTCGTTTGCAGCAGAAAAAAGTACTTTTTCACCACGACAATGCACCGGCTCATTCATCCCGCATCGTTGTGTCCAAATTGAATGAGTTGCGCTACGAATTAATCTCTCATCTTCCATATTCACCAGACCTAGCCTCCAGCGATTTTTTCCTATTCCCAAATCACTAGGAGGAAAGAGATTTACCTCAAATGAGGAGGTCATCGCCGCCGCAGATGGCTATTTTGCAGACCTCGAAACATCCTACTTTTCCGACGACTTGAAGAGACTGGAGCGCTGTTTGAAAAAGTGTATTGATCTGCGAGGAGATTACATCGAAAAATAAAAATAAAAATCACACCAATACCGTTGTTTTCTTGTGGATGTCGGAAACATTTCGGGTCGCCCACGTATGTGGGATACCAATAGTATTCATTCGTCGTATAAGCAACAATAAGAGGAATATTTAAAACTAGTGAAAGAAATGGTAATACCTAGTTTCGAATAAAAAAATGAAAACTCTCAAAACGTAATGATATGATAAATCTACCTTAAAACAAAACCGAAAATATACAAGAAATATATTTTATTCAAATAAAGTCAAACAAAAAACAGAAATTTGCATATAATTAAAAGATTATGACGTTTTCGCGCAAATAGTAATGACGTCAACAGTTTTAAAAAATAACAATGAGTTTTTACAGTATTTCATTCAAGGATTTTGTCCACAAAGTATTTTAAATTCAATCCGCACCTCCAAATGTATTTAAAACTCCTTGCATTGTGATAATTTTAAGCCGAAAACCTATTTTTAACAAAAACTCTTACACAATCGTTATGCACTGCAATGTTAGTGCAAAAGACGAGACCGGTAAGTATGAATATTTAGCTGCTACTTAGTTACGCAAGCATAAGCAAACGTATGTATGTCATTCACAAGATTACACTAGAACTATGTAATCTTATCAAAGATTTATAGGATCTCGCGTATTTTGCTAACGTAGTGACCCCGACACAACAAAAACTACAAAAATAAATAAAAATTTAAAGTATACGCGCACGTAGCATGTTGATGAAAAAAATGATATAAAAAAATGTGCGGTCGCATTATCTTCTGAGATTGTGAAATTCTACGGAGAAATATATATTTGTCATGGTTATCTTTAATCTTAATTATAACACAGCTATTAATACAACACGATCTAGTGCCTCTATAGTGAAAAAAAGTCGTGAATATTTTAGTAACTTATAAAGGCATAAAATTTAATCATATTTATATTAAAATGTATTATGGATAGTATAATATCTCAAAAACAAATCTGAATCATGAATTCGATGTTTTGAATAGCACTAAATAATACTTTTGAATTTAACTTAAAGATCTAATTCATTTGTACAGTGGTGGTCTTAATTAATGTCTTCCCCCTATGATGGAGAGAATTTCAAAACTACTTTCGCTGTCATGCCGCAGACAGTTCGGCTTCTATCGGTTATTGCAGGTGTAAATCTTATTTATCTTTTTCCATTGTAACTTTCGAAACCAATGTTCCAATTACTTCAACATTAAAGACTTTATAGGTAATTCAGAGATCATTCTAAGTATTTATATTGTACATAAAGCGTATCATTATTTATTGAGACCGTTTTTAAATATAATTGTCGAAATATGTGTAAATGTAAATGTAATGATTCTATGGAATGAATAAAAAGAGATTGAAATTCGAAAGGAATATATATAGTACATGTATTTATAGCTCTTTCATTAATTAGGAACAGGTATTAATTTGCACTTGAAAATGTGAATTTGTAGTTAAATATTTTCACAAAAGACTCTTCGGATACGTAGTTATCAATTGAACCTCCTACGGTCATTAAAACACTACAAGTATAATACAATTATCCTACCGTAATAAATATAGTGCATGTAGAGATTGTAGAATTTAGAGTTAGTAGTTATTGTTCTTGTAAACAGTGAATATCGTTAATAAAATTATCTAAAATTTGAAATCCACAGAATGATTGTTGCTTTACATTATCTTGGCCAAAGTAACAGTTATTGGAAGACAACTGAAATGAAGTTGCCGAATTGTCGACTATAACGTTAAGAAATGTCAAGATGCTCATTCATTATTAAATAGCAAACGAACAAGACGACGGAAAGTAACAGCAGCAGAAGAACCTTGAAAAATTATAAGTGACAGAATAGACGAGAAACCGAACCTCAAATTGAATGAAGAGTCGAGGAGACCATTTCTCCGAAACAAAGGTTTTTAAGAGTATTTTACTAAATACAACCCAACAATTTCTTTTTCAGATAGCACTTCCTTTATTTATGGATTATTTCTTAGGAAGGGCAAATAATTTTGGCCGGTGGTGTATGTAAACGATAATAAGCTTTTATATATGCTCTCTAAATAATGTTTATACCTGCAATAACTGATAGAAGTCGAACTGTCTGTGGCATCACATGGAAAGTAGTTTGGATTTTAAGACCACCACTTTACATTCTTTAAGAAACCATATTCAATCCCGTTCTTCCAAATTTAACGTTATAGAAAAACGTCGTATACCTGGTTTAACTTGCTGTGATGTAATAGTAAAGAGTGGTTGCTATGATAAACGTTTCTTGAACGCGGATTCAATTTTAATGAAAAAAAGGGTATGAACTCAGATTAAAAAAAAGATAGGATGGAAGGTACTTTGTCAAACGTTGTACAAACCAGCAAGATTTTTGAACTCCTCCTGACTGATGTCGACATCTTGAATTGCCCGATTATATGCAATCGTTTCTGAATTACAAAGAAATACAAACCACAAAACAAAAACAAGAGAAGCGTTCTTTAATATTTTCATTTCGATTCATAATTTAAGAAATTTTAAGCAATTCAAGATCGTTAAGCAAAACAAATGATGTAAAGGTTGATCATTATTTATAGGGCGATACTGTATAATATACTGCGTGACGTGGAAATTGCAGCCCCAAGATAGGGCGCAATTTTCTTTTAGCAAACTTAGCAGAAACGTAAAAGATAATAATTGATAATAATTTTGTTGCGATGGATCAAGTAGCCATAATATGTCTGACACTTGCAGTCTCTTCTGACACTGTGTCAAATATATTTCTTGCGAATTTCGAGTCCAGTTTCACCATTTTGTCTTGTCATACTTTTGTCTATCGTGATGCGAGGGTTTGATTATTCCTAGAATGCGACAATGTGAAAATTTTTGCCATTTACGAGAATTCAATAGAGGTTGAATTGTTCACACGAAGGTGGTTTTTTTCCAGGGAAATTGCACATCGCCTTAACCGAAACGAATCCACCATCAACAACTAAGTACGATTGAAAAATGTACGGCGCTTGGGTATTTAAGTGTTCAAGCAAAATTCCGACAGTTAGTACGCTGTTCAAGCACATTCGATCAATGCTAGATTGTCAACAGTCAAAGAAGTTGGGCGTATTTTGCAGGTACTGACGATCAGAGGCATGCGTATCGCAATTTATTATAGAAATTTTAATCGTGTTAGACGTTTATCGTAGCCAGTTTCTTGTTTGGTGTGAAATTATTAGTTTGTTAAAGTTAAATTTGTACATACGTATTTAGATAATCATTGTGGTTTTGACGGATTTGTTGGTATGGTATGGTAATAATTAAGGTTTCTTCGGTGTATTTACTAACGTTTATAATAGTAATTATTGACAACTTTCCCTATGGTGTTTTTTTTTCGAAGATTTTGGTAACGGACATCATTCGCTAGATGTTCAGTATAATTTCTATCAGGCAATGCTGTTTAAGCAAACAAATATGAATTCTGTCAGCAAACCTGATCAATTTGTTTGCAATCCAAGTGAGTCTCGATATGAGCAAAATTCGCCGATTGTTAGTCGCGGAAGGGGATCTGGAGCCGAGGAAGAACTAATGAGGTGCAGGACCCCCATCTTCGCCTAATAGCAGTAAAATTGGAGTTAAAATTAACATCGCACACAAGATATCATATCTTCCGCAATGTGAATAATATAAAAGCAGAATTAATCTTTGCAAAGAACAAAATGACTAACTATTTGATTTCGTTTCTAACATAAATAAATACATACATAATTAATTTGTGTATTTTCATTGATGTATGTCCCAAAGTAGTACAGTATAATAATTTTGAAAATTAAAAATGTCTCAATAATGTTAATATTAGGACCATAACACTGTTTTTTGCAAAGAATATATTAGTTTAAACCTTGTACTACCGAGGTAAGGTTCGGGACGACTAATACATCCGAGTGATTTCTATAAGAAGTCGCCGCCTTACCCCATTGTAAATTACGATAGAGTTCAATCTACAACGCCGTCAGCACGTAAGTGTGACGATATTAGAACGGAGACTAGCGAAAGCCGGTCTGATGATCATATAACAGTAAGAAAACCACGGTTAAGTTCTATACGCAAACGGAAAAGACTAAATTGAGCAAAAGCTCACGCAAACTGGAAAAAAATGTTATGGACGGATGAATCGAAATTAATTATTCGAAACTAAATGTCGACCCCAAACACAACGTAAATGTGGTGAAAGCTTATTTTCAAAACAAATCTTTAGAAGGAGTTCTATCCTTAATGGAATAGCTGCCACAAAGCGCTGATTACAACCCCACTGAGCTCTTGTGAAATCACTTGGATTGTAAGGTCTGGAAAGAAGCTCCGACTCGCAAAGCAGCATTTTGCAATGCTTTGCACGAAGCGTGGAATGTTATACACGAATCATATTTGCAGCGATTAGTTCTAAGGATGGGGTTACTTCGAGGAAACATTATAAAAGTATATATTTTACTAGAATGTACTATTTAGTCAATAAAACGTTTTAAGTTAATAAATAAAGTTTATTCGTTTAATAATTTTCTTGCAAACATGATCTGTGTAGTTTATTTTGTTATTTTATACAATGCGATCAAACTTATGATCGATAGTGTGTATGTTGTTAATCGTGAACTTTATCTCAGAAGTGCACAATGTCAACAAAGCACAGTATATGTTCAATTACGAGCTCTAGCACTTTTTGTAACTACGGACAGCTTTCGGAGTAAATAATTTCCACAGATTTGAGAAAACTGCGCTATAATAAACAGAAGCCCTATTTATACTAACTGATGAAACGAAACTAAAACAAAGTATCTTTATTTAATCGATATTACTATATACTATGATATTGACCATATGTAAATTACGAAGCGAACAAATATTTATTATCAATGAATAAAAATCATGGGAATGGTATTTTCCAATCATTTACAATTATCAATCTTTGCTAATTGCGGTAACGACTTTTAATTATTTCGAATAATAAATAAATCAATAAACAATTATTAATAAATATATACCCAGAATACAATTACTGAAGCAATAAAATATATATAGATAGTATTAAAAACGCATTGTCATTATTGTTATTATTTACAACAGAAACTATCTTCGTACTAAGGTACTTAACTGTTACCTATATTATTTCAGAGTCTGCATTATTGTAAAATTAACACAGTGTTTAGGTAAATTATCACCAGACGATGTTTTTGTATCAAGTTGGTTGAGTGTGAAACTTGAATGCAAAACAACGTAAGGTGTGAACGCACATTTCTTCATTCTTTAACGCGTTTATAAACAATACGCTCGGGTACATTTAAATATCAGGAATTTATGCATAAGTCAATATAATAATAACGGATGAACAAGGTATTGTGTTAGGGTAGCTTAAAAATCCGTGTGCCCATCCCCGTGACCTTGACCGGAACAGCTGAATATCACAATACCTTGATTTGTGATAGATTTTGTATGTTTTAATCCATATATTTCCAATATTATGGCAATGTATTTATTTTTAAAATTTTAATCAAATATATGGTAATTATTTTAGTAAAATATTATTTGTTGATGGATGTCAACTTTATTCAAAAAATTTAAGATTTTTCAAGAGCATTTATGCAATAAATTGAAATCGTTAACGCAAAAAAATGTACGAAAAAATAATTTAAATACTCACATCATTAAAAACCCTGGTTTTCTGCGAATGCCATAACACACATAGAACTAACTAACACATATAATTTATCTCAAGGAATTTAAAAGTTCTTTGATAAAAGTCGAGATAGTTTAAAGTTATATTTTGCGGATGGCACCGGAACACGTATCAAAGACAGATACGCATAGGTTGGTAAAAATATTAGAAAAAATCGCGACACATCCGATGACAGTTTTCGAAAAAAGTCATATGAGCTCGCACGGTTAACGTTCGAATTTTACAGAAAGCGCAAATTAACTTTTCTATTTTATGTTCCGCTCCTTTCGATGCCGAAACGGACCGTATTCAGCGACAACAAATTCATCCGTACAAAATTGAAATAATCGATATTTGAACGGCACACTCTTTAACATACACAAGCCCCGTTTATCTTTGACAGATTTCTTCTTTTCGCTCTTATTGGACGGCGAAATACGCGTGCGCCAGATGCGTTGTTGTTGGTCTGTAACTCGGGCGTTTAAATCTTAAAAAAAATGATCAATTAGGATAATTCCGTTAAATATTTCTTTAGTTTATAGAGTTAATTATGGATTAAATACATATTGAATAAATTGGCAATCTTGCATCCGATAATTTTACGTCAATTTCAGGTAATGTAATAAAGATAATTAATATTACTAACCAGAGGTGGAGCTATAAAGTGGGTAACAATTTCACTCATGTTTTAATAAATATCAATTGAATGATTTCAATACAATTAGTACATGTGATATGTACGGCACGTGTTTGAAATTAACGTTTTGAGAAAAGGCATCGTAAGGAATTTATAAAATAAATACCATTTTTAAATTATTTGTACTAATGAAATGTGAGATTAAAATACGTAAATACAAATTGCGTATCTTAATAAAACTATTGGAAATCGATTATTGTTATTTGTATTTCACTGTAATTGTGACACCGTGGTGAGAATTTAACGTAACAGTGCCTAATGTTAAGAGTGCAAGCCTTTTATAAAACTTAAAATTAGAATTTTTGTATTGGTAATTACAATGGATGATAGATCTTCTTAAGCAAACAATCGTTAGATTGTTTTTGACTGCTTGTAAAACGCAATTTTTAACTTAGTTTGTATAAATGAAAATTTTGGAGCCGCATAAGGGAAATAAAGTCACCAACCACAACAAGAGATGAGATACGTGGAACTTATTTCCTTAGCTGGCGTGTGGGAAAAATGGATGTCAGGAAGATGGTTAAAAGTTACTTAGAGCAAAAAAATATTATGTTCAAAAACAATCTCAGTTCCTCATAAGGTCATCAATAATTATTTTGCTTTAATTTTCGTACAAACCTTGTTATTTATATTTTTTCAAATTATTATAGATTATATATGTATATTACCTATGGATATAGTAATGCTTGCATACATGAGAATAGAAATGTATAGTCTGCTCGCACCTCAAAATTCAGTATTAGGTCTTAAGGAACGTTATTCTCTCTTTTTATTGACAGAAACTTTATGCATCTCTTTTCAGCTAGAGCAGAGTTGCGCAAATTTGTAGTAGTGCCTTTTTGACAGCTGCATTACTCATGATTCCCATGACGTTTACTTTCTGGATTAATTTTAAGACTTTCTTATTTCACCCGGGATTTATATGCTCTTATATTTTTGTAGAAGACCACTATTTATATTATATCATTGCAACATTATTCTCGATAAATAATTCGATTTACTAATCTTATTATAGTTAGTTATACGGTTGATATATTTCAATTTAAATAATTTCATAATTGAAAAACGCATGTAAATGATGCATGCACAATGTGCTTTTAAATCAAATACATTTATCTTTCCCAACCCATTATAATCAAATTTTTTGTCTAGGAACTCCAATTAAGCAATTTAACTTGGATTTTTGGCTTAACTACAACGACAAACTTTCGGGCGGTTTAAGTTGGTAGTTCCGGCAAAATAACGGTCATATTTGCATGTTAATCGGCACACCCCCCAAAGAATATGTAAAAATATAAGTTTATCCCAAAAATTATTTATTAATGCCGTCTAATATCCAATTGTTGAAAATTTTAATGTAATATATTGATATTTCTTTGAAGAAAAGAATTTAAAATCATCCAGATATGTGAAAACTTGTTTGCTTTTTCGATATTCCTGTAAAAATAGTCTTCTCTTAATATTTCAATTAAAAAATTACATGCACTTTTGCTGGAGGCTATGCTTCAGTCAAGAATTTTTATTGTTACTACCTATTCTTTGATATAAGAAATGCTACCATCGTCAACAGACGAAAATGTGATTCGGTATAACCCCCAACGTTTTCACTTCTTCGGATCTAAGATTTATTGCCTACTTTCTACGCATTTAACATTATGCACTATCACAGAAAGTACTGTCCTATATTTGTTATCAATAATATATTTCGAAGTCCACGTTTCCTTTTATTGTATAACGATGAATACGTAGTTTGGATGAGCTAAATTGAATTTCTTTAACGCAGATGTATTTATTCATTTCTATGTATTATAGCAAGTAAAAACTAAAGGAAAGTTTTATATAACATGTTTTATACATCTTGCTGATAGTATAAAGTTGGCGTTTACTCTTATTTGCGCTTAGTTAACATTTAATGATTTATAACTGTAAAAATAAATATTTGTGTATTAATATGCAGCAAGAATATTTATCTTGTTTTATGTAAATATGTTAATTATTTTTAACATGCTCCACGTGTGAAACTATGACAATGCACATGCAAATATTCGCTTAATCTAATCACATACGCATTTAAATGCACTACATAAAATGTTTACTTCAACGCTTTTCTAGGTTATTGACTTGTAGGATGTTTTTATTCTAAATACTTTTACCTCTTTGATACAACATTTAATGCACTATTAATCACGTACTTGATTACTATTCTAAAGTAAAATAGGTTAAATGTGTTTCCTTTTATTTTATCTAATCCTCAGGTTCAAAATAATTGTATTAACGATTTTAGTTGCAGGAATCATTTAATCTCAATTAATCTTCATTTTTACCTACATTGTATTATGAATCAGGCAGTATTTCAAGTGCCAATCAATTTTAAACCTTAGCTGAATTAGTGATGTAATGTTTTCGATGTTACAGTTGTTTTTTATTGACTCCTAATTTTTGTATTGTTCTTGAAATTAATGTCAGAACAAAATATTGGCATCATTGATTCTATAAATAGTTAATCTACAAATTGACACTACATCTGTTTTCGCTAACCAGATAATTAAACAATTTTAAGCCCTTATTAATAACATATTGCAAAATAAATGTTTTGCCAATACGTATTCTGTTATATCTATTATGCCAAATTGAAATAAGGAAATGGTCAATATTTTTTAATAAATAACACCGTCGTGTTTCTTGAACAATTTTATTATTTTACATTTTGACGTACAACTTATTTTGCTTTCTTTGATTTTATCTTTCTCATGTAGAATTCTAATTCCTTTCCTTCGAGGACGTATCCGTCAGCTCTACCACATTGACCAGGACGAGACGCTAAGCAAGCTGTAAAGAGAATTTTAAATTAGAAACAAATGGGTAAATAATTGTTTAATACTACTGATTTTCACATTGATAATTCAGAGTAACTATGACCAGCTTATCATTGTTCACAGGCATTTATTCAAAACGAATAAACAATACCTTTAGATGTGAACTCGCTAAAGTTATTCATCATGTAAGACTTATAAGTAAGGATTGCAAAAGCAAGCCGCAAATTTTTGGACGTATGTTGAGCACATGTCGCCAATAAAGCTCGATAATATAGCGTCAGATTCTGCAGCGTATCGTACTCGTACGGTTTTGACTATTATGTTACGGAGCTTTGTGTGCTGTATATATATATATATACTGTTACCAGTGCTGTTATATTTTGTGGTGGAAAATATCGGGCAATTAATTTTACAGAACTTTTTGAATATATATGTTTTGCCGTGGAAACTATCAGACTTTTATCCTGCCGAGTGGATTCATTTATTTCATTTTTTCTTTAAAATGTATATGTACATTAAATTAAATTGATGGAAGGTTCTATAAATATATATTGACAAAATATGTATATATATATATATATATCGCTTTTTAAGACAATTCCATCTATCCCCATTTAGTTAAATTAAAAAAAATTGAAACAAAATATGAATTAGAATAATTATACAGTGAATTTTGATAAGAATTACAATTTTAAGTTTTTAATGTAGGAATAGTACTCATACACACACGTACTGTATTGTATTGTGATTTCCTGGGCTTCGACCACGTAAGTGTATCTGAAACTCCAAATTATTGCAAGTATAGCTGCTGAGGCACTTTACTGTTTCAAACAGCTTTGAAGATTTATAAGAACTCTACTTATCAGCAGAAATAAGTTTTTCTCTGGAGAAACAATTTCGACATTAAGTCACATTGAGGCTGTTGTTATTTAATCGCTCATTATTTCTGGGGGCACTGGTACTTTACTGGACTTGTTTACCTGGTCGATAGGCTACACAGCAACCACCCTTGATTGAATAAAATTAATTACAAATAAGGGCTGCCAGGCGTGCCATTCGACGTACAAGAATTTTGAAAACAGCGCGTGTATTATTTCGAGGCGATACTTGTTTTTATAATTTGATAAAAAACCTGTGAGTACAGAACGTTACGTATATTTAGGAATAATTTGGAAGAAATTATATTTAATCACAAATCTATTTTTAAGAAAAACTATATTACGATGGTGGAGTTTATGTTACCACTCTACACGTTGTTTAAGGGACTTTTTTTTTATTAAATTATACATCAAAATCAGTAATTAAAGTAGATATCTGATCCAATATACATAAAGAAAACTGTATGGATTAAATATTTACAATATTAAATTGGAAATTAGAAAACAGGCACTAACGGTACTTTGTCTCCGACAACAAAATATAATGAGGACATGAACCAAACAATATCGAGGAGAATAAGTAAAGACAATTTGATTCTTGACTAGCTAAATATTGCTTTTTGGCTTATTGAACTTAAATAAAAAGACCGTTAATTTTGACGAGTTTCTGATAAGTACTTACACATACCCATTGCTTTTCAGCTACACTAGTTCTTTGAAAGGATTTTAGTAATTTCCTAAATGGCTGTTCAAAATGTGGAATACTGCTTCCTGGTGTACTCTTCGAAGTTTAATACAAATGTATACTACTAAACTTGTAATAAGTCAATTTGACTCTGTTATAATGTCAAATGCTGGTTGGTACCTTGTCCAAAGTGCACTAGACTTGTTTACCTATTTGTTAGGCTACACAGCAAACATCCTTGATGGATTAAATAATTATTAACAAAGTCGCCAAACGTACCATCGCTTCCACGTACACGAGAATTTAGAAGATTGTTTTTCAGTTAATAAAATGTTTCGAATGATATATAGTTCCATTATGTGCCTGTGAGTACAGCATGCTTCTCGTCTTTGGAATAACTTTCAGGAATTTTAACATTAGCTAATTCGTTTTCGAAAAACGAAATGTTTGAAAATTCAAATTGAAATAACAGGGAGTCAATGCTACTTTGCTTCCAACAACAAAATGTAAACAAACGGGAGCCAAACAATTGTTCAAAAAGAATGTAACGAAAAATTTGAAATAAAAAATAATCCATAATAATAATAATGTAATACTTTATTAAAATAAAACGAATGTTCTGCAAATCTAACATTTTTAATTCAAGGGATTTACTATAAATTTCTTTTATTGTACCAAGAAATTAAACTCCAGTATACACGAGGCTCAGAATCTACTACCAAAATACGGTACAAGCTCGTGTGAAAGTAATATTTGTACTGCCAACATACATCTGAGCAAAGCTAGGAAGAATTTGGTTACATTTTCAATACAGTTTCAGTTGTGATTGAAAAAGTTATTCCATTTTACAGACTGCTAAACAAAACGAAATAACTAAGGGGAAATCTCATTTGACAGCAGTTCTTAAAATGTCTTCATCTTTCAAGGCAATAAGCAAGGGATTCTTGAAAGCAATGCCATATGTTAAATCCATTAAGAAAAAAAACTTTTACTCTCTTTCAAACAGAACTTCTCTTAAATCTTGCACAATGGCAACTAGCAATAGATGCAATCTATCAAAAACAAGAACAACAGCTGTAATAAAATCCAAATGTCACCAATAAAAAATCGAAGTTCTAAATATAACTCACTTAATATAGTTAATTGAACAGGATGATTCTGATGTTGACACAAACAATTACTTTCTAATCTATAAGTTGATAATAGTGTTTATATAATGTAAACATAACTAAATAAAATGAACACCAACCACTTACCTAATAGTCTACCAGTTAAAAATTGTTCTTCAAGCGCAGCTTCTACTTTTGCAGTGCGTTGCCTAACCTCATATTTCTTCTGTACTTTCTTGCTTCGTTTTTTTGACAACATTGCTTCCTCTGCTTCAGTCTGCAAAAATTCAAAGAATGCAATAATTTAGAACAAGCACAAATATATCTAGAATATGTACTATAAGTAATTAAGATCAGTAATGCAAGGAAATTCTTATCATGTGTATACACAGTACGATGTATTGTGAATATATATCAAGTGACACGCTTAGGTCATCATTAAAAAGTTAAAGGTAAAAAAATCAAAATGATTCGGAATATACCAAAAACTTACCAATTTTGCACCCTTCTTGCGAACGAGTGGTAAAATATAATGGCCTTCATACCACTGTCTGAAAGGGGTAGCATCAATAACAACAATCGCATTTTTTACCAACGTTTTGGTACGGACCAATTCGTTATTGCTAGCATTGTATACAACATCAATAATACGCGTTTTTCGTGTAGTTCCCTCAGAGCCCCATGCAAAGTTTCCTGTATCTAAACGTAAAGCTCTGTATTTAATATTTCCACCTCTGGTACGAACATAATGAACTCTACGCGGTCCAAGTTTTGTATTTGCTGCTGGACGACCTAATTCAAACTTCCTCTTCTTACGGAGTGGTTTCCTTTTGCCACCAGTGGCTCTTCTTTTATGCCAGTGATCCCGGCTAATACCTAAAATAAGTATATCATCAAAATGCAGCCACAAAAGAAAAAATAAACATTTGTAGAAGAGGTATTTCAGAGCGCTGTGGAATAGGTTGTCTTCAGCACAAGAGTCGGACTATTCAAATCATCATGGATTTCAAAACAATAACACGTTTTTGTATCAAATACTTACATATAGAACCGAGAAGGTTAGGAAGGTAGGATATTATTTAAAACGAAGATTTAAAAAATATTGCGTTAAACAAATTTCTTATAATTATCATGACATTAAATTACTAATTTTATTCTAAAACGATGATTATATCTCTAGATGACAAACGATTTAGTTTTAAATACATTGATAAACACTTACCCATTTTGAAGCAACAAACGAAAAAGGGAAAGAGAGCGACAGACTACTCGGCGAATCAACCTGTTTTTTCCTTTGCGAAGTTCGCAAACCAAGAAACATTGAACTCCCTATATTCCTAAAATATTTCCCATTATACAGAATAATCTTTCGAATATATAAATTTAGCGCATTTATAAGATATATATCTTTTAATTTAACAGAATATTAAACGCCATTACAATAAATACAAAACAAAGATACGAAAATAGAATACAGTATAAGCTTTTATTTTTCCATAATGTTGGTTACGAACCTGGAATTTTAAAAACATTGATTTTCTAAGATGGCGGAGGATATAGAGAACGATGATCAATGGTTGTATGGTGAAAGTACTGATGGTCTAATAATTGAAAATGAAAATGTACGGGAACATAATGCGGCAAATCAAGATCGACCACATCAAGGCGAAGAATCACAAGAGGTATGTGTACTATCACAAATAGCTTCTTTTTGGTTATGTTGAATGGAGAGACCTCTTTGAATGGATTCATGTAATTGATTTTGGTCAATAGTTTAATTTGTAATAGCTTTATTCTTTCTTCATAGAATCAGAATGAAAATATAAGTACGAGCATTGACCAGCCAGATAATATCGACAGTCAAGCACAACAGAATGAAAGTGCTCAAAATACTCCGCCAGAAGATGGTGAAATTGAGAAACAAGCTGGTGAATGTAGTGATAAAGAAGATTTTGATGAGGATAGTGATGATGATGATGTAAATGTTGTAATTGGTGATATTAAGACAACTTCAGCTTATACATCGTTAAATATAAAAAGGGGTGGATTATTAACCACAACGAATGCAGCCGATAAAAGTAAACAAGTTCAACAACCTGGAAAATTTTCTGTTGAGGAATTTGACCAGGTTGGAACAATTAATGGAGTGCCTGCAACTGAATATAATCTCGATTCTCTTGAAGAGAAACCGTGGAGAAAGCCTGGTGCTGATATCACCGATTATTTTAATTATGGCTTTAATGAAGATACTTGGAGAGCATATTGTGAAAGACAGAAAAGGTTTTGATATGTTAGTAGTTTGATTGTATAATAATATTTTTCTTGGTTGGTCTTTTAGGTTACGTGTCAATGAGTCTGGAGTAGGTTTAGCACCGATGAGCGCTATTGGAATACCGAGAGGGCCTGTACCAATTATGAATGATAACAGTAAATATTCAGGAAATTACACAGCACAACGTAAGGCTGGTCCACCTCCAGGTCGACGTATGACTGGTTCTATTGATGTTATAGGAGGATCGGCTGCCCGGATTGGGACCACCCTGGGGAAGATCGATGCTCCCAAGGAAAATGTTATTCAGGTATATATAATCCTGTACAAATCCAAGACTGCATCAATATTTACTAAAAAGAAGAGAGGGTATGGTTCTTTGTCGAGAGAAGTAGTATTGGTTTAATAAAATTTGATATGGTAGTATATAGTTTGCATTCAAAAACCTGTTAGAGTTTTTGGTACGAGATGGGTAAGACCTTTAAGTTATGACCTCGTTTCTAATCATCCAGAGTTAATGTGGATCTGTTATATGTTTTTTGCTGTTTAACAAATTGTTTCTGTAAGGTGATGACTGCTGATAGACGTGAGTATAGCCGTAAACCACCGGGATTTCCCGATATGTCCATGCCTCCTCCCAATTTTGAAGAGTTTCAACCTGAGTATGGTTTTAACCCGGAGCCTGAACCTTTCTATGGCGGATATGAACCAACACAGGATTCACAGTGGGGTATGTGAACTATGATTTGGTATTGTTAAGTGTTGATATACAGGATGTCTTCAAAATTCATGTACATATAGTAACAATTGCCAATGCTCTCCAAACGACAAATACGTTTTAGAAGAATTGTTTATGTAGTTTTTACCTTAATTTTACATAAAACGCATTTCTTTGAGAACTGCAGGCATTACTGTAGCGAGCACGTTGTAAACGCAGCTGTTGCGTGATATCGCCGCATTATGTGATCGTTGTTGTTTATTGCCGACTTGCCGCTTAGCGCAGACGTTGTTAGTGTTATCGAAATTGTTAAAAGTGGGCCGTGAGCACCGTATTATTCGGCATCATTTTATGTTTCATTTTTTTCTTTCTAAATTGTTTATTTTGTTTGTGACCTGATTATTATTTCTGTAGATTCATTTACACCTAATGTTTAATATACGTTGGATAGAATAAAGTGCAAGATTCAAAACACCCCATTGTAATAGCAGCCGCAATCGATAACGGCATGAATGATATGCAAGCCTGTTATACAGTATACTTCTAACTCTGTAATAAAATTAATGTACGTAATTTCACGGTTGTTATTAACCTTGCGCAATTTTTTACCTCAAAATGGGCTTATTTAGTGTCATTTGTTAAAATAAGTATGAGTTTTATCTACATTTTCCATCAAACAGGATTGATTTAGAATTAATTTTATTGTACGAAGAAATATCTATACAGATGCTCCTTGTTTATTGGGTAGGTTTCTGCATAAATTGAAGAGAAAGTAGAAGAAATAAGTATATAAGGTTAGTATGAAGTCCCGGAATAACTTTGCTCTTTAAAAAGTATTTAAAGAGAATAGGATATAGATATACAGGTAAAAATGATGAATTTATTTTAACATTCCCACTTCCTTTTTTGCCTCCGGTTTGACAAAAAAAGTTCCTACTTGTTTTTCTTGGGACACGCAGTATGTTATATTTTCAGACGAAGATAAAAAAATATTTTCAGAAATATTAACATATTTATTTTTGTGTTGATAAAAACAATACAAAAAAGAAAAAAAAACGCTTAGTAACATAAAATCAAGATATCTTTGAAAACACATTGAAATTTGGTTCAAATTACAATAAATGTTCAAATTAGATTCCGGTTTCCGCGTGGTAATGATAATCATCAAAATGTCTTCTCGTAAATTCTGTATCGGTTGTGATATAATACAATTGCTTTCTTCAGTTATTCTTTCTTCTACTTGTCAAGATTATTTTGTCGAAATTATACACTTGATACTATAAGTAACCCCACAGGAAAGAATCAAGTAGTAATAGATCTGAAGATCGGGCTTGCTATTCATTCATCCTCTGCATCCGATCAAGCAAATAGGGTATATTTCGTTCAAATAATCGTGAACATTGCGCGGAAACTATGGCGCAGGTTCATCTTATTGGAACCAAATTCTTTTGTTTCAATGATTAGGTCTACTTGTATTGGGAAAGAGCTACAAATGCTGACACAATATCGGACCTCAATAAATTTAATTAGAAGTTGCCATTTAAATGTCCTCTTATGAAACATTGGTCATATTGCCAAGCAGACTAGCCTACACATTCACTTTTTGAGGCTGTTGTGTATGGACTTTCTCCGCCCAATAAAGGTATCCGTTGACTAAAAACGACAATTGCGCCTGTTAACGGCAAAGTACTATTTGATTCACCAAATTAGACTATTCTCAGATAAATTCTGTTATTAATTCGCAAAAATTTAATCTGCGATTTAGATCATCTTCAGTTAACTCATGAACAATATGCATTTTGCAGATTTTAGAATATTTGTGAACCGATTTTTGGGAGATCTCATGAATTTGTTGCAACTCCGTTGTCGACACGTGATTATGTTCTTGAATTGTTAGTAGTTTTACTGCCATGGTAATTAATAAGGTTCGCAAAGCCGGTGCCAGATCATGAACGTGTAGAGAGGCGGGTGATATTCTAGCACATTTTTAGAAGGAAGAAACTTAACAACAATGCAAAGAATATCAGTGTGGAGATGTCGTTTCTACTCGTTCAAAGTTACCGTGTTTATCCGCTTCTTTATCCCTGTAGGTCTGGCATCGACATTGGCTCTTAATAATTAATCACCCAAAATATCTTGATTGTATGTAATAAGGTGTTTTTTTTTCATCTATTGTATATCGGTCAATAAAAATAAACATACTAATATTTCTGAATGTGGTTTTTCAGTCAACATTTGAAAATGTAATATACTGGCTGCCTTATTTATTCGTTATTTTTGCTTATATATTCATACCAATCTAAAAAAAAAAACGTTTCTCAAACAACAAAGTTGTTCGACTGTCCCGGAACTTTGTACAAGCCCTGTATAAAATGATTAGATAGCGAATGTAATTACTAGAGACCGGATTATATGCAAAGAAAAACTGGAATATATGCGCATATATATGCATCGATTTTTGAGAAAATATGCATAAACCTGGGGCATATATGCAAAAAGATTGCGACAATATGCAAATTTTTTACATAAAATAAATAAGAGCAGAAATTTAAACATTAACTTTATTGCACAAAATTTTTTTACAACATATTTCTAAGCTAATTTATTATTAATGTTTTTCAAAATTGTGTAAAAGAAAGTTTTGTCTTCTATCAGAATACATATGTTTCGAAATAGAAAAGCTTCTGTCAACATCCACAGATGTAATTGGTGCATTTTTTAACTTTGCAATACATTCTAAACAAAAATTAAAGTCGAAATCGTTTACTGTTTCACCTTCCAAAATTTTCTTAACTTTCTTTAATTTCAAATAGCCCATATTTTTGTTTATCACTTTTTTAATTTTATCGTATATAGAATTACCTATTGTACCCTTAACCTTCTTACATAGCATATCAAATTCGTCTACTATTTCGATTGATTCCGAGATCGACATCCCTTGCATTTCTAGTTTACGAATGGAACTTGAAACATAGCTATAATTTGACTTAATATACAAAAGGTTTTGTAGCAATTTTGTTGATGTTACTATCTGTTTACAGTTTTCTAGAGCAGTGCAGTCAACAGTGATTTCAAGAATTACATTTTTATTTCTTCAAAATTATCGGCGTAAAAGGTTGCAGCGTCTAAACATGTACCCCATCTTGTAATAATCGGATCAGGAAGCAACGTAACACCGGGAAGTCGGTTCTTATAAAATTGGATTCGTAAAGGTGTTTTGCTAATTAAATCATTATTCAAAGGAAATTGATTCCTAATGTCTTCGATTACACGATTGAACCCATGAGCTAAACAAGTGGTATGAATAACGTTACTAAAAAAAATTTTAAATTTTGCGCGGCTTTTATCATGTATGGTACCGCGTCGGACGACATTAGTAACATTTTTTCACAAGGTATACTTCCAGGTAAAAAGAAAGTTGATAACCTTTCTTGAACGAATTTGGCAATCGTTACATTATTTGTTTTTTGAAGTTCTTTACAATAAATTAAATATGATTTACCTACAATATCTTCATGAAGAATTCCTATTAACAAATGGGTAATATAACGGCCACACTTATCCGTACCTTCATCTACCATCATATAAATAAAATTATTCCCTAACAATTGTTGAAGGTCTGCCATTGTTTGCTGGTAACAAGATGCGACATAATTTTTTCGTAAGGTACTTTCGTCAGGTATATTATTTTTGCAGAAATGATTTCAAATTAACATTGTTTAATCTTGCTAATGGTATGTTAGACGAAATTCATGCGTTACGCAGATCCGTATTATATTCTTCTTGTTTTGAGTTTCGTGAAGTTGATGCTACACATTGATATATAGATTGCTGCATACATGCGAATCGTTTTAGTTTTTCACATTTTCCAATATATGACGGAGTTTTAGCGTTTTGATTAATCAGGTATTTTCTGTCACAAGACATCTACAACAACAATTGTCATTTTATATGCAAAGTTAAAGAATTTAAAAACAATTGTAAAGCTTTTAGTAAAACTAAACTTACCAGTTTATTGCAGGCTCGGCAAAATATGTTGTCGCCATCCCTTACTAATTCATGATACGGCTTAATCCATAAACAAATTTTGTTTGCTATATTCATTGTATATACGCACAATATTTAAAAACAACACAATTACATGCTGTTTCGCTCAAAGATATTCAATGAATGAATAGTTTATTTGGGAATTAATAATAATAATACGTATTTACCACATCCATTCTGTTAGGCGAAATTAAACACGAGCAGTTCTTGGAAGAAAGTATAAGAGAAACCAATGTAAAAGATTTATCGTTCTGAGAATTGTCCGTTGTCGATCTACATTAGGAATTACTAGGAATTTTTACTAATAGAAAGGATAAGAAAAAGCCTAAATATGCAATATATGCAACTGTTGTAAAAATATGCATAAAATGACTAGATATGCAATATATGGAATCACTAATTACCGCTAGTTAACTTCACTTAGTGTAATACCTCTACATATAGACTATAATTAAAGATATGCAAAAAATAAAATATATCCACTTTGCATATAATTCGATCTCAAGTTATTACTAATTTTGAGGGTAAATTTGTATTGAGACAGAAATTACTTAATTTTTCCTGTTTTATAAAAAAATTTAATTTAGTTTTTAAATAGGTACAGAGGCTAATTCAAACTGGGCACCTCAAGAAATCAAACCCCTCACGGGGCCACCGATGGTACCACCTGTCGTACCTCCAGTTAATTTAGGTCCTCCAATGGTGCCGCCTGTCACCATCGGAGCACCTCCAGTGAAGGAGGGTTCGCCTCACCGAGATAGTCGCGACCGGGATAGAGAAATTAGCAGAAGTCGTTCCGAGAAGCCCAGAGACAGGGATAGAGATCGAGAAAGATCTCATCGACGTGAGAGATCGAGGAGTAGGTCCAGGCGACATAAATCTAGGTCAAGGAGCCCTAGCCATCGGTCTCATCGTAAGAAGAAATCTAGAAGGCACGATGATAGTGATTAGAATTTACTTTACTTCAACTGAATTCTCTTGACTATATTAAGTGAAATAGGATTAACAAGCAGTCTTCATTGATAATGTAAAGTAACGTTTTGTAAAATTAAGAAAAAAATAATACAGAACCCGAGATATTGATTAGAAATATCTAGAGTGCATTTCTGAATCTGTGGCTCAATAAAATGATTTTTATACTGTACTTTATAATAATAATTGGGACTCTACGGTGTATATCATATTCCAGATATGTGTGCAAATCTTATATAAATTACACAGTCGATTTTTTTACTGAAGTTAATAAATTATAGTGGTTTTTGTAGCAATTGTTCTATTATAGATCATTTGCAACATTCCTATACATCAATTGTTGTATGGTCAATTTTTTTGTGTATTGGTGATCTGCAGGTAAGTTCGAAATCTGTTCCGAATCAAAAAATGCACAATAAGTTGAGAACTATTACACTTGTCACCCTTCCAAGGTATCTTAACGATTTTACAGTGATTTGGCAGCTGCTGATTTCTTTATGTGTTGTCCGTTTCTTTTATATTTTTAAATTCTACATAATATAGGCTTCCACATGTAGATACCTTCCGCTTGTGATTTCGATATTTAGTTCTTGTTTGAAGAAGCAAACTGTTTTACCTCCTTTACTTTATTCCAATATTTTTGATTCCAAAACAAGGGGTAAATACTGGCCATCTTGACTGATATATCTACCAGAGAATAGATAGAACATTGTTTATAGTTTATATGCAGAAATTGTTTTATCGAAAATGTTAACAGAAGGACAATGTTTTTATGTCTTTGAGATAAACATTTTACATTATTTAAGATCGAGATTTATGTCGACTTGTCAACTATCATATACGAAAATAAACAGAAACTCAGTCTGAACATCTAACAAGGAGCTACGTTTTATTGAGTTATGACGAATATGCAATATAACTGCGTTATTCTTAATTTTGTGCCATATCTACTTTTAAAAATGTCTACTGTGTCGGACAGAATGTTTCGCGAAGGGAGAAAACATGCAATCTTTGGTCTGTTACATTTAAATAACTTATAAAAGAAAACAAAAATTTGAAATTACAGAAAATGTATAAAATAAATAAATAAAGGTATTTTATGAGACAAATGCAATATTTTTTAGCCTAAGGATCATAGTGACTTCCTTAAGTTCTAAAAGGCGTGAACTAGGTACCTCGAATATCACCGTAATTTTAAATAACAGAAATTTGAAATCATGCTACGGTAGTACCGCGCCATCTTATAGGGAGCAGGGAGTTTGAATACCCTTGCGACAAATTGACATTTTGATTTGGTACCTAAAAATTTGTATTGCAGGAAACTATATACTAGAATAGTAGATTATCTACAAAAATGGATTAATTTAAAATACTTAGGTTATTCGCCGACAGATGGCGACAACAGTAAATAAAATTTCGTTTTATAAGAAAATGCCAAATGTTTATATTTATATTACACATGTTAATAAATTTTGAAAGGGCGTTCGAAGGTAACTATTGAATATTATTATCAAAACAAGAAACTAGAAAAAAAAACTGGAAAGCCTGGGAGTATTTTGAATTGGTTTAGATCTTATTTAAGCAATAGATAACATCAACACAAATACAAAAAGTGTTCTGTATTCATCAATTTTGTTTTTATTGTGGGTTAATGTGTAGATAATTGCAGAATTATTTTCGCCGATGAGACAATGCTTTATATATAATACGAAAAAATGTTGTATGTAGCATTTTATTGAATATGTTGATTTATATTGTACTTTTATCTCAAATAAAAAAGTTAAAGATATTGATCTGATTCTTAGTTTGAACTTTAATAATTGTCTTCTTGAAAGAGCTACTTGGGTGTAATTTTGAGCGAGAATCTCAAGTTTCAGTCTTATTATATTATGAATAAAAACACAACGAAGTAAGTACTTTTATATAGATAGGTAACTATTTGTCAATATGCACAAGGTTTTGTTAGAAAGTATCGTTCAGTGTTTTACTTTGTTAATTGAAACGAAGAGTGCAATGAAAATATAGTTTAATACATAAACGTTAACGGTCTTACAGGCAATACAAAAGTATAATATATGACAAGATATATAGGGGACATGAAGTGAGTAATATGTATTACCAGCATAACGTAAAATATTACTATCGCGATGTTTCCTTTTGGTGCTATTTAACACAAGGCAATAATTTCACCTTCTATTGAATTTTGTCTTTTTACTTTACTAAATTTCAATAAAATCCAAGTTCAGCAGATTAAAAAAATCGGTACACTAAAGTGTATTTAATATATTCCAAACAAAAATCGTATTTAACTTTGAAGAAGTTGAAGAGATAAATGAGAGACAAATTAGAAGGCAAGACAGAATAGAAAGCGACGCGGGTTTAGTAACGGATAACTTTCAGACACTTCTAATACTTAAATCTATTGAGACTTCCATTGAAATATCCAACCTAAAAATCTGTAAACTTGGTTGATATAACGGTTCGTATTTTACTAGTCCGCGACCTACTAAAATAACATTGGATAGCGAATCTGCTATTTCCGTCAAATTAAAAAAAGCGAACTACGCCCAAAAAAAAATATCTCCATTTCGTTAGATAAGGCTTCCCGGCAACCACAAGTTTATAAAAATCCTAAAGCAGAAATGCAAAATTGGATAGTAGGTAGTTGATAGTATGTGCGTGGTGTGTTTGAAGTTATTCATTTGAATTAACTGATAAATCCAATTTTTTGGTTAAGCCCTGATGTTTCTAGTAATGACGTGTTTCCCAGACACTGTATCCTTTTTCGAGCAAACTGGAACTTTAAAGCAGTGTGGCGTTAGAAAGTCTTAGAACGGTAATACCTGAGATAGATATTATTTCTTCCAAGTTATTATGGTCAAACTCATTTCAAGTTATAATATACTCACAATATAAGCAGTTTTTGAAATTATTTGAAACCTTGAAATTTATTATTGAAAATACTATTGTGGTAGGTGATTTTAATCTTACCCAGTATAATTTTGAAGTTTATGATCGTAAAAATAACATTTTTTTGTACATCAAACACTCAACTTACTAATTTCAATTATCACCTCCTGAATTTTATTCCTTTAGCTGTGGACTGCACTATTGAACGAGAAGAATTTCCTTTTTTGGATTAAATCGTGCACCATTCTTCATTACACATTCCTTTTAAATGCATGTACAAGTGTTACAACAAGAACAAGATAATTGTAACTTTAAAAAAGCAAATTTTCACGCCATGTGCATTATGCTTTTCAATACCGATTGGTCACCTATTCCGCTCAAACTTGCTTTTTTTGGAATATTTTGAACCACATGTTCGATCGAACCATACCTAAAGCTCTAATAATTTTAAGCGAAGTTACCCTCTTTGGTATAATACTGAGTTAATTCAACTGCTTCGAATGAAATATAACGCTCACAAAACTTCCAAAAAACAAATACAATACTCTCGTTTGTTTTCCAAATTTTCAGCAGTTAAGATCGTCATGTAACAAAAGATCGAAGAGAATTGTGGTGATATATTAGTAGCAAACGTAGTCAGATTGAAATTCTGGTCAGTATGATCTACAATAATATCGAAGTTAACTGTAATAGAGTACAGTAATCTAACTTACCAACATACATAATATATATATATATATATATAGCGCAGGGCTTCCATACTTTATGGCAGTCTTCTGCTCCGTGCTTCCGTCTAGTGTGTACACAAGTATTGTAAGATTTCCTTAGACATTAAATATATTTTTCTATTAAATGTTTATACTATTTATGCGCGTGTTTGCTTATTAGCCACTTCCAAAACACCACATTCACATTCCTCAAAACGTGAATACATTCGGTGAATATTTTAATTGTCTATTTACCATCAAATACTAATTTATTAGATTTTCAAGCTTCCCCAGTATTGGCTCGTCAACTATTTCTAAAGAACTGTTACTAAATCACCTGAAACAAGCAAAAGATATGGAAAACTGTTCGAGTGTGCCCTGTCTTAAAGCTTGGAAGTCTAGATACCCGCAACTATAGGCCTATATCTATTTGGTGCAATTTTGTGTCTTCAAATTCATGCTATGTGACCATATTCACAATACAATTATATATTTTTTTCACCCAATCAAAATGTTCTACAGTTACGAACTTAAGTTGTTTTACTCAGTTTGAATTGGAAGCTCTTGATAACCAGAATCAATTTTTTACAGTTACTCTAACTTCCAAAAGACCAAGTTGACCATTATGTGCCATTTTGATAGCTGCAAGCTTTTGCTTTTTCAGTTCTCTGTTAGAGTTGCTTGGGTCTCTTTTGATTGCAAGAGAACAATTTATAGAATACCGCCAAATATGACACATTTTGCCGATTTTCAGGGATCCTGTCTTGGTCAAATGTCATTTCTACTATTTACAAATGGCATCGCGAATGTTACTATAGCGAGCACTTAATATTTGCCGATGATTTGAAAATATTTCGAGGGTATATCAGCAGGTAATGATTGGTGAGAGTATAGACATTTACAGTTCAACGTTCAAATACGTAAAACTGTTAGATCTCCATTTTCAGACTATTAAAAATTTGAGCGTAAATTTCTGTGATAAACTTACTTTTGGTAGTCATATAAATGAACACTGTAAAAATTTACACATTTTTAATAACACCAGATGCCTTACATTGCTTTATTACAGTTTTGTTAGGTCTAAACTGGAATATGGATCGTTGGTTTGGTCTCTAGCTTAGTAAATATATTTATATAAGTAATATTAATTCGTTTGAAGGCATTTTTTGAAGTGCTTAATGTTAAAATTGAAGAAGTATAATCTGAGAGAGGACTTGATTATAATATCATGTTATCTAGGCTAGATTTTGTTTCGTTAAGTAAAAGGTATAGCGTGCCAAGCGTAAAATTTTTGTTTGGTTTGCTAAATAACAATATTGAGTGAAAAGTAAAACTAATTCTAATGTTCCTATTAGAATCACGTTATGAATGTATGTGTTTCAGTTGTCGCCTGTATTTGTAATGTGTAATAATAATTAAAACATTTTTTTTTAATTGTGCAATTACATTATTATTATATAATAATGTATTTCTTCGTTTGCACATTTCTTATACTTCATTTGGACCTGTAGTAAATAAATTATTATTATTAATTAATTTACATTTACTATTCCCATACTTATAGATCTACAATTAATTTGATATTCTTAGTAAACTTTAACACCAAAATACATGAAACGAAAATATAAACGTTTACGTAGGAAATAAGAGAACTAAACGTTTCGCCTTCGGGATAAAATAGTAAGGGGGAGAGTTCTGTGTGTCTGAGGTCTAAATACAAAGTAGTCTTGTCAATCGCGGTTCTAATCCTGGATTATCCTTTGGCAATCACGTGCCTATTGTTAGCGGTGTGAAGTAAAGGCTGCAACGGTCATTAGAATTTCTATTTATGGTCCATGATATGTAACCCTATTCACCTACCGCATTTATGGGGTGAATAAAGGAATTGAATTGGTTGAATCGTACAAATAATTACTCTGTTTCTATTACTTTTTATATTATTGCGGTTTCCAGAAGAAAAATATTGGAGGTTGTTTTGAATAAATTATTTACCTCTTATATATTGGTATGCTTACCATGAATTATTTATAAAATACATTCAAAACAATAACAATTGATTTGACGTTATCAATGGTTTAGCTATATTCCAAAAAATTTAGTTACATAACTCATAATTCGTTTGAGTAATAGGAACAAAGACAATATTTTTTGGAAATTCACCCAAAATTGTTGTTAATCCATGTTTGACTCCACTACACAATTTATAGTGATACCCCGTACCTTGTTTAAAGTAACTGAAGACTTATTGAGAAGTACCTACCTATTAAATATTAAAATTTCGAGTGTGTCGATTGTCGTTTCCTTGAGCGTTATTCACAGTAATGTATAAATATTTTTATATAACGAAAATGACTATTTGACATACAATGACTTGATAACATAAATGAATAGAAAACATACAACAAAAATGGAAGTATGAAATGTTGTTTACAACATGTATCAACAACGCAATAATAGTTATATAATTGGTTTATGAATTTGTTATGAAAATATTGTTTTAGGAAAACATGTTTCTTTACAAACCCTTAAGGATGAATATGAAACCAAAGCCATTGTTAAACTGTGTACATAACCAATTTAATAAGAAATCAGTATGGACGGGAAAGAAACGTAGTGTAGATGGATATCGAGCCCATAATAATTGCCAATCCCAACGAATCTTTAAGTTTTGAAGAAGAAATGTATGATTGAAGTCTTCGATGACATCTTTTATATTATAAATTCATAAATGAGTGTTTATTTAATGCTTACTTGTTTATTATGAATATTATTGCAAAATTTGTTCCCTTGATACCTTAAAATGTCATTAAATAATAGAAACAATGTATGTTGTTTTATTAATAACAATGGTTGTTTTTTACATAGAACCTGGAGGCAGTGGTTAGGTACCTTAATGGGAATATAAACATAAACACTAAGTGTCATTTATTAAAAATAGAAATTCGACCCGAATCTACTTTAATCCGTCACATATTGTTGCATGTTTGTTATTTAAAATTCCTAACCTGTTTCAGGTTATATGTTAGATATTCAAATAAATATGTTTTTCATTAAATAGTTGCTGTAAAATATTAATAAATCAAAAGATAATTAATTTTGTTAAAATAAAATAATTGCGCTACAATACATTAAATTTATTTTCAAATTAACTGTTTATACAGTATTTAACTTGACCCAGATGTATCGTTTTGTTTCATACGGATGAAAATCAATGACGTAGGTAAAAGGTGAAAATAGACGATGTGTATCTATGGTAGAATACACGTTAACCTTGTGTAACACGTGAGTTTCTGTAAAATATATAATTTGTTTTTATTTTTGCTGTGTATTTTATTTATAAGTTGTTCTCTTACTTGTTAGAATTATTTATAATGACATGTTGAATCAAGTCTGTATTTATTTATTTTCTTTTGACTAAGTATACGTACCTTATGTGTCAAATAATCAATAAATTAATATGATATTATTGATATTACATGAGAATATTTTGTGACGTCAAACTTGTATAATAATAATTTTAAAATTATTGAAGAAAAAATCTTTTATATATTCTGGTGGATGCGCCGGCATTATCTTAATTAATACCGTAAAACATATTTCTTAATTCAAATAAATAACAATTTAAATCAAGAAAGTGCCAACGTATATCATCGATATTTCCATTATTTCCGTACCAACCCCTCTGGTAGAGAACTAAAGCGAAAATTACTGTTATGAATACGTGTCAGACCGGAGACCAAGAGTTCGATAAGCATCTCGGACACGAACAGCCGGTAAATGCGGAATTAAAATTTATAATGTGCACGTATTATCTGTCCCGTTAGATAGGATCTCTTTCGAGTTAGTTACTACGGACGGCCGGGCAGTATTTTTTCCGCATATCGCGAAACAACTGTTTTTATATAGGTACGCCTAATACGACGATGCACGTAAGAGTAATCTACTTGTCGTTTCACAATAGCAACCGCGTTGGATATGCGAGCAATGATAAAGCACATCGCCGATGCGAAGCAAATATAACCCGTACCGTACTGATGGGAGACATGAACACTCGAGGGAAACATATATACATACATATATAGCTAGCCCGGATATGTTTACATACATACATACATACGCCAAAGGTAAGTATAGAGATATATGAATGTAACATTTATTTGGTTCGGTGTTCGCGTGTTGTTCTCCATTTCGGTGTACGGTCGCAAGCAACCACTTACAACAGTCAGACGACGGACAAACTTGCATAACTCACAATCTCTGTTCGGATTAATATTTCAAGCGGATAAGATGAGGCTGATGCTTCAGATCTACGCAACGATATTGTATGCTCAAGTCTTTAGGATAAACGTCTATGTGAGTGCCACTTTTCTTCCGTGTTTTTTTTGTTTCTTTAACTACGTATAGCCTGGTTAAGAAAACGCTGTAATACAGCTTTCCTCATAGGGTTATTAGTGAAATCAATTCACGAGAAAGACATGTAAAGGAGACATTAAAACGCTAACACACGCACATGTTTCTGCCTACCCGGCATCAGCGTGGTTTCGAGCACTTTTATGCTAAACACATATAATTCTCTCGCTGCTTCTATTGCCATACTTAACCTTACGATCTAAGTGAATATTCCTGGCGCTAACTAGTGCCGAAAGAAAGAAACACATGTGTTTGGCATAAAACTGCTCGAAACCACGCTGATGACGCCGGGTAAGCAGAAACATGTCCGTGTGTTAGGGTTTTATGTCTCTTTGATTTCACTTTATTTTACAGCGTTTTCTTATCTTGGTGTTATTTTGTAGGCATTCTTTTAGATGTGTTTTAAATATGTCATGGTAAGCCTTGAGAAATCATTCATGTGTGCAGTTTTCCTATGTACTGCCCTTTGGTGCGGAAACGTCATCTCGGGACTAGCAGTCTTGTGTTGCTCGAGAGAAGGGTGGGAAACTGTACTCGCTTCTTTTGCTGTCTGACTTTGCGGACAAGTGTTTCTTTTTTTCTGGCACTAGTTAACGCCAGGAATATTCACCTGTATCGTACGGTTAAGTATGCTGATAGAAGCAGCGAGAGAATTACATGTGTTTAGCATAAAACTGCTCGAAACCACGCTGATCACGCCGTGTTAGCGTTCTTATGTCTCTTGCGCCCCCCACATGTCTTTCTCGTAAATTGATTTTCACTAGTACCATGAGAAAAAAACTGTACAGCGTTTTCTTATCTTGGTGTTATTTTTTCTAGGCATTCTTTTAGAAGTATATAGCCTGGTTTACTTTTAAAGTAGAAACATCGTGTAATGGATGAAAAAATCAAATACATTTTGGATGCGTTTTGGCTCCCTCAATATCTTAGTAAAATAATGGTGTATGTACCTACTATATCCTCCTTTTTATATAGCAGGGGTAAAGTAGAATGTCACATTTATACAGGGTTCCCTTATTTTAAGCGGATAATTTGAAAACTGCAAATCTGTATTAAAATTTTTAGAAAATTATTTATTTGGCAAATTTATTAATAGAGGAAATTTACTCGCTCTACAGTTACGAGTAATGCAATTGTATTTTACGTAGATTGTTACAAGAAACCAAATATACGGCTTCCATGCTCCACATTTTTGTTATTTATTGTGTACGATTTCTGTTAATAAGGTCTAAAAAACTGATCTCGTATATTTTCAAGCGATAATTACTGGGAGAATTAAATAAGTCGGCGATACTGCACAAAATGTTTCTTTGGTAGTAAAAAAAGATGTGCAAAATGTTTTGAGCAAAATAGTGGAAATTTCTAACAGCCTCTATATCTTATACACAAACCTTTTCAAAGTAAATATTAATAGTCAGTCAAGTCAGCATGTCTTCGAAGTGAAAAAAATAAGAAATAATAGTAACTTAAACCATCCGTTGTTACGATCACATCGTAACAAATTCTTTAATTCATTGATCATTCCCGCGACTTGTTCATCGAACGACCAGTCAAGGTAATATTGCGGCATCTGCGTGGGTATAAAGCAAATAACATCGACGGCATGTGTACCTATGGTTTCAATTTGAAATATGGTCGCCAGTGAGAACGGTGACGCTCATACACACGCACACACGAGAGAAATCGCCTGTAAAAAGGGGCAATATCGAAATGCCGCCGTGGAAGGAGATGACGTCTCAACGGGGGAGTCCCGACCTCGGTTGCTTGGTTTACTCGACCTCCCCGATATACCTAGCCGCTCCCTCTCGTAAAATATGGAAGGGCGCATTCATAAAATGACGAATCCTGTGCATCTCATCATGCATAAACTCTCTTGATGTCTTCCAATCATCGATATTATCCGAGAGTCTCCAGTTTTCGTTTCAGAAATATTACCTTTTATAGTCTATGTATGATATGGTACGTATGAAGGTGCTTCGGGGAACGGATAGCGTAGCAGAGTTCGTATTCATGTATCTGGTGGTCATAGGCGACTCGTCAAACATCTATTTTTTCAAATATCGGCATGTTTTCTACAAAAATTGTTTGTATTACTGCTACTACTTTTGCAATAAAATGTATACGAACATATTCGTTTTAACACATATGATTGATATAACTCTAGTTTGAGGATCTGGTTTCGAAAATTATAAAGGAGAAAATTTCTGTCATATACATGCAATAAAGCCTTTTCCTTATTCTAAATGCAATAAATAAAATAACAGTTATGGCTTCACAAAGTTTATGATTATTTCGATATTCCATTATTTTTTAATGTAATTCCTATCCAATTCTATACCATTCCTTATAGCAACTTTTCAAATTTTTTAGACAATATAAAAAGTAATCTTCAGATATCTGTCAAAATACAGCCAACTTTTGAGATTTGGGAACAACAAAAAATCACACGAAGCCAGATCTGGTGAATATGGTGGATGAGGTAGCAATTCGTACCCTAATGCTACAAATTTAGCGGATTAATAAGAGGGCGTACTATCCTGATAGAACAAAATTAATTTTCTGAATAAATTCGATCGTTTTTTTCCTTCATTTTGGCACAGAAACAAATCAGTATATCAGCATAGTATCTTTCGTGCACTTTCGTCAGGAGAAATTCATTGTTGATTTTGTGGTGTGGTGATGTGCTCAGATTTTATCAACGGTGACATATTGAAGAAATTCTCCTGAATTTCATTTGAAATTTTAACACCAGTTCACATTTGCTCAACAGTAAGCAAACGCATCATCTATCTTATGGTTAGCTTTTTCATGCTAAAGTGTTGATGTGAAATATTGTGTATCTGTTTTGGTTGAGATGTTTAGGGCATTAACTATCTCGCTTATTTTTATTTGACGGTAACTTTTTATAATGGCATGGAATTTTTAGATTTGGAAGTATCGCCTAAGAACACCACATTTAACTAAGTACGTGGCACAAATGCAGCGTTATACAAAAGCTGAAAGTAAGCAATAGTGTCAACAGGTACTTTTAAATAGATAATAGTAAGGTCAAGATTTTTATAGATTTGTCGTTGTTTGGTTTACATCACACTGTTATAGATCTTAGCAGAGTATGTAAGACAATAGTTAATAGAACCGAGATTTGGCCTATTATGAGTGAGTGGTGAGTTATGAAATTATAGTTTATAATGATAAACATAACACTACCATGTCAAAATTCCACTTTACGTACTATACAGGTTCCAGAAATTTATATAATCCCAAATAATACTAAAGACAATGGACTGAAAACCTTTAGAAAAGTCATGAAGAAACATTTAATAGAAAGATGTTTGTGTAACATTACTGACAGACGCTCAAACTATCTAAGTGGTCAGTACAAATTGCATTTCTTTTTGCTTTTGTTTATTTGATATGTTTCATACTGTTGGTATAATGAAGGAAAATGGACGAATTTCTTCTTCCTTATAAAGATTGGCATACATGTCACATATTTTAAATGACGCACGTTGATGATTTACAATTTATAAAAATGTCACTGCAGTCACTATATTTCCAAAGATAATCAGACAATCCATAGAACCAAGCATTCTTTTATTATACATATTATAAAAGACTTAATAGAATCTTTCTGGGTCGCTTTTAGATTATACACTACGAATATAAGCGATATTTCAAGATATTTTGACAGCCATCAGCAACTCGCCAAGAAGACAGATGGCCCAAAGCAATCTCATTAAACTATCGCAGCTTATCTAGATTTTTTCCTACGCTACAAACGATGCCACCATCGGCTTCATCCACTAACCTGAAATTAGCCAAGCGTGAGCATACGTTGCGACGATGGTCAAGGTATACGTAATTACGTGAAAATATAAATAAAACGCGTTTATTTTTTTGTCAGCGAGAACCCTTTTCGCTTGTCGAAAGGGGGGCGCTTCTTTCGTGATGCGCTGTCCGTAGTGATAACGCAGCGTTACCGCTCACGCAACCGAACACGTAAGTATATGTACATACATCCATCCGGGAAGGTGATAAATATGTCGTGGGCATAATTTGCATTTTAGGTTATTATTGTCGTAGCTATTGTGTAAAAGTGTATTACGCCGCATGCTACGATGTCGCATCATACTAAAAAAAAGTTACTGACATACTGTTAACAACTCCATAAAAATAGTTATGAGGTATAAATTTATTCAAGCAGGCCATCTAGTAATTGTTGTTACTTCGAAATGGTTTCTTCAATGGTTATTTCTACTGGGTTTGGTATTTAATCAGTTTAGTTTAGTTCTTTGTTCGCATTTATATCAAAATTGATTTCTAATATTAAATGCTTAGAAAAGTGTTGAACATTGACATGTACACTCTGTTAATTTTTAAATGCGAGTCAAAGCGATGTTGGAGGTAGGCAGCCAATTTAACAAGCAGTTAATAGTAGTGATGCGTAATCTTGATGTGGTATGTTATATTATGTGTTTGTAGAGCGTCCACTTTTTAGACACTAACAATTCCGTTCTACATATATTGACTGCTTGTTAAATTGGCTGCCTACCACCAACGTCGCTTCCATTCGCATTTAAAAATTAACGGAGTGTAATGTGAAGGAAGGCATTTGGCAGCTATTTTCTATTTAAACTGATTAATTACATCAATGATACGTCCCTTCTCTCCAGAATTAATTTTATGGTACCTCAGTACGTTACGAGGTCCTTCCCTACTTTTGAAGTCCCGTCGTATAAAACAAATGTATTGCTTAAAGCATCCTTTTACGCAGATGACTAGGAACGCTAATGGATTTGTTGACGCCTATATATGATTTATATTGTTATCTTATTTTGTTTTTGATTTTTGGTATTACGAAGATGTTATTCAGTTTGATTCAGTTGTATGGTTCTCCTAATTTTAATTTGTTTTTAATGTATGGCATAAGTTCTATTAGTATTATGTTATTGTTATATTGACCTGTAAATGTTAACAATACGTGTGTTATATACTTTGTTTTTTTTCTTGTATACATACATTATATTCTATATTTTATGTCTTGTGCTTAGTACTCATACTGTTATTGCCATGTCTAGCCATACGATAAATAAATAAATGGAATTATTCTCTGTTCGACAATAAAGATACGTCGCACAATGGATCTTGTTTTGTTTTATTAGATAATGAATTAAATAATAACCATAATGATGAAATCATAGTCGACTATAGTTTCTGCTAAAAAGTTTCTGTTATAGTAGAGGACAGTAAGTTAATAAAAATATTCATAACAGCCCCTTATTTAGTCCTTATGTCTAATATTTTTTCTTGTACACTTCTTCTTTAAATTTAATAACAGAACAAATAAAAATGAAGGAAATGGGAGACGTCTTTTGCAAATATCTAGTTGGTGTATGTGCTTTCTTTTTATTAAAGGAAAGTAGTTCTAAATCGAGGTAATAAAAAAGCTTTGCCTATTGCTTCAATTAACTGTTTTTTTTTTATTTCTCGTTAGTTTATTTTATTATGTTAATAAAAGTATTTGTAATTTCTGTGGTTTTGAATATAGTCTTCAATTTTATTCTTCAGCAGTCATATCAATTCACGTTCTCCTTCAGCACATTCAATTAGTTTAGGAGTTAAAACATTACAAAATAGCAACCTATTAGAGAGAGCAAACGATCAGTTTAAATGCATATGCGATATATTATTGATACGGTCCTCTTATAGGTATAAACTCAACATAAATTGGCCAAAATTAAATTCGACACCCGACCATTTTGCAGACCTATAAGTACAGAAATCTCTCGTCTTTGTTTCATGTCGAAATTTCTATTTTATACTTCCATATTACGCTTAGTAGGTAATCGCCTTCGATTCCGCTGAGAGCTGTGCAAAATCAAACGTCCAACGTTGCGAGGCGCATCGGCCAAAGCCAGATTGACCGTTCGTTCGTTTCTCCGTCGAGCGACGAGATCGGCCGTTGGTCAGCTGCCGCTGATTGCATCACTCCGGGGATTTCCGGTTTGCGCGCACAAAGGGAGCATCGAAACCTGACGTTAAATATGATTTGGAAAAATCCTGACAAATTATCGGTTCTTTTGCCCGATGGATTTTCCCCCAACCGATGACAGGTTAAGCCGACGCAATCAAATACCGACGTGATGATGTGCTCGCTGTTACTATATTGAGTTCATATCATCCATTCTTGATACGGAGCGTTGGGCAGTTATTCTATTATATTCTCAAAATTATTAGGTAGGAAAGCACTTGAGTTAAAACTAATTGAAATTTATATTTGATAAACCGTAAAAAGATAAATTGAAGCGCAATTAAAACAATATCAAATGTGTCAAATCTCAATTTTTCAGAAACCAATCGAAATAAGCTAACCTAAGTATGAGTACAATGGACGTCTTTTAAGTTATTAATCAAATCTCACTTCTAAAATTCACCTCCATTTTTAGTTAATCTAAATCCAAAGTTCTAGAGCGATACGCGTTGTATTGTATCTACAACGAACTGTCAAACTTGACAAGTTAGTTAAAAAAATGGAATTAAACCAACGACATTTTCACGCAATAATTTTTATAATTTTTGAAGACAATTATCAAGAAAGATAATTCAACCGTGGAAGGATTAGTCTTAGCGACGATCTAAGTGCAAGTGGACCAAAAACGGTAGTGACTCAGGAAAACATCGATGCTGTGCGCAAGATGATCATCGAAGATCGCCATGTGACATGTAGCGAGATTTAGGCATCATTAGGGATTTCAAAGACCTCAATTCAAAAAATTTGCATGAAGAATTGTGCGTAAAAATAGTTCTTCGTTGGATACTGCATCTACAAAAAGCAGAAAACAGCTAGTAAGTTAGTGTTAAAAGACTCGCATGTTTAGGTATTTCAAGATGAAGAAAAGTCGATAAAAGTCATCCGTTCTCGAAATGCCTCTAATCTAACACGAACTGCGTGGTCACAGGTTCCAGTCGTTAGGAGGAACAGTTGATGCCTTCTAAAACGTAATCTTCATTGTACCAATAAACGAGCGTAGTGACTGCTTCCAGAGTTGGTTCGAGGGCTTGCAAACGTACATTGATCTTCTGAATAACAATAAAGTCTTTAAAAGCCTATCTAACTGTTTTATTCCAGCTCTTTATGCAAAACTTGAAAGACAATCCTCGTATGAAACATTAGACTATTTTGTAAAAATAAAGAAAACTTAAGTTACATAAATAGTATGCCTTGCTGGTGAATTCGGCAATATTTATGTAAATAAAACATTATTGGCATATTATTAAAAAAAGTTTGAAGAAAGAAAGTTTTGAATTATTACCCCAGTCATTTTGATTAAACTACGGACACTATTTAACATGGCTAGTCTGCGCGTGTGCATGACTGGGTATAATGTGACAAAAAGGGTAAGCAATGTTGCCAGGTTACGATATCATTATTGAGAGATGCCTCTTAAAATGCCTCAATATAAGCATATATTGTTTATTTTATCAGTTGCGTGACAAAACATTTTCGATCCCAAGTAATGAATTAAAAGCAGAGGTAAATAGAATTATGATGAAAAACAAAAAAAGAAAATGCCAATTACCAATGTTGTTGGCAATGGTAGCAATTGGAAGGATTTCTTAGTAACCTATGCAACTAACAATTATTTCAAAAGGTGGTGACTTTTTCTCTTTTCAGTATAAATATTTTCCATCGGGCTTTACCACATTGTGCATTGCTAAACTTTGTCTTCTTGTCATTTTTGGTATATAAGAACTAAGTACGATCTTAAGATATACAGTGATCGTCGCAAAATTCTTATCAAATGCGAAAATTTTTTATTTCCACTTTGTTTTTAATATAATTACGCTATTAGTTTATGCTTATCTGAAAACTAAAGCCCAAGTCAAATCTGACGAGCTACTATTTGTTTTGCAATAAATTGTGCTAGATTCAGTCAAAATGAAAATAATATTGTATTTCGGAAAGTATCGAGAATTTTAACTAAATTTTGTTATGTTTTGTTGTCCTATCAAACAATTTCTTGCATGATTTGTTTAGCATATTCTGGTATAGTGCCTTCCAAATAATAAAATTTTGTGAAAAGACCGCGCTGGGTAAGATTCGTCTGGAGCACTATCATATTGACAAAACATTTGTCTGCGTAACTTAAAGTGTTATTATTTTCAGCATCACCACTGATTTCCAAAAAAAAAGAAAATATATATTTTCTGAAATTTAAGCTTCCTCTAAAAGGCTACGGGCAATAATTTTATAGTTAAATATCCCACATCAAAATATATTGATTATCAACAACGCCGTGCGGATTTTCATCAGGTCCCATCTCCAATTTTGGGAATTTACTGTTGGAACTGCTTTATGTAATTGTTCATTGCTAAACGAGATAAATTTGGAAAACGATCTCTCTTCCTCCAACTGTCCTTGAAATCAAAAACTGAAATCTAGACGCATGTACAAATTTTGGCTTGTATGGTTTGAATTTATTTTTCCTCGATATTCTTCGGGTTTATGTACGAGCTTATGCTATTTCTCTGAAGTTAATTTTCGGAGTTTCAACAACAGTCTATATTACCTGATTTTTACCCTCGCCGAGTGTTGCATATTTTATTCTGTAAGTTGATTCAGTATTTTGGATGGAGTAGCAGTCGCTCCTCCATGTGCTTTATAGTTTTCGGCAACAATTAACACATTTTCAATTCTATCATCTTTCATTAATTTTACTGGCATTTCAATACAGACCTGAAGTAACCGTTAAGTATAAGTGCTTTGACAATTGACAATCGATGCCAAGCTTATTACATTACAGCATGAGACTATTGCCTAACTGGGTACTGGGTAGATTTTTTAGTTCATTTAGCGTGAAAAAACCCACTAAAATCTCCTTTTTCACATCGATATTCCAGAAATTATTATTTGAATCAAAGTAACGAATAAGTAATCTAACCTCCAAAAAAACTGAAAGTTCACACTCCAAGTATGGTAGCCAAATTTTTGAAAAATTGCTGAAAAGTGAAGAAATGATTACTTTTGAAAGACGTTGATTGAAATCCTTCATACTTTTCGAAAAACTATTATTGTGACTTTGACTGCTTTTGAAACTGCTATTTATTCTGAAACAAATACTAGCGCGTCAGATTTGATTTGCGCTTATTTAATTTTCAGATAAGCATAAACTAAGACCATAATTATATTTGTTTTTTTAAAAAGCGAAAACGAACAATTCGACGTGAACCTTATGGCGGATATTGTGTATTAGAAAGTAGTAAAGTATTAAAACTTATTGAAATACATGTTAACTGTCAAAGTTTGCTTAATCCAAGTAATTTATTCTAGTGGACTATTTATTATCTTTAATTTATATCCTTGACTTTTAACCATTTAGAATCTTTTTCCTGATATTCTACTTTTCGTAATCAACATTGCAGAAAAGTATTTATCCTTAACGTCCAAAGTAGTAGAAGGACGATAAATTTTCTTTAAACGAGCAATCCATACCTTTCAAACAAGGAAGTAATGCAAAACGCCAAGTATATTTCCTTTTTTTCCTTAATTTACGAATAAAACGGTTGGCGACAGACATGTTGATTGAAGGTCTTTACGTGACAAGCTCTCGGTACGCAATACCGGTCCTCTGACTACCTCTATATACTTGAAGTCGGGCGTCGGAGACATGAAAAAATCGCCGGCAATCTTTCAGAATCTTTATATTACACTCATTTCCGTTTAAACTGATGTACTGTCAGCGGTTCTCTGCTCGAAGTTATATTGAAAAAGGAACGTCGTTGTGAATTATTTAAACATGCAGATTTCACTTGCACGTTTGAAAGTTAGAATACTTTTCTCGGGAAAAGTAGGAAGAGATACATTTTGTACAGTGATAAACTATTCTTTCTTATGAGATGCAAGATGAGTAAAGGACAATTCAGTTATTGTTTTAAATATGAAACGTTGGTAACTCTAAAGAATTTCGAAACGAATAATTTGCATTAAGTTTGAGTTTTGGACAAGTTACAAAGAACGTATTTATAAGTCGGCTAACTTTCGCGTAATATTTAATTTGAATTTCCTTTTCGAATATGCAAAATGTTTAGAAACTGTTCGTATAATTGCATTAGCTCTTGTTTCGAAATTAGTTTATCGTTTATCTCTGGCAAGCATCAATAAAGTAAATATATGTCATGATATAATACCTAACCTTTCTTTCCCTTTCTGTACATATAATACTTTAGTTGTTAACGTAAGTATAAATCTGTAGCTTCTACTTTTTATGATTTGCATTAAAAATGTTTAAAAGTAACATAATCTTAATGAAAATTGCACATACACTACCGACCATAAGTGTTTATCCACTTGTATAATTGGGGATTATTCAGAGAAACTATTTTTTATCCCTATCAAAATATTTGTATTATTAAACTGTAACTACGAGGTAGATTATAATTCCTCTGTTATATACATATTCTGTGTACGTAATGAACCGACTGGCATTGATATCGAAAATGATCCTTTTTGCAGATCACGCACGTTTAGGTAGACGCATTAAATACGCAGCAGTTTTTCGGACATGTTTATCACGGACGTCATAAAATAAGAAAATAGATGACACGTTAATTTTGATATAATGAAAGATTTAGTTTGCTTTTAGCTTTTCTATTGCAAGTAATGAATAGTGAAGAATTCGTGGAAAGTGCTTTAAAACAGCGAGCAATGTTAAGTAATGTCGGCAAGGAAAGAATTATCTACCTAAACGCGTGCTCAAATAGTCGCATATCACATCACTAAAAGTAACCGAGAAATTGCTAAAGTACTAAAATTAGACCATAAAACCGTGGATTATAATGTTAAAAAGTATCAAAGAGGTGGCAGTGTATTCAATAAACAGCGACCCGAAAGACAATAACAACACCAGCAGAAGATCGCGCAATTGTAGCCATAACCAAACGAACTAGACGAAAAACAGCGCCAGAAATTGCTGCCGAAACACATATTTCGCGCCCAAAACTAGTTAGAGTCACCATGGTAAAAAAGGTGTTTGCGCCAAGCTGGTTTGTATGGAAGAATTGCTATGAGGAAATCGTTATTACACAAAGCAAACAAAGCTAAACTCGACGATTGCAAGGACTGTGTGGTTGTATAAGTCACAGGTATCGCAGTAAACTCCACCCCACATGAATCATTATTCGAAACCCAGCGTTTCGAGAGGACGTGTACTCCCATTAGTAATGATACCAATAGAGGGAATATACAACATTTCCTAGCGGAATTTAACTCAAAATTCACTACAATCAAGTTTATTATAGAACAAGAAGTGAACAACCAACTTCTGTTTCTAGATACCTAGTCATACGCACTAACAATAAACATCTGTAGAAAAGAAACTAATTCCAACAGACTCATTACGGCTGATTTATACCACCAATAGTCTTGTTAGATTTCCGTTAAGTAAGAGCAGGTACGAAAGGGAACTAAAATACATAAAGGATGTAAGTGTGAGGTACAATGGTTTCTCTTCTACTGATGTTGACCGTATTTTAAGGAAAGTTCAATACAAACAACATCGGAAATTGCATGACCTTGCCAATAAAATATAGACGTGTCTTTTGTATCAAAAAACAACTTGAAGAACCTTTTAGGCAATCCCAAAGATAAACCGGATATGATGAAAAAATCTGGAATTTATCAAATCGTATGCAATGATTGTGATAAAGTTTACGTTGGACAAACAAAAAGTAGTACCGAAACGAGGTTTAAAGATCATATTACGCACTATCGTTTCCATAAACCAGAACTATCTAGCGTGACAGAGCATGTGGTAAAATTCGGATACAATATTGAATTAAAAAAGCTTAAGCTTCTTGAAAATGTAAATTCGTGTAGAGAACTAGATGAGTACGAAACCATATTTATGAAAAAGGACAAAAGCTTGCTGAACAGAGAACTACCCCGAGTCTGCTTGATTTATTACCATAATGCCCTGTTAAAGATATGGTTCATTTTCGTCCCTTCCATTCCCGAAAAGGTACAGATATCCGAGACCGTCCAATATATAGCTATGTATTTTAAGAACTATTAGAGCCTGCGTAGGAAATATTGCATGTGCGATACATTTTTGCATTAAATCGGTAACACGGTTGACAAAGAGAGTCCACGTGCTCCCGAAACGCTGCATTCTGAATGATTATTAATTTCTATGGAGTAGAGTTTAGTGCGATACCTGTGAAAGCTAAACGGTTAGCATGGGCAAGAGAACGCAAATACTGGACGTTTGAAGATTGGAGGAAAGTGTTCTGAATCGACGAATCTAAATATCTCACCTTTGGTTCAAACAGAAGAACATTTATCCGTAAATCCGAAGAAGAACAAGCACTTGCATCCTGTATTACAGCAATAAAACATGAAGGAGAATTAGTCATGGTTTGGAGTCATTTTGGAGGTACCCCTGTGAGCGATTTAGTCAAATTAGATCGTATCCTTAGAAAAGAAGGTTATAAGATTTTGGAGAAAGGTGCCATCTCATCTGGAACACGATTAATAAGTAAACACTTAGTGTTCCAGCATGATAGTAATCTAAAACATACTGCAAATATATGTCATAAGTATTTCGAACAACTGGAGTACAGAGAGAAAACTGTTATTATGAAGTGATTGCCCCAAAGTCCAGATCTGAATCCGATCGAGCTTTTGTGGGAGGAACTCGACTGATAGATTCGAAAATCTGCTCCAAATTCATCAATTACTTTGGGCACAACCACAAGATACGCGGAGGAAAATAGAGCCGCTAGCACTGGTAAAGCTGTTAGAGAGAATCCCAAGATTGTGTGCGGCAGTGATAAAAGGGAAAGGTGGACACATTGACAAATCATATACCGTGTTTTATCGGCAGATATATGTATGAACATACCGTACATACGTTCTGATTCAGAGACTAATACATTTTAATGTTTGGCAATACACTCATTTCTGTACTGTTTAACTTCTTATCGATGATTAGTACAGCTATTATAACATTTATTGTTTCAATGAAACGCTCATACATATCGACTAGCAATTTAGCAGAACATTTTCAATTAGATACATGTACTAGATGCATACATGTAAGTTCTTAAACTGGAAACGTGAAATGATTTCGCTACTAATACCGCCGAAGGGTGAAAACATATCACCCGATTAATATTTATGAAGTGCTCCGGTTCTTTTTCGTTGTCGTCGAAGGGAACAGAAAAAAATTGAAACGTGAAAAATCTTGTGTAAATTCATGCCACATGGGACGGTAATACATAACAGGACGTAGAGAACGGTTCCGCATCTACTGGGAACGCAAGTTAATTGAATTTTTTACGATCCGAATGCATTTCACTTAACATCGGTAAATAAATAAACTCTTCCAACGGATTAAGGATAAGGAAAGGAATCTTGTAATTATCCTTTAATTTCTTTCCGTATTTTTCTCTTGAGTTTGGTGGAAATTATTTGAGTATGAATCGAAGAAGCATCACGTAAGCGTAAATTCTGCTGAATATAAGTACTGTCAGAATCATAAGAGAAGAGCCCTACGTTATCAACAAATCAATATATGAATTAAGTCAGTACTTCAGTATCATATTAGATATCGTACTTCCGGCAGTATTTCAAGAATGTTATGGCGCGCACATGACGAAGTGTCAAACAACAAGATTAATGTCATTTTGAACTTACTTTAATTTCAATGCAGTATTAAAATATATATAGGCATCTAATTTCTGTTGACAAAATAAACAGTGGACAGAGTGTAATATTAAATAGTTGTCAATTAAGTAAAACAAAACGGGCGATTTACGTTGCAATAAATGAGGTGACAAGAATTTTGTTATAATTTCAAACCAGATATTCAACAACGTGAATCAAATTACGTCTCTGAATTCGGCTGCTTATCGACTGCATGTTGTTGGTATGGAAATCTTATTTCTGCTGTATTTCTTTTTTTGTTCTGTACATTACCGAACACATGGGGTTAGTAGAACATCTGTTTTGCCGATACGTTACGAACCAATGACACACGTTTATATTTCTATCTTTATCTTTTAAAGTAACTTGACTAATAACTTTACAAATGTGTGTCGTTACTAGACGCGGCAATTTGTGACGCAGAGCCCTTTTCTTATTATTCAGATAGTATGTTTTAGTATTTGACATTCAGCAGTTAGAAAATTTAAAAGCTTTCATACAAGATATACAAAATAAGATAATTGAATGTTACAATCGCTTCGGATATTGTTTGGCCATCAATGGTGACATCTTTAAAAATTTGTTAAATTAGTTTTTACGTTTCTTAAATTTGTTATAAAGTTATTTTATTAGCTTTCTTGATGTCTGCTGTTGTCTTCCTGGCGTGTGTTAATACAGGGCGTACCATGGCTTTGTATATTCACACTTTATTTTCCTTACTTAGGTATATGTTTCTCCAGGTCATTGCGTTTCGATAGCTCGCTACCTGTATCGCCTTCAGTGTCTGGTGTTGAACCTCCGTGAGGAAGTCTGTTTAATTTGTTATCTTACCACCAAGGTACCTAAAGCTCATCACCTGAAGAATGATGGATCCGTCTAGTTCTAGTTTATAACAAACTGGCTGCTTACTTATTACCATAGACTTAGTTTTATCTGTTGACATGTACATATTGTATTTTTTTGGCGGTAATGTTCAATTGATGTAGAAGTCTTTGTAAGTTCTAGTAGTAACAGTTGTCGACACGGCGGAACCCGACAACCGTACGACTATGACAAACGGCCGTGCAAAATCTGATATAATATCTTTGTAAGTTATTTTCGTTATTAGCTAGGAGCACTGCATCGTCGGAATAGCATAATATGCTCACGTTGTGTCTTCCCATGAAGTAACCATCTTTTCCCCTTATGGATGCTATCATACGATCCATTATTAAATTAAATCAAAATGGGCTTAAGGAATCCCCTTGCCGTATGCCAATGCTTATAATTATAGGCTTGTAAGTTTACTTACAGATTTTTCAAAAATTTTTGAGGAAGTTGTATTTGACCGACTTTATAATTTTTTTAATAAAAATAATTATTAATTGTCATCAGTATGGATTCACTTAGGGATAGAGATATCGGAATCGCCGTTTTCGATCTCATAAATTTTATAATTACCACCTTGCAGCGTAAGAACTTACCATGTCATATTGTGCTTGATTTGTCGAAGGTGTTCGATAACGTAGCTGGAGCGCTATGGTGTTCGAGGCACATCTTTATCCTGGTTCAAATATTACTTGAATCATAGACAGCAGATAGTTGAGATCAACTCTAATGGTGTTCGTGTTTATTCAAATCCCATTTATACCTGTAAGGGCCCACTTCAAGGCAGCATCTTGGGGCCACTACTACTGATGTACTATGACTGGTTTATCCTCCTGTTTAATATCCGAATTCAAAGTTTGTGGGCGTCTTTTGGGGAAGCAGTCGAGAACTTCGTATCTTCGTTAGTCAAACAAAAGTCCTGCATTTAATGTTGCGCTTCAATTACAATCAATCTTGTAGAGGACATTTTAGAGCTAACAGGTTTTTGACCATGTTAGCAATCTATATTTTCTAATGTGTAGTGTTTTATTCAAATATAGAACATTGTTTGAACATAATACTTTTCTTCACACCCCCCATACGAGATATAAAATAAATTACTTGTGCCCCAAGCACAGGCTATAGTTGACTGAAAGAAGTAAAGAAGTCTTAGTTATGTGAGTTTAAAATTTTTCAATAGTTTGCCCCATGCAATACAAGTTAGCAATATCCATGTATTTAAAAAATCAATTAAATATTGAACCTTATAGCATAGATGAATTTCTACATTCCTGATTACCAGGTGGATGAATATTATTTATTTTTATAACTTCATTTTGGTTAAATTTATATAATAAATTTTTCCTTCGACGTTTGCCTTTCTAAAACTACTAAGAAGCAATAAAACATTTTTGTGATTGGGTCTGTAATTCGCTTTGTCGCTACCTAACAATTCAAAAGCGCGAAATTTAAATGTTTATCTATGAATATATAAACACAAACATGTACTTGTATGTGCGTATTACGTGCTAATAGTGGAAATAAATTCAAGAAACGGAAAGAAGGATGAAATCGTATATAACCGCGTAAGCAAGCCAAAGAAAAACTGCCGCTCCGTTCGGATGAAAATTTAACAAAAATATCCGCTTTGCTTTGATATTAAATACGTTTTATGTGTGCATGCGGCGGGCGACCGTCCCCGTTAGGTTCGGACGTAAACAAAAGGGGCGGACGGGCGGCTTCAGATTTGCCCCGGGGCGGAATCATGTAATATTAAAATAATTTAAAGCGGTGGCATCACGGAGCCGCCGGTAAAACTGCCATCACTAATGCATGTACCTAGCTCGTGACATAAAATATGTCGCCGTTTATGCACACGAGCCTCGAATAGGCGCGCATCGAGTCGCTTTCTGAATACACAGGATTTGTCCTAAAACGTTCAGTGTTTCTACTCAAATATTAAGCGCATGAATATAATATATTCATGTAATTAAGCTGTTATAGTATCGTAGAGTAGAAATACTTTGTGACTTTGTGGATTAACGTGAAGTTAGTATAAGTTTTGGAGGACAAAATAATGAAGGTGGCAACTAGGATTTGTTCGAATTAGGAAAAGGCGTTCAGAAAACCAAGCGAAAAATTATTATTTAATAAATTATTACGGGATGATGTTTGCAGCATGTAACGTATAATTTTGTTAGGTCTCAAATTACTACAAATAAAATACTACGGGGTATATATAAATGATTGAAAGACATTTAAATTTCGCGCTTTCTATTTTTTTTTTGCTTTAAGTTAGAGCGAAATATTAGTCAACGCAGCTGAAGTTGTAAACATTATACATTATAGGCATAACATGAAAACATGAGAACGTTGATATATTTGTACCGATGTATTATGACTTTTTCATTGGTTACTGTATGGTGGCTGTAAAGAAGAGGCAATAAGAAAAGCCTTTCTAGTAAAATAATAAACAAGTAAATGAAAACTAAAATACAGAACATAAATACAACAATAAGATAAACGTTACCAAAGGACGCTACTGATAATTATAATAATAATAATAGTGATTTATTTCCTACATCTTATAACACCCAATAACAGGAAATTACTAAAATACATAACAGCAAGTAAACAACAACTCATATATGTACATATATAAATATACTAATCTAAACTAAACAATACCAACACGTTAGGGAGCATAAAGTAGTAAATATTACAATTACCCTATGGTATAAGAGTATATATAAAGAGGATTATTCGACTAATACTAAAATTAAATTAAATTAAATTGGTGATGAAATGTTGAAAAATATCAGGGGGAAGAGATCAGACGAAGAAAGACTGCATGATAGATCTAAATGGGTCAGTGTGCATGTCACAAAGATCGGAGATGCTGTTGAAGTTAGTACACATCAGGTGCACTGGGGACCTTATAAGAACATTTGTTCGAGTGCGACCACAATAGAAGACAAATGAGGACCTGCAGCTAACTCTGGGAACAAGAAAATTACACTTACCCAAGAGCCAGGGACAATGAATCTTGTTATGTACTAAACAAAATGAAAATTTTAGTAAAGAAATCGTTCGTCTGCTACAAAGAGATACAAAATTAAATTTCCGCAGCAGCACACCATGTTCAAAGCCTCTAGGTGGATAAAATCCCTCCAATAGATAATAGAGAAATTTCAGAAACCTTCTCTGTACCGTCTCAATAGAGTTTATGTGTGTTTCATAAATAGGGAACCAGACCAACGCGGCGTACTCCAACCGGGATCGAATGAGAGAAAAAAATAACGTAGAGCTAGTATACTGCGAAAGTCCCTACAATTAGGGTAAATAAATCCATATATTTTATTACATCGCGATACCAACTGAGATATGTGATCAGAAAAAGACAGAGGGGTGTCAAAGAGCACCCCCAAATCTTTGACAGATGTTGATACCTGCAGTGGCCCACCTTCAACGTTATAATTGTAAGTAATAGCTTGCTGACGCTTAGTAAATGTCATGGTAGTGCATTTTGAAATATTTAAAGACAATCTGTTAAGCTGACACCAGCTGGAAACACAATCGATACTTCTCTGAAGCAAAACACAATCTGCAATAGAATCAATGCTTAGAAACAGTTTAATGTCGTCAGCGTACATTAGCGTTTCGCATTCAACAATACTAGCAATGTCGTTAATGAAGAGCAAGAATATTAGAGGTCCAAGATTAGATCCCTGAGGTATACCAGAGATAGCGATGTGCTTGGATGATACATAATTCCTATAGGATACTTGAAATTCTCTATTGATCAGGTACGACTGTAAGAATGAGCGTAATGGTCCTGAAAATCCGAACGAATTCAGTTTTCGTAGAAGAATATAATGGTCTATCTGATCAAACGCTTTCTGGAAGTCCAAGTAAATAGAGTCAACTTGGCTTCTGTTGTCTATTGCTTCAGACACATATTGCGTAAAACAAACGAGATTAGTAACGGTTGAACGCTGGGATATAAAACCATGTTGCTTTTGAGAGATCCAACCGCGCAACTCTAAAGAAAGATGAGAAAAAAGAATACGTTCAAACGCTTTTGAAAAGTTACAAAGTAAAGAAATTGGACGATAATTGTGGATTTCACAGGGATCTCCTTTCTTGAGTACTGGGCATATCTGTGCCAACTTCCAAACTGTTGGAAATTTAGACTGCTTCAAAACAAGATTGAAAATAACGTGCAAAAGTTTCGAAAATACATAAGCGCAATCACGAACGACAAATCCCGGAATATTATCTGATCCCGATGTAAAAGAATCCTTCGACCGCCTAAGAGCCACCTCAATTTCTTTTAGTGTAATCGACGTAACTGTTATCGTCGAATTTATCATATCGTGAAAGGCAGGCAAGTGATTATTTCGGGACTGAGTGTATACGCTATTGAAGTATTCCGCGAAACCATTTATTATATCAACAGGTGTAGAAAATTCATTGTTATTGTAATTCATTCGCCCAGGTATTCTTGTACGTCCGCGTCTGCTCTTAATATAAGACCAAAAACGTTTTTTCATTAGCGATTTAGCTTTTAACATTAGAATAATTTCAGAGTTAAACCAAGGGGGATAATATCGGCGATGGCTTGCAGATGGTTTGAATTTAGGAACTGATTTGCTAAACACTTCGTACAAAATGTAAAATGTGCGACATGCCACGTCTACGTCACTAATACCTTCCAAAACAGACCAATCGGTTGAATATAAGGTGTTATATAACAAAAGAAAATTGGCCCTTTTAAAATTAAAAGTATCTAGAGGACTATCCATAGTAAACGGATAGTTGGGAGAAGCTAGTGCTGCTATGTTGCAAGAAAGACCAGGGTGGTAGCTATCCTCATTTATTAAGGGGGGCAGGATCCTTAGATACGTCACAAGAAAAATTAGAAAAAACCAAGTCTAACAGTCGTTGACTAACATTGACAATTGTATTCAGTTGCTGCAAGTTACTAAAATCCTTGAAATTATTGAGTATAGTAGAGTACGCATCATTACAATCATTAACAAAATAAGAAACATTAAAATCACCCACAATCATTATACAGTCAGATAGCATACAATCTACAGTACTGAGTACATCGAAAAAACCATGAAAGTCTGTGGCAGGCACCTTCGGTGGTATATATACTAGAATGACAATAATGGCGTTACCTGCAGAGCCAAATAACTTTACCGCTTATCGCTATGTCTCATAAAAGCGCCAACTTTCCGACACAAGAAAAGCGCGGCTGTTTCAAACACCTTTCAATCATTGTTGAACACAGTATATGTTTATAGCGTAGATTTATTATACCTAGGCATTTTGTTAGCAAGGAAAAATCATTGTATTAGTAGTTTTGCAAGCTAATGTCGCTTCTCGCATCCCAGACTCGGTCGTCTCCTATCGCTCCAATCAAATAATTTCTTTCCTTTTCCTATCATTTTACTATATCCTAAATGGCGTACAATAACTTTAATAGAAACCAAAAACATTTATGTTAATAAACGATAGATGATTAACTTAGCTCTAATTGTTTGAATTTTAATTGAAAGGTCTTTTTCTACTTATAGCATACTTTAATATTTATTTCAGAGTCTTACAATTAAAATGGTGACGAAATATTACTTTGTCCTTTATAAACATCCACAACCTTCATTCTTCACGTGCAACAGTAAGCCGCTGACATAACAATATTCCATTTGCAATAATACTATTTTGTCGCCCATGTTTTCAGGGCAAAAGTTCAAGTAAGAATGGAAAATGTGTGTAAGGGACATATTGCAGTCGGTAGCGTGAAATGCTTAGATTATATTCGTTACTAAGTCTTGCAAATTTATATATTTTTTGTTTCTTATAAGAAACTGGTAAGCCCTTAAGAAAACGCTGTAAATACAGCTTCCTCATGGTATTAGTGATATCACTTCATATGTGAGACATAAAACGCTAACACACGGACATATCTCTGCCTTCTGCCTGGCGTCACCGCATGTGCCGAACAAGGCAACTCTTGAAGCAGATGGGTGAGATCTTCGACCTAGTCGAAATGGTTCCTTTTGAGACCAACAATATACCCGATCATATATATATATATATATACATATATGTTACACATTCTTAATTCTAACTTCTGACAAACGAGCTTCGGCAAATGTTACGCACTAATTTAAATGTAACTTTGTGAATTTCTACACCAATAGTGATAATTTTTGGATGCTTTTCGCCCGTTTTCAAGCTGTAGGTATAGAATATGAAGAAATTTTCATCAAAACGTTGAAAAACAATGCCGCATTACAATGCAGATCAGTGTCAGATGCGGGACAACACACGAGAATCTAAAGCAACAGATTACAATCGCGAAAATATCACAACGAACATATATGTATCTACATGCGAATTGTTTTTAATGTTATAAATTTCTATGGTCAATTAAATTATTGGAACAACATTTCAAAAATATTTTTAAAAATATACTTTAATCAATGCGAAAAAGATTAAATATAAGCTGGTATAATCCAAAATTTATAACACACCTCATACGAAGTATAATCATGAAATAACTTTCACTTATTCTAATGAACAAAAAGTTGGAACGTGAAAGCAATTTGGGTATTACAATCCCCGAAAATATGCATTATTAATAGGGAACAAAGCTTTCGCGGCCGTAATTACATAGTATTACGAAAATCGTTCCGAACATTTTGGGCTAATACCTAACTCTTTCATGTCATCAATGGCGCAATGAAAATAGACGGGCGTCACGAGACGGGGGCCAAAATTTGCATATCAGATTTTTAAAATTCATAAGATCGTGACACGGAATTGGGGGAAATGTGCAAATTTGGAGTAAATTTAATTAAACTTAAAAACCGACTCGTCAAGGATCTTATCTATTAGGGCAATGTAATGAATTAATAATTAATCTATTCGTCAGATATATGGTGATTTACTTTTTTACAGGGTGGTAGACGTAATATTAATGTTGCATATGCATATTTAGTGAACTAGTAGTAACTTGACAAAAATGGATAAGGTACATATAACGTAGGTAGACATAAGATAGACGCACACGTAACTAAATTGTTTGTTACACAGCTAGATATAGCACTATATGTACGTCTGTCTAGCAGCGTACATAAGCATGTAACCGGAACATCGTATTCTGATACATTCAAATATCCTAACAATTAACCTGGAAGGTGTTCCTATACACATACATTTTAAAATACGCTGTTAGAGTACTTTATTAACGTTGTTAGAAGCAAAATGAATAATTTAACTCCAGAAGAAGTGGTTGGAATAGTTACTTTAATCGAAGATGGGTGGTCTCAAACATACGTGATTAATTTTATTAATCAGTCAAGTGTTTCTAGGGCAGTAGCCAGATGTAGAGAAACATGAGGTTATGCATATATAAAAACCGGTGCCAGGTCGTCGAAGCTGTACTGCCCCTAAGATGACCGATTTCTAAGACTACAGGCATTGCGTCGGAGGCATGTAACTCCCAGGCAATTACAGATTGACTTTGCTAGTGTCAGAAATACTCCAATAAGTACCCAAACAGTTCGTAATAGACTAAGTCAGAATGGAATAAGATCCAGAGTAATCGCTACAGCTCATGGTCTTAGTAGGAATCACCGTGTGGCCCGCTTAAGATTTGTTAGGGGACATGTTAATTGGGAAAAGAATGACTGGGCCAATATGCTCTTCACGGATGAGTGAAGATTTAGCCTTTACACTTCAGATAGACGTTTACCAGACGACACGATGAGCGTTACCCCCCGTGCAATATCAGATTTACACTGAAAACCACGAAACTTTGTGGTTACGTCAAAGTTATGTTATATACTTTTATCTCGCTTATGTATACGTATGCTTCTGGCTTTTATATATAGTGCTTGTCTTCACTTTATGGATGAAACAATGATGTAACTACAAACTTTCGTGATTTCATCCATATGCCTAATTTTGGTGTTGGTTCTATCATGCTTCGCTGGGACGTGTTTTTAGTAGGCCGTACAGAATTAGTATCAGTAAATAGAGGTACAATGACTGCTCACAGGTATATAATAAACATTTTATAAGATCATGTAGAACAATACGCACCAGTAATAGGCAGCGAATTCTTGTTAATGCACGATAATGTAAGATCCCATTAGCAATAATTGTCCGGAAATACCTTGATGCCATTGGCATTTCAGCGTTAGATTAGTTTGCGGTGAGTCCAGACATGCATCCTATCGACAATCTGTGGGATTATCTTCACAGAATAGTACGGATCCAACACGTTGTCCTAGTAGAGAGCTGCAGGGATTAGAAGATGTCCTTCATGAGGACTGGTAGAAGTTAGACCAAGCGGTCATAAGAATCGGGGTTGGCAATATTGAGTCATTAGTTACTATCCTGTAATTTCTTCCCAGAAATATAATTTCTTTTACCATATATGCTCAATCAAAATTTCAAATATGATAAAATCCACAAACGACATCGAATCATTTTGCAATTTTTCAATTCTGTCCGCTACTCTATAGTACATAGTTCTTGCGAATACTTCTTTTTACCTGACTATCTTGAAACATTTTCTGGCTTTTCTCGATAGCCTTGACGTGTCTCGGATCGAATTGTAGAACTACCTTCGTTACATCATCAAACTATTCGCAGTAGCAAAACGTAGCCTTTAACCATGTTCCCCAATGCGTAGTAATCGGCTGTGATCGTTCAGGCACTTTGGAATAGAGTTCGTGAAAGCATTTTGTAGGTTTTGGGGACTTTAGAAATACTGTCTTCGTATGAGCTATTAAAGAATTTATCCGTGGCTAATATTTAGGAATCAATTACGTCATAATGTTTAAAGCATGGATTTTACATGTTACATCTAATAGATTGTCACTCTCTTCTTTAAGTGATCGGCTTAAGGAAAGGATATTAGCGGCACTGTCACTCACAAACAATAAAACTTGGGTTGTTGGAACTTGAAATTAGTTCAATGCCCTTAACACCACTTTTAAACTTTGATCGCTAGTACATTTTGTAAGTCTTTTGGAAGCAAGTAAGGTAGGGGATGACGGTTTAAATTCTTTCATTGTACGTATCATCACATTCACTACAGAATGTTTTTGGCGATCGGTTGTTTCGTCCACACATAACCATAATTTTTTATTTTTCAATTCTGCTTTAATTCTTTTTTCAATGTAGTCACGAACAGATGGCTTAAACTTTCTTAACGATGTCCAATTTGGTAATGTATAATCCGAATATAATTGTTCCAGAAGGAGACAAAGCTTGTTAGTCTAGTAAAGTGAACGGTGAATTACATAGAATACAACAAACACCTATATTAAATATTAATTGTTCGCTGTATCGTTTGCCACGGATTACGGAACAGTGTTTTATACTTTTTAAGTGTAGCTCACACTTCCACCTACTGGTACACGTCAAATAGTTGTGACCGGGGTGGAAATATCGAATATTAAGCTTATCCTATAATTTCTTCTCAAAAAATATAATTTCTTTTACGACATCTGCTTACTAAGAATTTCAAATACGAGTTTCTGTTTTCATTTGGTCTCTAACCTAAATTAAATGAACATAACAATTGTTTCTTGTACTATATTTTGATATACTTACAAGTTTCCTTAGTCATAAATCATTCTTGTGCTACTTTTTTGCGGAGTGTATAATAAAAGTTCTTAATGTCCTATATTTTAAATAAATTCGAAACACCTTTTTGTGTTCGACTTTTTCTGTTTATTTAATTACTTAAGGAAGTTCTGAACCAGTTCAAAACATTTCCAGACATCCCAATCCAGCAAAATTTATTAGTATTGGATATAGAAAACACAAAGTAGATTTAAACAAGATATCATTTTCACGGAAAAATTTTAATAAGCTATATACGTTTTTAATTATCGTCTTTATTTGTTCAATCTCGCATACGCACGTCTATATATCGCTTTATATACGGCGTTGAATAACGTTAGTTTGTCACGATACGTTTCCGTTCCGTTCGATTTCGTATAATTCACCCTCTCGGGCTGCGACGTTGTTCAAATGTCAGGAGTGCAGTAAAGTATGATCGCTTAAGAGAGCGAGTAAAATATCGAGAAGAGCAGCGGTCCCGTTGGGCTTTAAAAACGGAAGACGGTCACACGACCGCTTTACTATCAACCCGAGATATGCGATCTCGCTTTTCAATAACTCTAAAACGCGCCCGTCACACACACAACCGCTTGGAGATGGTTACATATCGCAGCGCGCTTTAAAGTGAATTATGCAGCATTCGGACAGAGGCGTAGGCAAGATATGATACGCTTTCATAGCGTGATGTTCGATACGTGGCAATAGCGTTTTGCTCAGGTTACCTATTCTTCTTATAAGCGTATACACATACATATGTATAAAGTAGATACTTGTATCCATAGAATGTGGATATAGGATTATTGTATAAAACGAGGTATGGACATTCAAATCTACAAAAGAAAATTGTATTGTATATGGTATATAGGTAGATATTATGCGAATATAAGTTAATTCATTTATTTCTCTTTGAAGTAGTTATGCGATTTTTTCGGAACCATATCTTATCACAAAGACAGAAAGATGAATTTCTGAACACACTACTTTTGCAGTGAATTTTCATTAGTTAAAAGGAAGACCAAATGACACTGTGCCAATCTTGCTAAAATTTGTCAAATCTTTTGACATTGCTTATGGTTGAGTGCCGTTATTGTACTTGTTATATTTACGTTATCTCATCTTTTTTATTATATACAGTATCAGATCTTTCCAGAGCCCTATAGGTGTAACTAACAGATAAACTTGTAAATAATTTGCATATAATTTATAAAAACAAATATAATTAAAATAGTACTAGAGTTGGTTTTAGTAGATATACAGCTAAATAGAAGTTTTGCTTCCCACATATATATGTTTGCTGTGCTTCGAAGAAGCGTTAAATGTCGAGTCATCAATTATCAATGTTTACAAAAAGAATACGCAGATAGGCACAAACATGGTAAAACAAGTTTCTGAAGCAGTAGGTAAGTGAATTCACTTTATTACATATGTACTCTCTATATACGTATCTTTACAGGAATTTCACGAGCAACGGCGTATCAGGTAATTAAAGAGTATAAAGCCGCTCAAAAATGAGCATGTCCTATAAAGATCGCTAGCAAGCCTCCTTTACTAGAATTACTTAACGAAATTGTGAAAGCTGCTTCTGCATCAAACATACAAGGTGTGGGAAAACTCCTTCTCAAAATAAAAATATAACTTAACCAAATGATATCTAAGTGTGATGAATAAAATTACTTTTTATTAAAGTACAGAATTTGCAAATTTGTTTCTTAAAAATTGACCTCTAAATGTGTTCCATTATTTTGCTGGTACTCTTTTAAACTTGGAGTAAAATTTTCGAGAATTGTTCGGTACATATTCTCCGTGATAGCCATTAATTCATTTAGAGAATGAAGAGTGTTGATCTTTGATTAAAAGTAGCCCTACACGAAAAAGTCCATTGGTGTGGTTATGTTCCGGTCAGTTTATGTGATGAATATCAAGGGGAAATTGTTAATTATCTCTACATATCATTCAGTTATTCTACGACCTATGTCATCTTAAAAAAAGTTCGGACCGACATTCCAGCACAAATATTAAGCTTTGGCGAGTGGAACGGTCTCTCATGCTTCTGTTTTGAATTTTTTGAACTCCAGTAATGGTAGTTCTGCCTATTTACAGGGCCATTAGGGTGAGAAGTTGTGGAGGACTTTTATTAGAAAAACCTAGCGCACACACAAAACAATTTGAAGAAAACTTTTGGGATACCCAGTATTCCAGAATATGCTACGATATTAAATGAGATGATTACTAATGAACGTAATAAATAATGAAGATTTACCAAACATTAATCGAACAAGGTTATATCGCCTAATGAAACAAATGAACTTTAAGTAACAATTATTTATAATATTGGAGTTACTTTTATGTAATTGCGTTCTGCCGTACAGATATATAAAAATTAGTAGAAATAATATTTTTATTCAAAATGATGATATTGTAGGAAGGAGATAATATCTCAGAGATATTTTACAACATAAAGTTGAAGGTAGGCAATTTACAGTTAGACGAAACTTGGGTGAATGAGTGTAGAGAATGTGGGGACCATTCATAGTCATAGATGAGTTTTTATCAAAGGGTTTGCACCACGATTAAAGACATCAGTCTGGGATTAAAAAGTCGGACGGCGCCCTATTTCGTTCTACACTGGAACAGTTTTGTGAGACACGTATTATTTTTTGAAGGATAGAACAATTCATCACAGTAATTTAGAAAGCATCTGAATTTTATTGTATTAGTTGCGAATAGTTTGTAAGTTTATAATACATGTTTATGCTACAACTGCACTTTCGTAAATAAATATTTGAATATAATGTTTGCACATGCTGTAAGAATACACTAAATGCATTGCGGTTGCATAGTACAGATGTTGTACTACTATTCTTTTAATGTATTGTATGATATTGCTCAATTTAACGCCAGGAACTAAATTTTAGTTTAAGCATAGGTCTTGTATATGTACGTATATATCACAAATACAAAATAGTTTAAATTTTCCTGCAAGATTTTCTTGTATAATTTGGCCTGGAGGTATGTTTAAAAATTTGATTTTGTTCTTGCAATAGGGTTTAGGCCTAATTTGTCCAAGCTCAATGAATATAGCAAACACGTATATAATTAAAAGAGTTATATAACTTGTAATAAAAGGTTTGTCTAACTTATAGTTTCAGCAAACTTCTAATGCAATCCCTAAGCTAGCTAACTTTGAACTTTGTGAACAAATATGATTTTAACAGTCTTCTGCTTACTTACACACACGCAATCTCATATAAATTTGTAGATCAGTTACTGGTGATTCAGCAGTAACAAAATAGAACGTCGGTCTCAGGCTATAACTCGATATTATTCCGCAGGATTAAAGGTGTCCTCTTCGGTTCTACGATAATTTGTTAGAAAAGCGGCAAATACAACGGGTTTTATAAAAGTTTTACTTGGAGATATCAAAATGTAGGAGCTCACAAGCTGTGTTGTCCTTTCTATCAATAACTCAAGCTTTCTTCTTTTACCTAATACCTGATACGTGTTGCTCTACGACCAAGAGTATATCCTAATGTTAGGCAAAAGACGCATTTTCCATATATTTCTAGAGATGGAGATGCTGATTTTTAGCAAATTAGCGTATCTGGATGGCTGCGCGCCAAATAGTTTTATATTAATTTTACGTTAATTTCAAAATTTTACATCCAAGTTTATTACTCTTCTTCTTAAAGATTGTGTTTTTGAATTGAAAAAGTGTAATCGGGAATAAATAGAGAAAACCCTTCTCTACTTTCCTAGTGGAATGTCAACAAGAATCAGAGGTAGTCCAATAATACGTTCTTCCTTACAATAGAATTAATTTTAAAAGAAAACTGCAAAATTAGTAAGCAAAATCTAAACGGTAAGTACTAATGAAATAACGATAAACAAGGTTCCGTGGTCTAGTGAAAAGATATTCGCCCAAAGAGCAAGAAGGCGTAGGTTCAAATCTTATCGAGACCGATGTTTTTTCGAAAAAAGAATTTACTTTGTTAATTACAAGGGAATTATTATTTATCACTATAAAAACCAATGGAAGCTTCATATTATTTTACTAATAAAGTAGTTGAAGTTTGTTCCCAAAACTAATTTTATTGTAATATATATAAACACATGTTTGTATATATTACGTATTCTAAAGCGTAATTAAACACGTATCGATTCGGAAAGACGTTCCAAGATGCTCTGTGAAAAATTTTCCAGCCCCGGATCGGCATAAAAGCGGTAACGAGTTAATAAAATATGCAATACCTTTGGAATATCCGCGTCGAAGCTGATATGCATCCCTCGAGTGCAGTAGCGCGGACCGCAAACATCGTATCGGAAATTGTCATATCTTTGTGTGTATCCTTTCCTTCGACGTCGAGAGGAAGAAGATATCCGAAGTCCCGGCGGTCCGTTTCCTCCGAAAACGAAAGAGACGCGACTTCAAGATCTCGTCCATCTGTCTAAACGCTAACTCTACGTCTTGATATAGGTCCGGATAATATTTTGAATATGTCATGAGCGTACGTATAGAGACCGGATGTAGCGGCGGACTTTTGCACGTTATGGATCATGGACACGTTCGAAGGAGACTTCTGGATTTTTTATGAACACGCGTCCAAGTTGAATGTACACATGCATATCCATATTATCAGCATGTCTACCGAATGATATTTAATGTATTACATCGCACGGATGTGAGGATATGGCCGCTGAGGGGATATTTGGCGAGGTCCATTGGCGGTTTCCGTTTTTAGTTCAAAATTGAAATTGACTTCACTGACTTTTTGAGCGGAAAAGTTTTATGAACTCGGTAAATATTTTAGTTGATTGAGAAGAATGCCGTTTAGAATTTAAATATATTTTTACGGAAAAGGGATAAGAAGAAGGAAGTATTTTTAAATATTTGATGAACTTCCCTTTTAAATATTATATAGATCTCTATCGGTAAAACAATTACAAATCGGCACTTTTGTAAATAAGTAGAATCTACAGTTTCTTGTTTTTAAATTACACTGGCCAACACACATTTTGGTGTCTCAAACTTTTTAAGTGTAATTAAGTAATTTTGAGGTGCCTAATCCAAAAATGCCGTCAGATTTGTTCTATCCGATCAAATTTTCAAAATTGAGCCTTTATGCCCTATTTAGGAAAAATTCGTCAAAATTAGATATAATGTTTTGTTATGCACGTAAGCTTTTAAATATTACTATTTGATAACTGTTAACAGAAACACAAAAAATGGGTAGGATGTATTTATTTAACAAAAGAAAATACGACTTTCAATAATCAGTTAAAAATGTCCTTTTATAAGATTTTCTTGCGTGAGGTTTATCGGAACAGTTTCGCTGAAGATTTCGGCAGTAATCTGTCATCGTATGGGTATCAAATCTTTCGCTCATGATGCTGATGTCTTTGTGAAATCTTTCTCCCTGTTCCTCACTAACATCACCTAAGTTTTCTTGAACCGATCTAAGTGGCTGTGAAGGTAATGAATCTTGATGCTCATGTTACATCCGAGCGTGTGAGAGTTAGAAAGCATCTGTTCTACTAATTCGACGTAAGTTACTTCTTTATGATTTCCAAGAAAATTTTTAACCACTTCAACAAAAGACCATCGGACATTTGACTCACACTCGTTCATTGATTCCGTGAACTGCTGGTTATTTAAAGGTTGCCTTATCTGAGGACCATCAAAAATTCCAGCCTTCAGTTTTTCTGTTCTAGGCCTTCGAAAGCTTTGTTTCAAATATTCAAAACAAGATCCATTTCGAGATAAAGCTTTAACAAATTGCTTCATAAGTCCCAGCTTCATATGCAGTAGTAGAAAGGTGATTCTGTTTCTATCAAACAACGGTTCATTAAGAACGTTGTGTTCTCCTTGAACTAAAACATTTCTTAAAGATCAGCTTCTGGTAATCCAGTGTTGGGCCTTAACTCTGCTGTCCCAAAGGCATAAAAAACAAGGAAATTTTGTGTAACCGCTTTGTTGTCCAAGAAGAATGTTTACCATTTTTAGATCGACACATATTTTTCAGGACCAGTGATGTATGGAATGTCCAATGGGTATAGAACCATGTTTATTACAATTGTGTAAAAGTACATATTTTAAACTTTCAGATGTATTGTTTATAAAAATACGCCATTCACAAGGCGTGTATTCATTTAACCCCATTTTCTTCAAGAGACCTCTTATATCATTACAAAACACTTAGTTGTTTTCTTTAGAGAAATACGGCATCAGATCTTTCTCTTTGTTACGATAAAATGCAATATTACTATATGGACATGGTAAGTTCTTTTACTTTAATCTGAAAGCAAGCAATTCGGACGAATTATTTGAGAGATTCAGATCTCTAACAAGGTCACTAAGCTCTTGTTGGTTGAAGCTCTGGGGACTCGCTGATGATTTCTCAAAATCACTACCACCTTCACTTTTCTGTAACTGCACCTCGTCAGACGATGAATAGGTATTTCTTCAGAATGAGGAAGAAGTCTCCTTACTGAGACCATGTTAGGGTTTACCCATTTGATCCGATTATTGCGATTAAAGCCTTTGATGTTGACAGAACAAAAATAGCAGTCATAGTGATAGTTTTCAGCCTCCCTCCATACCATAGGTACTACAAATTTTAACTTCTTTCTCTTTCCGTTTGTCCATTGTCAACCGGACCTAGAGTGCCGAAGATTTGGCTTACCCTACTCATTCAACTTTGGAATATATCCAATGTTAATAAGGATTGTTAGTGGTTCATGATTCTTTATAAGCTGCTAATGATTTCAAAATATAAATTATATATTTTTTCAAATTCTTTTTTTTTAACTTTGATCAAAATAATTTTATGATTTCAATTGCAACTTCTTAACACATATTTTGCAACCTCGAACTATAACATTAATAAGCTGTCTACCTCTTTTCTGAATAAGTTCTGCTCAATTTTTATGATTAAATAAGCCGAGTTTTCTATGTATTACACGTCTTGTTTCTTTCCTACGGAAAAGGCGCTGAACGAAGGAATATGTCTACATACAGCTGGATAAGAACAAATGAACTTAACTAGAGATTATTTTTTAATTAGCGTCGGGCGAAATTCCAATAAAATTTCCTACTAGGGATTTCGCTTTTTGCGTTCCGCCGACCTATACCTGTTCAAATGTCCCTTAACGGTCGGACCGGGGATTTTCGCGCGGCACTAAAGTCGACTGCCGCGCTGCTTCATTAAACCCGGCAGAGGGCGAATAAGAATTAAATTTTACATTAGGCAATTAGAAAGAGACCGTAAAGAACGTCGAAAATCATACGTATATAGCATCCTTTAAAATTCTAATTGTCCATTCGACGCTCGGATAGGTAGGTAGATATGTGCGAAATGTCGGGTATCGTGAGGTAAAGCTGTATCCCTATACACTGTCGTCCATAAGTTTGGTAGCATTAAATGGGCTAAAGAATGTCCAAATAAAAAATGTTAATAAATAAAGAGGTGAATTCTAACTTAATCTGGGTTTATTTCGAGAACAGCGGTAAAAGATGTCCATGAAGTAAAATAAAAAGGTATGAAAATTGGCAATATGTTTTTAGACCTCAATCCAAAATATTTTGCGAAAATTCCATAGCAGGCGCGAGAAAAGAAAATAAAGATATTTAAAATAAAAAAATCTTTATTATTCACAGCCGAAATATTCGTACATAAGCATGTTATTGATGTATTAGCATGCCGTTTGAAAGGTAGACAGTGCTATTTTGTAGTTTTTATAACCCCGACAGCTGTGTTATTGCAGTGTATGCAGTCTGCGTGTATGTATGCGAGTTTGATTGGATGGATGTGTTATGTATACACATTCTGCATCCATTGGCGTCGTAAATGACTCAAAATGTTTTGGATTTATGTTCTACATAATTGCACCTCTTCATTTTCCGTACTTTTTTATTTTTTTTCAAAGACACCCTCTACTATTCATGTAAACAAAAAGAAATTAGATATATTTGCCAGAAATGCTATCAGTATTGTCTTGACAACATTTCTCCTACACAATGAGATTTCTTCTTTGACTACGGTCATTCAACTTTTGATATTTTTGTTAAAGGGATAACATTAATTTTATTACTTATTATTATTATCTAAAAATCTTTAAATATTTCTCTTGCTTATCAGTTGCGTGAAAAGAATGACCAATTTTTAAGTTGCAATAGTATAAAAGGTGATACTGCGCTTGTGATGGTGTTTATTCCCAATAATAATCCATGCCTTCACATCCCCCAGAAGATTTTGCAAATCACGAGGCCATGAATTGTTATTACGCCTGCGTCCTTGGTATTTCTTAAGATGTTTAGTCTTAGCATTTGCAATAAAGTGAGGGAAACTATGAAAAGCACGTTATATCCAGGATCAGCAGCCTCCTGATATCAGACGTTAAAATACGAGGCATTCAATGAAATATTTATGTTTTTAAAGAATTAAACAATCTGAAGCTTCGGCTTATGTACAATAACGTTTTTGTATGAAGCCACAATTTGCTACCAAGCCCATCAAAAATTAAAATTAATGTCAAAAAGATGGCGAAAATCAAAACATATTTGGCAGATAACAACTATTCTCAAAGTTCTTTTGAAGATTCTAGTAATTCTGCCATCTGAAAATCCAATAAAGTATGCAAAACACCCCCAAATATCAACTTTGGACTTTCCATTTTAATCCAATATGAAAAGTATTTTACATATTTATTTTTCTTAGTTATGCATGAAATATTTTGTGAACCTGGCTTATCTAGTTTTTACTAAAGCAAACATTTGTTCATCTGTTTACCTAAAATTGAATTCTAAAGCATATTGATTTGTTTTAGATTTGTAGATAGATTAAGGCTTAGTATATCACACAGTTGGATCCTAGTAGATGCAATTAGACCATATATAATACTTTTAGAGGCGGCATTATTTGGTAATAAAAATAGATTATTTTGTTTTTCATGATAGTAGGGGAATTTGTTAAGAGAGTGACGAGTGAGGGAGGATGTTACCGAAGAAATTTATTGATATATTAGTTGAACATCGCGATCTATCTGTATTTTTGCTTAATGATGCGTGTAACGGTGCGCCTTTACCACGCTTGATATTATAACGATATATGCCAGTACATTCTTGCTCATGTATTAGACACCCATCATGTTTGTCAGTATCCTTCATGGTATAAAGGATATAATAAATACACATAGATCGTGTGAAATGTTTTCAAACACAGTTTATTTTGAAAGAATATTTTGTTACTCCATCCTTTTACTTTTGTAACAGTACGTGCTCTTTTCGGCATGCTAGCTGCAAGCTTATAACATTCTTCTTCCATATCCTCAAGAATTATGTTTTCTAAAAATTTCTTTCAATCCACATTGAAATTTGGATACTTTAATTTTCCGTGTATCTCAGAAATATTGAGTAGACGATAAACCGGGACCCTGTGTGGCCAACACTCGCACTTCAATGTCGTTAAAGTAGCGCATAACCCATCGAGATTTATGGTAGGGGGTATTCTTTTGCTGCGAGTGATAATCAAGTACATCTTCATCCGATTTTAAAGTAAATTGCTTTCGTACTAGTATGGCAATATACTAATTACTGTCCATAAGTCCTTCGAACACATACAACTTCCTGACTCCTGATCCAGACATATGGCTCAAGATCATAAAATTTCACTGTGGGTATATCACAGTCCGGGTTATATGCTTCTCTCCACCTTCTTCGAATGTGTTGAGCACTAGGCTTCCTGGAAAGCTATAATACTAAGAAAATACATAATAATTTGATTATTTTTTTAAAAATAATATATGCAGATGGAATTGCTTACACTCCTAAGATAATATGCATTCACTTGTATATACCTCGACGTTGGAATCGTCTGACCATATGACCATAGTTTAGTTATCTACAGTCTAATTTTTTAATTTGTTCCGCATAAAAGCGATTCCTCGTAAAAGGCTTGTGTCGTGCTTTACATCCACATACATTTGCAAAGTATCTTCTAACTGTTTGCGTAGAAACAACAGCTATATGATGTTGTAGAAGCTCGATAATCCTTTATAAAATTTCCTTCTGCGCCGTGAGGAAATGAGAGTCGGTCTTCTCTTGCCGTTATAATGTGTTTGCGACCACTTTTTGGTTTATTAGCAAACGATTTAGTGTTCTGGTATGGTTTAATAGTAGTGAGAAAAGAACAGAAAGTTCACACAATCGATTAGGGATTCGATAACATTGTGGATTTTCATATCGTCCGCATATGTCAAAAATTTTCATCGCAATTTATCAAGTAAATCATTTAAAGAAATATTAAATCATAATGTTCCGAGATTGGAAGCCTGCAGAACCCTAGACGATATTCTGAAGTGAGGGGACGAATAATATATTACAGAAGACGTAACCGTTCCTTCCAAAGAGCTAAGGATAAATTAGCTTCACCAATGAAGGACAGAAGTTAATACGTCTCTAGTTTGGCGCAAGGTAAACAATCTTTTCTTTCTCTGTACTGCAATATTTTCGCTCATGTAGTCGATCTACTACCGTAAACTCAGAATCAGTTTCTTTAACTTTACAGATTATCAATCTGGTGTTTAATTAATAAAATTGAAGGAAATATTGCCAAATGAGCTATGTTTACCTTTATTACCATTTGTGATTAAATACTTTTGAAAGTACGTTTCTTATTACTTTGTAGTATTTATAATGTATACATTTGGATAACGTATGAAACAAAATATTTTGTAAATGACCGCCATGGCGTTGCTTATACATGCGTACTCTTTTGACAATATTTGCAATAATGCTATTGTATACATGTGGCTGTATTTCAATAATAGAGCGTCTAATTTCGGTCTCCAATGCTTCTGTGGTCGCGGGCTTGTTGGCATAAACCTGTGACTTCAAATAACCTCATAGCCAGAATTCCAGAGGTGTTAAATCGCAAGAACAAAGAATACTGCTGAAACCACATGTCTTCAAGAGCAATATTTTTCAACTGAGGCGCAAGAAACTGCCTTATCATAGCACGATAACATTCGTCATTCACCGTTGCTGCATTACCTTCCCTATCTTCAAAGAAATACGGTCCAATTATTCCTCCGAACCACAATGCACATCAAGACAATAACTCGTCTTGGACGCATTGCTTTCTGGATTTTCTGAGCTCCAAATGCGTCTGTCTTGCCGATTAAGGAAGCCATCGAGGTGAAAATGGGCCTCATCACTGAAAATGTTTTTGTCCGCAAAATCGGCATTTACCTCTGTTTGCCCAAGAATCTAATTGGTGAATTTTGTTAGCTGTGCAAGGTCTGTTGCCAGAAGTTGTTGAGTCAATTGGATTTTGTATGCCTGGATATGCAAATCTTTTGTTAAAGTTCGCTGACGAGTGGCTGTTGTAATTTTCAATTTTTGTCCTCAATGACGAGTCCATGTCTCTGGACTTTCGGCCACACTCTCGTGCACTGCCGTGATATTTTATTCTGAACGACCTCTGCGAGCTCGTGTCGTGTGCTTTCCACCACTGACCGAATCAGTACTTTCGAATTAGGAACATGCTGTCGACCGAATATTGGACGCACTTTACAAATGGTGGCAACCAAACTTTCACCATTTTAATAATAATATTTAACAATCAGGACGCATTGTTCTGTCGTGTAATGTATCTATTAACTTTCGATCTATCACGTCATAATCACGTGTCATGATGACTGTCAAAGATGGTGGGCAATTGACATTTTGCGCTCACATTGAAACCCTCTTTGTATATATATATATATATATATATATATATATCTTAAGATTAAATCTTGAAACAAAACATAATTATGTGCAAACAAGAATGTCTATGAAACTTCGAAAAATAGATTTATAAAATATATAAGATAAAATTATCCGTTAATTCTGGAGTTTTGGCCATTACCATAAAAAAGTTTATTCTAAGAAATTCACAGTAACACCTTCATTGAAGAGCGATCAAAATAGACTAATGTGCGGAAGCACGAATATGATTTTGTATTTCTTCAGGATTATTTATTTAATTTATTATTTAGAAACTAGAAATCCAAACTTATGAACTGTACTGTAGGTGTAGAGAACATGAATTTGTATGCGAAATTGTGGAACGCAATTAGCGTGGGGAAGCAGAAATCCAACCATACCAGAAAGAGAAAATACGTTAGCACGGTTTTTCTTCTATCATCCTTTAGCGTACGAAAGGCGATAATTCCATCCTTTACTAAAATAAACGTTTAGGTAAATTTCTCCAGCTTGAAGCGTGGACGATTCAGTTTTACTATTTCATAATAAAACTCGACGAATATGAAATATAAAATCGTTTGGACGATATAACGGGGAAGGAAGGTTTTTAGTCGATGCTGCCCCAATTATTGTTATTATACACATCAGAGGATATTTTCACCTTTTCCCTACGCTTCCATATTAAGAGTGGAGCGAATTGCGAGAGACCTGAGAGAGCTTTGTTTAGGTATGCATGGTCTGGAAGGAGGATTATAGATGGGTGGATAATCAGATGTCGTCGAGAATAATTAAAACGGAACGGGTTTAAATTATGCCAGTTAGAAGTTTTGTATATTTTGCTGTGATGGTGATTATGTTTCATTTTTGATATTAGCATGATTGTGAAGCTCAGTTAGGTTATATATGGTTAAGAAATAGTTTTTCTATGATCTATTGATACTAAGTCTTGTAAAATAGGCTTTCGAAAAACAGTCAAAGATTTGTTTGTGATGCTGAAGTGCATGATTAGATGTATGGTGGGTGTATCACCGCGTCAATCTTGTCGCTCAATATTCAAAGAGCTAAATATATTACGATTATAGTCCTTATATCTTACGAGAGTTTTTTTTAATAAACCACGAAACTCACTTTCTTCGTAAGGGTGATACGAGGCATGTCCAGCAGTAGTATGCGACATTAAGTATCACATCAAATTGCCAGATATTATTGTAGTTAAAAACTTATTTATAACCATAGCTTTTATTGTAAGTACAAATACTTTTGCTGCACATAATAATTTTTGGTCTTGTTTATGAAGTTCATGATTTGCACTTATCATTTTGTTTTTCAAGAGACCATACATATTATATATGTACATCTCTTATTTATGCATATTCATTACACATTTACTTTGTTTTATGTTTACCCTTTGCATTTTATTTATACATACCATGGTAAGTCCGGAATAGATTGCCATACCTAGAAATTTCTATCTACACGATCTAACGCTATGGTGAACGACAATTAACGCTATGTGGGGAAAAACTTTCTACTAGCGCGTCATCAACTGACAAATTTAAGCAGGTCTTCAAAAAGTAAATCGCAGACAGTGGGTACACATGGAATCAAATTTACATCTGTGACGAAAGTGGTCTGAATTATAAATTGCTTCCTTCGAAAAACCTTGGCGTCTCACCAGAAGAACGCTCCTGGATACAAACGCAGTAAGGAAAGATTAACCATGATGACGTGTTCCAATGTATCTGGTAAACACAAATTCCCACTGATGGTAATTGGAAAGTCTAGACGTTCGAGAGCATTAAAAGGTATTTGACATAATGCCCTGCCAGTGTACTATAAAAGTCAAAAAAGCGCATAGATGGATGTGAACTTATTTACTACTAAGCAATTTTGTTAGTAGATAATGCTTCCTCTCATCTTGGTGAAGGATTTCATGTGGGACGGAACAATTTGAAAATAACTCAAGTTGTTCTGTTCGAAAGTAACCAGCATATGCAACCGATGGATCAAGGCGTCCTCAAAACCATGAAATGGAATTATATGTTGGGATATATAGAAAATAAATTTCTTACAAGCGCTTTGCGATCGATTACATTAAACGATGTTATATACTGGGTGAGCCAAGCCTGGGATTTAGTGCGTGTTTTCACTATTAGGAAATCTTGGTGAAAAGTTATTGATTTTGAGGACGGTAATGACAGTGACGAAGACCTTTCATCGAACCCAATTAGCGTCTAAATTGAGAAACGGTGAAGAAATGCCTTCCTCAAGTTTTGCCAGAGAAGCAGAAGACGCGCAACAAAATCTGTTTGAATTAATGCAAAAAATAAACGGTTGCGAAAACGTCACAACACAAGAAGTTGTACAATGAGTTACAGATGATGACTCAGAAGAAGAACCCACTATTGAAGAATTAACAACTATTTTCCAGGGAACCAAAAATATAGATGATGATGAGGATGAGGATGATGGTATACAAGCGTGCATGGTTAATAAACAGCATATCTCTCACCAAGAAGGCTATCCTGCAAAAAGCATTGCTCTATGTCCAACAACAACCAGAAGCAAGCCCAGCGGACCTATTGTTTCTTAACAGATGGGGAAACATCACGTCAAGAAAAAGAAGATCAAATATGAAACAGACATCGATAGACAGTTACTTTGCTGTTTTGTAATGAACATACATACATACATATACATAATGTAATATGTTCAAAAGGTTAACAAACCATTTAAAGTATATAAAGATCGTGTAATAATATATGCAATCTTAGTTTGCAAGTATATAAATGAAAAATAAATTCTGATTATGCGAGTTTTTTGTTATCCAAGCTGGGTGGTCCCCACGTTATCTTGGATAATCGGGGTTTCACTGTATATTTTTTGTGGCTATCTCTCCCGGAGGACATGGGAGAGATGGTTATAGGCATCATTTCTTAGAAATTTCTATTAGTTACATGTTTCATTCTTTTTCTTACAATTGGTCATTTTATTTTGCGTTATTTTTGTTATACCTTTACGTGACAAATAAATATTTTTGAAAAACTTTCATTGTAGGTGTATTATATTGTATTATGTATTAACCAGTGGAAACACTGTGGCCATCTTTCCCGACTTACCCTAGTTGACTGTACTCTATATTAGGATAATGTTATTCAGCAAGACTGACAAGTAAAGTGTTATTATTATATTATGTCTTCTTGTATATTTACTTTAGAAATGAATAGATCATCATCTATAGATGCCAAATAAGTGAAAAATAAGCCAAATATTTTCTTTTTTTTAATAAGAATGCGTGTAACTGTGTGATTTCATTGAACAAATTATTTTTATAAACGCACAAAATATTTTTGTAGGCTACATTGAATTTGCATTTGTGAGGTTATACATATACTTAAAGTAAACGGTATCTTTATCGTTCTAAAGGATGTAAAAAATAATGTAACTGGAAATTCGTAAAGGACCATTTTTCTCTTCCGTTTAACCTCCCGGTCATTAATTATTCCGCCCTTATGTCCGTGCGAATATGTTTCGAGATAAAACTGTTCGAAGTTATTTGGGGTCCCTGTGGAGATTTTGTCACGTCCGGCCGAGCTCAACTTCTCAACTGGGGTCCATTCCGTCCGCCGGAGTGGATGTTTCGCAGACCCGAAACGGCCCTAGCCCGCCGGACTTCGTCGCTCCTCTTCTCTAGCGAGCATTTGTGTACGTTCCGCAACATTTATCGTTTACATTTGTACGTATGTACGTACGGTACGTGTATGCAACTCTAGAGTTACTCTCCGCTTTTGAATATGTCATGAGGCGCCATTTGCCAAATGGAAATTTTATATATTTATATTTGAATGTTTACCCGTCCGTTCTCTTATAGTCGCACGCCGCAACTATTCTTTGCTTTGAGGATTACGGCTGGACGAAACGCTTAGCTTTTTGTGAATATTTCATGAAAAGAAGTGATGGATTTACACTCTACGATTTGGTCAAAGTGGTAGGTACAGTGACAGCATTTTACATGCATGCTCATGTTTGAGTACATGTTTTCCACCAAAAAATCTCTCCTTTGATCTTATTTTACTGGGGCAATGCATTTACGAGGATAATAAAACGCTGAGGAAATTAAGAAAGAAGTAATTATCCTCAAATGACAGCAGTTAATGTTAATCTGCAGCCGATTTACAGAATCAACACTGTAATATTAAATGATTGTTTATATAATGGAAGAAATACATGTTCATCAGCGTAGATATTGTTAGCAATATGTAATTTTTATATTGTGAGTTACGTTTTCCTAATAATGAGTGCTGACTTTAAGCATCAGTTGTGCTTTTCTTAACTTAACTTTTTCTTATAATATTTTTTATTTTGAAGAAATATTGATGGATTAAGGTTTTGAAGAAATTTATACTTTCTTTCGAACTTTGTAACATATATATCGTAATATACATGAATGTGATTTGGCAGAATATTTTGCAATCAAATGCTTATTTTTCCGTAAAAAGTATATTTCATTTCTCAATATAATTCCCATCCAATTCTCAAACTTGGCTATTACCTCCTCATTTGTCCCGAATCTCTTAATCTTCATTTATTAGTGGTACATATCTTCCAAAACTTTTTCATAGGTATAATTTCGTTGTTTCTTGGTCATTTGTTCTTCTGTAAAATGTATGCATAAATTTAGTTTCAAAATTATATCGAGCCTACTTTTTACAGTACCTTACTGATGTATAATACTGATGTTTAGTAAGTAAACGAAACTCTAACTGAATAGGTGTGAAGAGTTACCTGAAACTATTGAACTGTGAGGAATTACGTAAATATGAATAATAAATTATTTAGTCAATAGTTTGAATTATTATTCATAATGATATTTCGGGACCATGTTAGTAAGATGATAATTATTTAGTTTAGTTTATTGTAATCTCAAGATCCTATATGGACGCAGAAAGTGTCTTGGACAAACACTACCCAGTTACAACAATATCATTCTGTCTCACTTCAATTAGTGTGCTCTATAATGATTATTCTATGTGTAGAGAATACAGCGCATGCAGAATTTGCGTCTTGGGTTAGTATTTGAACTCAGGAAGTACAGCCGAATTGCCTACGCTGAAAAAGATGGATGTAATTGTATATATAATGTACCATTTGAAATAACAAAGTTAACTGGAAGCGCCAGAACATTGAAATATTTTAATCCAACACTACATCTTGACTTTAGTATACTGCCGAGTTTTCAGGATTTTACAATGTAAGCTTTTTCATAAATCGATCGATGCAATTCCTCGTAGGGGCCCTATATATATAGTCATAAGTACATTTTAACATGTTTAAAGATGTCTTGTACTAAAAGTCAGGTTCTGTTTTAGTACAATGTCTACTTTTTCTAGATCTCTTGAACTGTAGAAATTTCGTCCTTGTTAAGGCAACAGAAACGAGTGCTTTCGCAATAGTGTATGGCTCGATTACTGTCAATGTTAAAAATAATGAATGTATTTACTTACAATTTTAGTTTGGTTGTTGTTGGTATAGAGTGACATAAAAATTCGCTGTAGTATTGTGTCATTAGCATGCCTTCCAGTACTGACTCAGTCATACTTCCAAGGCGAGGTGAAAATATGTTGGTGTATTTAGAAAATGAGTGTTCTGCGTCTAACGGTATGATGTTCGCGAATTTAAAAAGATCTTTCCCATCATATTCGCACTTTTGGTTAAACTCTAGTCTATACGCATCGTAGCTTGAAAATCGGGATTCTTATTTATAACCACCCATAATTTATCGGTTGCTGATCTTCCTATACTATCGGCTAGATTTCCTAGTGAGGTTTTGTGGTAATCTACTATATTTAGCGCTTTATTTAATGACAGCCAATGAAGCTAATGACAGCCTAGTATTCTCTAAGTCGGAAATGGTATCTAGAGGATTTGAATAGTTTTCGGAAAATTGCTGTATTTGAGTATCGATTTCAGTATCTGAAACCAGCCGATGGCTTACTGAAACTGCTTGAAGCTTTTGCTGATTTAAATTTAAGATACAAGGTTTAATGACGTGTAAAAATTTCTCATAACATAAAGCAGCTATTAAGTCACGTTCCCCATTAGGCCAATACCGGCTGTGGTGGTTCAGAAATGCCTGGACAAGCCAGTTTAAACTCGCGAATGCGTTTTAGAGATTTAGTAAAAACTTTTTTGGTAGAAATTATAAATTGATCTACTTTTGGATAAGATTGTTTTAGTAACATTCCAGCTTTGTTCGAAGCCCCATCTACAATTAACATTACAAGTTGGGTTGTTGATATATTGAATTTGCTAAAGGTAATTTCTATAGTTGAGGCTCGTCGAACATATCAACGGACGTCATCGATTCGCCATCATCAATCTAATCCGGTATTCATACACATACTAATCATACGCGTATGAATCCCGACTTTGGGTATGTCCGACCGCTTTTGAAATATATTATCGCCGCCAATCAGTGCTCACTCGCTTCTGCAGACTTAATATTTATATCAAGAGCAGATTGCTATACTTGGATTGTGATTCTGATTAACTGTAAGATCGATATTAACTGAGTTTTCTATCTTTTTATTTTTGTATATGTCCATACTACATATTGCGCAAGTTGATTATACGAGTTGTATATGTACCAGCTGTATATGTTTATAGGCGTCAATAATCTGCGTATACATGCAGTTATGGTTGTTAATGATTGTAGCTTGTATTAGCTAGGATACTTAGGTTGAACTGTCTCTACAACTTCATCCAGATCTATTTTTTATGTATTGTGATGTAAGCATAGTCAATAAATTATTAGATTACATTTTATGCAATTAGCTAATATTGATCAGTGTAATTGTTTTTCTTTATTAAACCGCAACTTTTGCACTAGTATTTGAAGTAAAAATATGGTTAAACACTTTGCGTGTTCTCTTATAAAATTAATAAGTAGAAACCGGATTATATGCAAAGTGTAAAAATTTAATTCAATTTATTATATTTTACGTCTATTTCTAGATGTCTTACACTGATTAAACTCAATTAACCCTAATTACATTTAATCAGTGCAATACATACATCTACATATAGACGTAAAATATAATAAATAAATTAAATTAAATTTTTGCACTCAGTATAATCCGGTCTCTATTAATAAGTAACCTCAGTTTGGAACACATTTTTACTCCTGAATTTTATCATAATCACAGATGAATTAATATAACAGGGTAACGAAGTACCATTCAAATTGTGACTTACGACAAGATTGATTAGTTATAACTTATTACAGGTCTTACACAACAAAGTAAATGTGCTACTTAAAACGCACCTTCATCATCAGTCCTTATTATCCAAGGTAATGAATACTAAACTAAAACTTTTACTTATTAACCAAAAAGTGCAGGACAAGCAGTTCTAAGTTTTATATATATTTAAATCTGATGTTAATATCTTTTGATTATTAATATCTGCCGTTTAATTATGTGCAGAATATGGGCAATTATTTATCATTATTACTTATTACACTATTTTTAAAAGAGTTATTATTATAAAATAGGAGAGCTTAAAACGATACATATGTACATAAAAAAGAGTGAGAAAGCACCACGCAAAACCAGTTGGCAGAAGTGGCACCCCTAGAAAAGGATATCCAAGATGCTAATATATATAAAAGTCGTTGCGTTTCGAAAAACAGCCCTCGCGTTGCGAAAGCCGAAAGGCGGAGTCGCAGATCGCAACGGTACCCCCACGGTCCTCGACTCCCCACGGATCCACGGCCGTGATGCCCCCTGCCGAAGCGAGGGGTACTCCTCCTACCACCTTCTCGTCGTCGACGTCGCCTTCAGCCCCACGGAGACAGATCGCCTCTCGCTATTCTCAAATTATATTACCGCAACTCCCGTCTTACGTGAGCCTATTGTGAAATAAATAAAATTTGTATAATGTTACATTTTAAAATACACTTTGCATAATGCACATCTAAACTTTTATCAATTTCCTCGTATTGGGGATGTGATCTGCTTCCGAAATCCAACTACCAGACCGTTTTACATTTTATTTTCGTCTCTTTCGCTTGTCGGCTTTATCTTCGTTGATCGAGCTCTTATTTTAGATGGCGTAGCGAAAGGAACGTTACTTGCTGGACTTTGGAAACATTTTCCGGATTCTTTAGGATATTTTAATAAGTATTACGATTAAAAAAATTGGTACGACCTTAATTTTTTTTCCATTAAATTAAAGTTGTTGTTTGGGCTAATTCTATCATTTGTGGAACTTACATAGTCTGACGTTTTGACAGTGTATCTACTGTCGCCTTCAGGGTACCCCCAGGAAGGGTGGTTACTTGCCAGATTCATCATTCGTTCAATAGTTTTGCCTGGTGTATTTGTCTTCCCTATATTTTTTATTTCGTTAAAATAGTGAGAAACTTAATGAAAGTGTAAGTTAGAATGAAAGGGCAGATTACTCTTGAAATTTTTGTATATATCTTAAAACACAACGCCAATAGCTTTCGTGTTAAAATTAATACAAATTAAGTTAGTCATATTTATATATTTTGGTCTGTACACTTATATTTGAAGAATTTTACAGCTAAAAGATATTTTTAATGTTTTATTCGAATTTCAAATATCATTTCAAATATTGAGAAAGCGGAGTGGAGCAAATATATCGTAGACACAAGATTCATACCAGATCTGATACGTCTATAATAGTTAAGAATCTTCCTTATTAGGGCAGTTTTACTAGTGATTAGTGATAATAATTACGGCAAAAGTGTGTCCTAGTTAGCTAGGATGTGCTTTAAACGAATATTTTGTATTTTAATATGAGAACTATTTAACTTGTCAAGCAGTGTGTTTCAACTTTCTCTGGGTGTATTGGTATGTATCACTCTTCTATTAAGTTAACGGGAGGTAGGATTGCCGGTAAATAAATCCTTACTAGGTATTAATTTGCGCCTATACGAATACCGTAAGTTACTCTTTAAATGATGTGTGTGGCAAACTAGGTCTCAATTGAAAATACAGTAGACGCTCGATAATGTGTACACCGGATAATGGTAAGTTACTCTTTAAATGATGTGTGTGTCAAACTAGGTGTCAGTTGAAGATACAGCAGACGCTCGATAATGTGAACACTGGGTAATGGAAATTGGAAATAACGTGAAAAATTATTTTCATAACATTTAATGCTGTAGAACGTGAACAGACTCGCAATCACTAACGTCAATACATTACGAACTCGTGTGGCGGGAATTCTCTGGAACGATCGGTATGCACCGTATGCTCTAATGCTCTTGTACTTTCCCGGGTTATATGAAACAAATTGTTTGAGCAATACAGCTTGATGCCTTAGCATTTCTTTCTGTCTCTATATGACTGGACAGGTGTTAGATCGCGACTTATTACATCATGTCGTGGCAAAATAATCCGAAGTGCTTAACACTGCGTGCGAAAGCGGATATAATTGAGGATTTAAAAAATGATGCAAGTGTAAGAAGTTTATTAAAAAATATGGCTAAATCAACGATTTGTAAAATAAGAAAAGAGCTAATATTACGTGCCTGTATTGAAACAGGACGAGGATAAAGAAAGACTTCAAACAGATCTAAACATCCTGAAATGGAGAAAAAAAATGTACAAATGGTTCTTGAATCAAAGAAATAAAGCATTATGGTCAGTAGTAATATGGTAAACGAAAAGGCAAAAGCATTGTATTCGGAGATGAAAGAGAATTCTGAGACTCGAAATTCGATATTTAAATATTGATGATGAAAATCATCGCAGCCAGAACTAATTGACCCATTAATGTACAGTTAAAAAATAAAATAAAGGAATTGGAAATTATATCTAATCAATTGTTTAATGCTGATGAATCAGCTTTCAAAAATTTTTCTCTTTCTGTAGATTATGACTACTCCAAATCAGCTTGGACGACGAATTTTTAAAAATTGGTTCCACAATTCTTTTGTTCCTCAGGTAACTTTATAAAGTAAATGACATAAATCTCCTAAAATTATTGACAAGTCGTTATTTGTTTTGTTGGAAGGTTACACGTTTCGTGAAATCCAGTGGACACCCAATAAAAGCTCCTTTTATTTTGGGTGTGACATCTCTTATTCAACCAATAGATCAGAATGTGATCATATTTTCAAAGTTATATTGCAGAAGTAGTCCTTTTTGCAATATCATTGCAAATGGATCCAATTTAGAAAAATTAAAAAAATTGACAGTAAAGGATGCTGTTGCAAATTTGATATATGCATGGAACCGATTAGATCCTGTAGTGATTGCTAAATGCTTGAAAAGAAGACGAGGATGATTTGTCCCTTATTGTTAGTGTATTGTAGCGAAAATGGAAAGATCGATAGACAGAAGCTCTATCTGAAACACGTGATGTTTTAAGCACATTACTGTCACATGTATGTACTTAATTTACAAAACTTTCATTGCTATAGGTATATGTACTTGTGTTTCTAAATCACAGGTATAGCAGTAAACTCCACTCACACAAATTAATTAATTATGCGGAACGCAGCGTTTCGAGAGCACGTGGGCTCCCATTGTCAACCGTGTTACCGACTGAATTTGTGCGAGTGGAGTTTACTGCTATACCTGCGAATTGTACATCCACACAGTCCTTGCAATCATCATTCGATTATGGCTCTCCAACCCAAGGAATTAAACCGATTTAGTAAGGTAAGTAGTATGATTAGATTAATTCATGCAGACATCTTATTTCTAACACGCTGTAAAAAGAACAATGTTTTTCCTAAATTCATGAAGCTTAACACTTCTAGTGTTTGCTTTCGGTCCATCCTTTCCCGTAAAAGGCATGAGGCCACCTAGTAGATTGTAAATAGTCATATGGTTTAGAAATTTTAGAGCCTGCGTAGAAAATAATTTGCATGTGTGATACAGTTTTTACTTTCAGTCGGTAACACGGTTGACAATGGGAGCCCACGTGCTCTCGAAACGCTGCGTTCCGCATAATTAATTAATTTGTGTGAGTGGCGTTTACTGCTATACCTGTGAATTGTACATCCACACAGTCCTTGTAATCGTCATTTGTGTTTCTAAATTGAACTGGTTCGATGAGACGTAATTGCATGGAATGAAATGGATATGCATTTAGACAATTTTGACGAAAAAGAGAAGAAGGTGAATCTAAAGATGAGGAAACTAAAGAAAAATCACAAAATAAAACTATTCTAGATAATGCAGTAAATGTATTCAATACATCAATTAATTTGAATATATTCAAATATTAAAAGAAATAAGAAAAACAGCTGTAACATAAAAAGTTGAAAAACACAAGAAACAAATAAAAATTCCCGATATTTATAGAATGTATTAAATTAAAAAAATGTGTGTAAGTGAGTAAATAATTATTGATACAATAATACCTATTATTTTAAGCATAAAGTCAGTCACTCCCTTTAATGCGTTAGTGGAAACACTGCGTTTCATTTTATTTACACTACGGAGCGTCTACTGTATATCCATTTTAAGCAACATAGATGATATAACTTTCATTCTTTGTGAACAAAAACTTAGAAGAAGTATACAAAAATACAGTTAAAAGTATGGGCTTTGACGTATCGCTTTCATTCATAATATAAAATTTAGAGAAGATAAAGGAACGTTGTTTTACTCGATATGAGTTCATATCAAAGTGCAGGAGAAAAGGAACTACTGAGTTGTAGTTCTTATTGGGTTGTCTCGTTTTAACATTTTAGCTTGATGTGTACGTCCTTATACAATTTTACCACTCTACATTACAAGAAGAAAAACAAAATAATTTTAGGATAATTAGACTAATTTAGGGTGAAATGTTTCGGAATCAGAGAAAATTGCCAAGCTTATTGTTGAATTTTGGTTCCTTGCTTCATTCCTATCGGCAGGTTTTCTGGTCTTTTCTCATTTATATATAGTTTCCTTTTTGTTATTGCCACTTTGGCATGTACTTGAACTATGAAACAAATCCTTATGCAAATAATGCTCCGATAATATATGCTATATGTAGCACTAACAAAAGAATATTAACAAACCGCTCATATCAGATTCTAACTAATTCACGTGTCATTTCCTGTCTTTCGAAAATCCATTCCGAAGATTAGACAAACAATCAGTTTTTCATTTCGGACGGTAAGGGCGGAGGTAAGGCCATTAGATACGTCCGGCGCGCGCGATCGTTAATAAGCGATCCCATCTCGGCCAATATTTGAACTTCTTATTCCGCAAACTAATCCCGTAATGAAGTGAATCAATCGTAATCCGAAACCAATCAGTTAATAATCCTGATAATACGTCAACAGGCCGTCGGGCGAACTTCCACCGACTTTATTAGGTTACGCTGCTGGCTACCGTAAGGCAGGTAGGCGGATTGCCGCCTCTACCCTCTACCTTGCTGTTGAGAACCCGTCGCTACCCACTACCGGCGCTTGTTAATGAAATGGCCAATCCATTAATGGATTCCGACTCGATATATTTAGATGATACCAATGGAAATGTTTCAATTAAACCGATCCGCTTTGCTTTGCTTATTTTTCAGTTTTCCGGTATTTTCATCTATATTTTGGTGGAGGCGCCGAATATATTAATACTTTACTGTAGTAATAGGGTAGATACCAAGGCAAAATAGTAACAAAAGTTGATCTGACTTGAATCTATATTATGCATCTAGATTCAACTGAATAATATGTTACGCTTGAAAGAGGTACATACGGAGTTCACACTATAATTGCGTTCACTGCCATGACGATTTTTGCAATTGGGTCTGTAGCAATGTGACTATATTATTTAGAAGTATATATAGAATTAGACAATTTTTGTTTTTTTTTGTTTTCTGTGTTTTATTTCCATGTGCGTAGAAGATACACGCGGCATGGACATTCCGGATTTTAATATGATGCCACGTGTGTGAATTCAAATATACGGTCTAATGCAGCTTTCAATTTGCAATTTTTGCACACAGTAATAGTATGTTTGCCGTATTGCATCGTCGGATTTCTGCGGTTAAGGTGAGTATTGTGTTTACTCTTATTCGATTTTTGAGATTGAGGGCTGTGATAATATATAATCGATGATAAATGGATTCGTAACAAAAAGAACAATTAAGACTACAAGCATTAGGATATGAGCGATAATGATCCACACTATAAGGGGCTAATGAAGATAAAGAGTCTGATGAAGATGACGAACCTACTGGACCTGCAAGAAAGAATTGCAAAGTAGGTGAAGGTGTGTACAAAAAAAAAATATGTAGTAACTGTATGGTTTTAGAACGTCCTGTTTCATTGCAACCTGAACCTGATGGTGATACCTGAAGAATCTAATGATCTAACAGCGATGGAAGTTGAAACTGAGCCAAAACAAGAATGGGTAGGGAAGTAGTTGCTGGTGACATTCAAAATTTCAATTTTTAAGAAAATGTTGGCATTACAAAAAAGTGTTATGAATCTAACACATGGGCTGAAAAGTTCCGGGCTTAGCACATAGATGACGCTAGTTTTATTACAGTCACCTTTCTCTCAGTTAGTACTAACCTTCAAAAGACAGCTGTTAAAATTTCATGATATTATATTCGTTAGTCTGTGAGTTATTGTGCTAAGAGTCACGCTACTTTTGTTATTTTTAAAACAATGGATCCAAAACAATTTTGTGTTTTAATTTTACACTGCTTCTTGATGGGACGGTGTTTTACAGTAACCTTCTGACATAGTTTCGTATTAAGGTTTCATTTTTAATTAGTGACTTGATTTCCTCTATGCATTTGTCTTTTAATAAGATACCTTGCCAATTCATCTTGTGTCAACGGAGAAATCTTTGAAAACATCCGAAAGGGGTTGTTCATTCTAATTGTTCTTTGTTTAGCTTTCACTAACCCCATTGTAATTGATTAAGTTTATAATTACCCCTTTCTTTTAACGATTATTAAAAAGATATTATGCAGGTTTTTCTTTCAAAGAGTAAATTTACTACTATTAAATGCCGTTTGATTTATTTCCATTTACAACACCAGTTCAGTAGTTTGTTATGATCTTCACTATTCCCTTTGCTATAACGCTTTAATAACACTGGCCACATATTTCTATATCTAAGCCATCGTTTTCAGCAGTAACATTAAACTACTAAACTAAACTAAAACTACACTATTTATACGTTTTTAACGCTACGGTAGGCTGATTGCGGTCATACTTGATTTAATAAAGAATAAAGGCTGGAATTTGGGTCTCCTAACTCTGAATTCATTAAAATATGTTGGTTTTTGTAAATTTAGCAATTCAATTCTGCATTGCTGGATACGTTTTTAATTAAATTTATATTCTCAACATCAAGTTTTTTTTAAGCATGTGTAGGCCGACGCTATGTTAAAGAATGAGAATGAATTAGCATTGTTAGCCAAGAAATTAGAAATACAATTGTTGAATATACCGTTTCTTAGGAATAATTACATGAAGTCTCGGCAAAAAGGGGCAAGTTTCAGTGTCAATATGGAGGAGTAAAATTCCGTGAAACTGGTGCAGTAAATCTCAAACCCGGCAGTTGTGCATTCACCAAAAGAACTGTTGAAACTACTGAGGATGTGAGGAGGCATAGAAGTCGCAAACCCGATGGCGGTATACTCAACAAAAGGATTACTGAAACTACTGCAGATGTCAGGTGCTGGATCCCTACTCCTACTTTTCTACACTAGTAGAGTAGTTTCAGCAGTTCTTTAGTTGAGACTACCACCAATGGGTTTGCGACCAGCTAAAGTAATTTCACAAAGTTTGGCAACGCGGCGAAAAATTCGTTGATATACATCAAGTTGTAATATTGGAAAATGTGAAAACTTTCACTCTTGCTTAGAATAAAACCATTTGTTCTTTACGAAAATAACTTTCAATGGTAAATGTGTGATAATCTTTGGTTAATACGTTTTAAAATTTACAAGACACGTCAATTGTCAAATTTGTCAATAAGTGTCAAACTTAATTTGCAATTTCAATATCCGATTTAACTGGCAGATGTGATTGTAACCATCATAAAAGGATAATTAAAAAAAGCAAGGCCCTATCGACATTTTTCATTTTGCCATCATAATATTGTAAAAAGCGTTTAGATAAATTGCATCCCTAGTAGTCCATTCCAATAAAAACTTTTGTCGTAACTTTCTACTACTATTTTCAATTGCATTGGTTGCCAATTTGACTGAGTGTTTGTCATGTCATTCAAATAACTTATACCAAACAAAATTCATATTAAGAGTTTCAGTAATAAGCTAAGACATACTTGTAATTTCAAAGACAACTTCGAGGTAAAGTTTATTGGAACGCATGCTATAATAACAAATTATTCAAAGTTAATCGTGATTTTATTGCCAAACAGTACCAAATGACAAAATACAAATGCCGTTCATATAAGCTCAACAAAATTAATGAAGTATTTTCACAAAATATACAGTTTAAAATTTATGCTTAAATTTATTGCAGGCTCTAGAAGTAAGCATCTACCGCTTCAACAATATAGCATGTCCATGTACATATCATACATATTTAGTTAGGCATACTAATCTCAGATCTGCATATATTTTACAATAAACACTTTTTTTATAACATGGGTAAGGCAGGTAAACTGTGAAGTGTAATGTCAGTCGGGCAAAAAGAATTAAATACTCAGGTTTAATGCAATGAATTTTTGAGTCAAGATTGCATGTACATTGTACGTATTTGCATAGGCAAGTGCCACAACGGAAGAACGCGAAACCTATTCGGAGCCCAAAGTAGACAGAGCTTTAGTGAATTTCCGCATGTCAGATAGGAAATTCCGCTCGGCAACGAGACGAAGCGGGCGCAGACGACACCTCTGAAATATGGGCCCATAATCCAGCCTAGATATACCCACATATTTATAAGGTCGGCACTTTATCATTCCTGAAGTTTAGATTGGATTTTATAATATATGTACTTTGTTTCAAAGTTACACGCCGACGCTGAAATCCTGCGCTTACTATGATATTATGTAGAATGGTGAATGCGCTATGCAAGTGGAAATCTTAATGTGGGCGTCTTACAGGTAGGAAAATTTCAGAAAATAACACTGATATTCACGTACTGATGTATATATACGTACATCTAATGCGGAAATTTACATATTACGGAATACTTCTTGAAAGTAGGTTTAAATAATGTTGTTGAAAAGGAGAGAATAAGAAAGAAACAAAAGATCTCCATAATTCTTTATATAAATAGCACAAAAAAGATATTTAACACTTCGTCATACGCATTCTATAAATATATATAAACTGGTAGAGCAAATCAACAACCACAAATCGATTTCTAAATTTCCGATCGAGCGCTCTATTGCATTGCATTTCCCTGACCAACAACTTTTATAGATTAATCTAAACTATACAGGAGAAGCGTTATCTAAACATATTTACCTAGAGAAGTTTAGAAATTTATATTTAGGTATAAGAGTTAGTTCTAATAGTTGGCGTGTTCTTTCATGTAACACATGGGCTGAAAAGTTCCGGGCCTAACACATAGATGACGCTAGTTTTATTGCAGTCACCTTTCTCTCAATTAGTACTAACCTTCACAAAACAGCTGTTAAAATTTCATGATATTCTATTCATTAGTTTGTGAGTTATTGTGCTAAGAGTCACCCTACTTTTGTTATTTTTAAAACAATGGATCAAAAACAATTTCGTGTTTTAATTTTACACTGCTTCTTGATGGGAAAAAATACCGTTCAAGCGAAGCAATGGCTTGAAAAGTGTTATGGGGACTCTGCTCCATCAGAAACAATAACAAAACGTTGGTTTGCTGACTTCAAACGTAGTCGTAGAGACACCGATGATGCAGAACGCAGTGGGCGTCCAAATGAGGCGGTAACACCAGAAAACATCAAAAAAATCCACAAAATCGTTTTGAATGATCGAAAAGTGAAGTTGCGTGAGTTAGCTGACATCGTAAAAATATCAAAAGAACGTATTGGCTTTATATTGCATGAGCATTTGACTATGAGAAAGCTCTGTTCAAAGTGGATGCCAACGTTTGCTCACTGTAGACCAAAAACAAGAACGTGTTGATGATTCTGAGCAGTGTTTGGCCATGTTTAAACGTAACAAACCGGAATTTTTGTGTCGATATGTGACAATGGATGAAACATGGATCCATCGCTTCACTCCGGAATCAAAACGATCGTCATCTGAGTGGACAGCAACTGGTGAACCTCGTCCAAAGCGCCCGAAAGCACAACAATCGGCTGGAAAGGTTATGGCCTCGGTATTTTGGGATGTGCGTGGTGTAATATTCATCGACTATCTTGAGAAAGGAAATACCATCAACAGTGAATATTATATAGCGTTATTGGAGCGTTTGCGAAATTGCAAAGAAACGACCGCATATGACAAAGAAAATAATTTTGTTTCATCAAGACAACGCACCGTGTCACAAGTCAATCAAAACAATGGCAAAACTACATGAATTGAACTTCGAATTCCTCCCACATCCACCGTATTCGCCAGATTTGGCTCCCAGGGACTACTGGCTGTTCGCAGACCTCAAAAAAATGCTCGCCGATAAGAAACTTCGCACGAATGAAGAGGTTATCGCTGAAACTGAGGCCTATTTTGAGGCAAAAGATAAATCGTTCTACAAAAGTGGTATTGAAATGTTAGAGCGGCGCTGGAATGATTGAGTTGCTCTTGATGGAGATTACGTTGATGAATAAAGCTAATTTTGAACCAAAAAAACCGTGTGTTCTTTGTTAGGACCGCGACTTGTGTTATTGCGCGAATCTGGTAATAGATGCTTTTGAAAAGTCTCCTCATAACCATCAAAACATAGTATATGACATTTGATGAAGGTGTAAGCAACATAGTTTTTATTTGGTTTAAAATGGATAGTTGAATAATAAGCAGCTGCTGAAAATCATCATTTATTTGTAGAAAGTTGCGGTTGACATGCTTTTTCTTGTAGTATGTGTTAAAGGTAGTTCAGGTAATTTAAAAGAGATTTATTCGATGTTGAAGGCGTAGAACGTGAAGGTGGACAGCAAAATTGGGTGAACACAACACACAAATGCATGAAGAATTGGCAGATGCATAGCAAGCTGTTCAATTCATTGTGAACAGACTTCTACATAGGAATGATTGGAAAATTTGGAAATTGGAAATAGAGATGACAGAGGATGGAATGTTGAAAAGTCACTTGTGAAATGCTTCTTCAAAGACAACAAAGAAAAAGTTTTCTGCATCAATTTGTGACTGGAGACGGACTACGAGAATCCTAAATGTAAAAAAAAGCTAGGGTACAGCCTGGTGAAGACGATCCATCACAGTTAAAGGGAAATATTCATTCTGGTAATGTTTTGCTGTGTATTTGGTAGGATATGAAAGGCGATACATATGAGCCTTCTGAAACTGTTACTACCGAAGTCTCCGACAACTAATACGTTTGAAGCTGGCTTTTCAAGAAAATCGACCAGAATAGGATGGATACAATAAATTGATTTTGTAACATGACAATGCAAAACCACATATTGCAATCGTCGTTAAAGCCTATATCTCACCCGCCATATTCGGCAGACATATCTTTTTGGGATTACTATTTATACCGGTCGATGTAGTCAGCCCTTTAAGACGTACGATTCACATCTTATGAAAGTATCAGAAATTGACTTAGCGAATAGATCGTTTTAGAAAACGACGACTTCTTCAGACAGAAAATCCGTAGATAAAAGATGGGCGAAGGTTGTGGCCTCTTTTATATTCTTATTAAATAAACATGTAATTTTAACCAAAAAATGGAACTTACTTTTGCATATAAGATCATGTAAAAAATAATATCAATACAAAAGCACTATAGCAAGTAATAAACGTATTAATAATAAAGAAACAAGAGAATACATCGCGCTTTCTTACATTCTTATAGTAACTGTTATTCAGCGAAAGTGCTCCAAGTCCTTCCTACTATACAAAGTCATGTTAACTTGCTTGCTCCCTTTATTAACATAATTGTTCTGCAAATAAGAGAACGTTTGTTGTCATGTAATTCAATTTATATTCCTAAAGAATTCGAAACACAATGTACAAAATGGTTTCAGTATTGATCAACTATTTCCAGGCATACATTAAGGAACACAAAAAAACGTTGCGTCTCTCATTTAGTGATACATATATTCGTCCATTTTTGTATTAAACAAATTGACAACAACTTGGCAAACCAATTTCTACAGTTAAAAGATTTATTTCAAATAAGAAACTGTACCTCTTATACCCGTATAAGTTCACTGAAATTTGTGGTATATATGTATTTCTGTTAATAACAATAAAGTTAACTGGGTAAACGTTTTAATTTGCCAATGTCAAGATCTTCTACCCGTTAATCCCACATTTATTAGTGTAAAACAAAATATTATCATTATACACGAATATGTGTAGTTTCGTTAGGAACATATTAGTTTAAAATTAATTGAATTAACGGATGATAATTATCAGCTGCGAAATAACAATTATCCCGAAACTACACAGCATATACGAGACGTTTCGCACCGGTCGAATTAAAATAAAACGGCGACGGAATGCTAGCGATGGCCTTCTAATGTGTTTCAATTAAATTAGTAAATGTTTTCCCTTTTCTGCCCGTATAAACAGTTCACTCTGTAGGCGGTAAGGTACCTCTACCGGTACGGTGGCTACTCACGTACCAACGTAGGTACACAATCATATATGGACACGCATGCATCGAGGTTAGGCGAGGAGTGCGCAAACAGAAAACCTCTTTCCCCAGGATTATTATTTCTTCTTCCTGAGTATAAGGGTTGCGCGCCTAATAAAAAGGTTAATTATACAGTGCCGGGGTGCGACCCTTGACGTTGCTTGGCGCGCGAGGCCCATCGGAAGTCAGTTGTTTGCTTAACACCCCTCTTCATGTTATATGGTATAGGTACTTATGTACAACGTTTCTTGTATACAACGAAGTGCAAAATTAATTGCACAAAAATTATATTGCATATTTATGAGACAAAATGTCGTATTTCCTTCTTTTACTTCTGGTGTGAATGGGGAGAAAATTGATTTTTTGCAAATAAAACTCAATGAGACATAAAATCCTGTTCTGTGCTATGAATAATGACATATACTTGACAATAAATTTCATAGATATTGTGTCAGATTAGATACTAACATGAACTGAAATCACAACATCGAAAAGCTTATAAAAATTCTCATCGATCGTTTTCGGCATAAACATGTAAGCCTAACATTGGTGAAAGTGTTCATGATCTTTGTTCTAGAATAACGAGCTATTAGATTTTCGTCTAAGTTACAAACAGTGTATTTTTGCCGTTCCATTTTGCTGTTATATATTTCCACAAGAATAAATTAGGGGTTTCCAAGAGTTACTATAGAATTTTGTGTTATTGTAAAGAAGAAATTGCAAGGAACATTTCCGGTCTCTATATTTTAAAACAAATTAAAATAGATTACAATTAAACATGCAAGGCTATATCGATTAAATAGCCACCATAGCTACGATGGCACGCATCAGCGCGAGAATTTAAATTGTTCATGATTCATCTAGGTAAGGGACCTTTAATATCTCGCATGGCTCCTCGATATTATCTTTTAGGGCTTCAATATAACTGGTTTCTTGGAGTAGAGTTTGCTTTTTTAGCAACCCCATAGACAAAAGTCTAAAGATATCAGGTGACAAATTCTTGGTCCAATTTCCCACCCGCAATTAACACCAGCACTTCGAGAGGTGACATGTCCAGGGAATCGTGTGCGTAATAATGTGATGTTTTCTCCTGTTATGTGACACGTAGCACCATCTTGACGAAAATATGCATCCTCGATATTAATTCAATTTAGTTGAGACCATACAAAATCTCTTTCCTTTACATTATAACGTTCTGCTTTTACCATAACAGGGTTGCTGTGATTGTCCTCAAAGAAAAATGCGATTATTATTCCTTCAAACCATAAACCACACCAAATCGTACATTTCAGAGCATAAAGTGATCGCTTATGCGACAGCTTTATTTGTTCACTGTCCCATTTAATGTAAAAAGGGGCAAAATGTGTATCTGTTGTTTTTTGTTCTAAGATCCATCTAACAAAATTTCTGCATTATCGATGCCCCGTTTCCTTGGGTTCACTGAATTTAGAACGCATGCAACTGCAAGTCCTTATGTAAAGTTCACGATAAACAGGTTGGAGTAATGCCTAATTCTTGAGAGCGTCGTGAGATTGATGTTGTAGGATCGTCTGCGATGCTCTCTCGTACAGCGGTGATATTTTCGTCACAATGTACAGTGGTTTGTCTTGAAGAGATCCAGTGCTTCCACATTTTTTAACTAAATGCCTCATTGCTAGTTCAGTAAGACAGTTGAAAGCCCCAAAACTCCTACGAATTTTTATATTTCAATACGCTGTTCTGTAGAGAGAAGCACCATTGTTCGATTTGTATAGGACACACACTAGTGCATATGCAGTTTCACCTGAAATAAAACAAATACTTTGAAGCTATAGTCAACTAAAATCCTATAACCATTTTTGGAAAACCCTATAGCAGTTTCAAAACGGAAGTTATTATGCGTATTGAATTTGTTCATAATATGAAAGCAGAGTTCTGTATCATTGTTTGATAAATTCCCCAAATGGAATGCTTTATTAGAGAAACGATTAATAATAATAATGCGAGTTCAGCGCAAATTTCTTCTATACTTGCATAGTTAAAGGTACGTTTCCACCTCGCAGCTAAGATCACAATTTGCTGCGCCAGGAATTTGATATGCTTTCGGTAAGTTAGCGCTATATTATGAACAGTACTAAATTTGAAATATTGAATGTAACTATTCAGTTTCTGGTCTACAATATTTAGTACGCCAGCTTTTCTAGCAACAATATTACTTTTTTATCACCCGATATCAAGAAAAATATTGCGTATTTAGCTCCTAGAATATGTAGCAAATTTAACTATTGCAAAGAAACAGAAAAAAAATACAATCGTGGTGCGTTAAAATCCGTGTATAATATTTATACAGATGATGAATCTTGGATCTATGCGTATGACCTCGAAAGTAAACAACAATCAACTGTATGGATCTTCCAAGATGACTCAGAAGCGCGTCGAAGGAAATGGTCTCCCGTTTCTTTGAGATAAACGGACATGTGGCTAGAGTGTCACTAGAGAATCGTAGAACGGTCAATTCTGAATTGCACACAACCATTTGTTTTCCAGAAGTCTTTGAAGAAATAAGAGAAAATAACCAGCGACGTAGAATCACTTTTCACCATGACAACACGAACTCTCACACGTCGCCCCAAGCAATTCAATATTTAATCGGTCAAAACATCGAATCCGCCATACAGTCCTGATTTGGCACCAAATGATTTCTTTTTATTTCTGTCCGTGAAGTATGAACTATGTGGTCCACAATTTTCGACGCCAGAAGAAGGAATAGATGCGTTCAAAATGCATGTTTTGGAGGTACCTCAATCGGAATGGAAAAACTACTGCGAAAATTGGTTGAAAAACAGTAATTCCATTTTGAATAACAAATATTTATTGTTATTTATCATTCCGTATACTTAAATAACAACCCTCGTATTTGCTGTTACTAAATAACAATAAGTTATTAAATCGTTACCGCAACCTAGGCGATTTTTAATTGTAAACCGTTATTAAGTTATTTAGAACTTTATATGTGCGGTCATTAATGTTATACCTATGTACCAACACTTAAGCGACTCCTTGTACACTTTCTGATAAATTCCGAACAGCTTAAAGATTGAAATAAAATAATTAAGGATAATGATCATAATCACTACTTGCTTTTAAGCTGTAAGGAGGATATTTTAAATTAAAAGAACCTTAGAGGTTCATACACTTTTGTTGATTTAGCATCAAGCAGTGAATATGTCGTTCTGTATTAATAATTTTGTAATTCACTGTACAGAATACGTTTACAAGCAAGGGGTGCTGACTGGTTTTGCATTGTGTGGATGTAACGCCACCAAACAGCAATGCCGTCGGTGTTTGCTTATCACTTATATACATTTTCCTTCCGTCATTGCTTCCGCAATATGGCACGTCTACGGTTATGTTTGTGGATTTGTTTAGCTTCGGTATTGCGGCTTTATGTTATGGTAAGCGCAGCGCGTTCTACACACTAGGTAGTAGCTACATAAATATCGCTCATATACACGCGCATATGAAATACAGAAGAGCGTAGGTAACTGGAATGAGACTAATTGATTTACGGGTACGCATGCACTGTTTGTTTTTGATTATTGTATCGTGCCGTTCCATATATTACTATTCGTTTGATTAGGTATAATTTAGGAGAAGGAAAATGAAGAAATTTTGACGTGTCGATGATTAAGTACGGGGTTATTTATGTGGGAAATGGAAATATACGGTTGAAATTACTGTTCGTGAGCATTGTGGAAATGAAATAATTAAAATGTGTACGCGGTTGATCAGGTTATAACTTTGTGTAAGCTTGAATAATATCCGAAAATTATCGGAAACAAGGCTTAATACATGTTTATTTTAATTATGTTATCGGCATTGAAGGAAATGTGTCCTAGTAAAACTTATCCAAACGTAAATATAAATTTCCAAATTGAAAATTAATTTCTTGCGAATTAATCATAAACATCATGGAAAACAAAAACAAAACTCAAAGTTAATCAGTAAATTATTAATAATAGGGAGTAAAATTTATTAGTTATTGAAATTTAGTGGGTTTATTATTTGATAGGAGCAAAACTGTAAGCATACAAAATCGAAACGAAAACGTTGAAAATTTTGATTTTGGTGGTGATAACCGAACGTTCGGTAATAATAGTATCAGTCCTTTTATCCAATAGACCGAAAGCGGTCCAATAGCAAGGTTATACGATAAAAGTAGAATAAATTCACATAGTCTGTAAGTATTTAAATAGGTATTAATATATATTGTATGTGTCCATAAGTAACACATGGGCTGAAAAGTTCCAGGCCTAACACATAGATGACGCTAGTTTTATTGCAGTCACCTTTCTCTGAGTACTAACCTTCAAAACACAGCTGTTAAAATTTCATAATATTCTATTCATTAGTTTGTGAGTTATTGTGCTAAGATTCACGCTACTTTTGTTATTTTCAAAACAATGGATCGACAACAATTTCGTGTTTTAATTTTACACTGCTTCTTGATGGGAAAAAAATATCGTTCAAGCGAAGCAATGACTTGAAAAGTGTTATGGGGACTCTGCTCCATCAGAAACAACAATAAAACGTTGGATTGCTGACTTCAAACGTGGTCGTAGAGACACCGATGATGCAGAACGCAGTGGACGTCCAAATGAGGCGGTAAAACCAGAAAACATCAAAAAAATCCACTAAGTCGTTTTGAATGATCGAAAACTGAAGTTGCGTGAGTTAGCTGACATCGTAAAGATATCAAAAGAACGTATTGGCTTTATATTGCATGAGCATTTGACTATGAGAAAGCTCTGTTCAAAGTGGATGCCGCGTTTGCTCACAGTTGACCAAAAACAAGAACGTGTTGATGATTCTGAGCAGTGTTTGGCCATGTTTAAACGTAACAAACCGGAATTTTTGCGTCGATACGTGACAATGGATGAAACATGGATCCATCACTTCACTCCGGAATCAAAACGATCGTCATCTGAGTGGACAGCAACTGGTGAACCTCGTCCAAAGCGCCCGAAAGCACAACAATCGGCTGGAAAGGTTATGGTCTCGGTATTTTGGGATGTGCGTGGTGTAATATTCATCGACTATCTTGAGAAAGGAAATACCATCAACAGTGAATATTATATAGCGTTATTGGAGCGTTTGAAGGCCGAAACTGCAAAGAAACGACCGCATATGGCAAAGAAGAAAATGTTGTTTCATCAAGACAACGCACCGTGTCACAAGTCAATCAAAACAATGCCAAAACTACATGAATTGAACTTCGAATTGCTCCCTCATCCACCGTATTCGCCAGATTTGGCTCCCAGCGACTACTGGCTGTTCACAGACCTCAAAAAAATGGTCGCCGGTAAGAAATTTCGCACGAATGAAGAGGTTATCGCTGAAACTGATGCCTATTTTGAGGCATAAGATAAATCGTTCTACAAAAGTGGTATTGAAATGTTAGAGCGGCGCTGGAATGATTGCGTTGCTCTTGATAGAGATTGCGTTGATGAATAAAGCTAATTTTGAACCAAAAAACCCGTGTTTTCTTTGTGAGGCCCGGGACTTTTCAGCCCATGTGTTATGTCTACATGTGTGAATGTAGGCAAGTTATATACAAGAGACATCGTGCTAAAGCCTAAGATCTTTCATTTCATCATTCCCAAATAGACCTGCAGAAACGAGTACGTTCTCATTGTCGGGGTCAGGGTTCATACGCGTATGGTTAGTATGTGTATGAATACCGGATTAGGTTGATGATGGCGAATCGACGGCGTTATATATAATGTTTAGAGTTCCTAACCGATTTCCGACATTGGAATACATTAGTACTATTATTAAATGTATTGTGCGGTGGTGTATCTTTGCCTCTTCTTTTATGTAGTAGAATATTACAGCAGACAAACGCGGAAAGGGGAGTAGTGTCTAAAGAAAATAGTTCAACATATCAGCAATCCAAATTGTGATGTTAGTTGCATATGGGTTCGAATATGGTTAATATTGGAATGATCCTTAATTGCTCTACGCAATCTGTTTGCTCCATGCATGTCATTTTGTAGCTGAATTTATTAGAAACTGTTATCCAAAGGTAGAACAATTTATGGTTTCTACCAAAAAAGTTTTTATGAAATTTCCAAAACGCATTGGTCAGTTTAAACATGTTTGTCCGGCACCTCGCCGTAGGACTATGACTGAATCAACATTGGAAGGCATGCTAATGACACAATACTACAGCGAATTTTTGGTTCACTATACATCAACACACAAACAATATAATTCAGCTAAAGTAGTAAGTAATTACATTAATTGTTTATAATATTGATAATAACCGAGCCGTTCAGCTACTGCAAAATCACTCGTTTCTGCAGTCTTACCCCTAGTTCGTGACAGAAAGTACATATTTTGGAGCCAGCTTCATGGCATTTGCTCTAGCAAATCAGACTAAGAATGTAAAGTTGCGTCTGGAATCATGCACGAGGCAAGAAATGGTATGCGCTTAAGCCAGAAGGAGTAATAAATAGTGTGCCCTGTGATATACCCCTTTCGGGATAGATACCCTCATTTTTATAGGAAATGTATTTCAAAAATGTGTGCTGGATGCGTTCAGCAGCACATTTAATCTTACGAATAATATAAGCAACGTGCCTTGACATGAGTAGAGGCATGTCTTTAAAATATTTCGCTATAAGCATTATGAATCCCACAAATTGTTGCCACACACTTCAGTCCGGGTGAGAGTCGAGTCGAATAATACTTCGACATCGCGAAATTCTGACTGGCAATTTAAAGCTTTACTATGCTAACTTAGTACGATCGGGTTTAACTTAAATTTATACGTCCTGCACCGCTCCATTCCACTCCAAATTACGTTAGAATTTGTAAACATTACTAGCATTAGAAATTTCGGAGTAAGTTTCGATCTCGAATCTGTATACGCAAGAATAAGGCTTTAATAAAGAGGATAAATAAGAGTGGTCCCAGGTTTGAGACCTGCGGTACACCAGATATTAAAGTGAACTTATCACAAAAATTATCCATTGTAGACTACATTCAATGGTCGTTAAGATAAGTAGGAATGTAATAGTTTCAAAGTAGACGGGAAAAACCAAACTCATCCAATTTTTAAAGGAGAATTTTGTGGTCGATCAGGTTGAAAACTCTAGTGTCATCATAAATCGAATCAATTTGAGTATGCTTATCAATAACTTCAGCAATTTATTGCGATTTAGAAGCCAAATTTATGGTGGTTAAACGACCTGGGATAAAACAGTGCTGAGTGCTGTAGATACACGAAACGAGTGCTGTTGTAGATGCTAGAATAGAGAATCTTCTCGTGTACTTTTACAAAATCAGATATTATCGAAATTAGTGTATAGTTAGACAACACCGAACGATCTACTTTCTTATTTACCGGCACAACTCCCACTGATTTCCATCTGGCAAGGAACGTACGGATAGAAATAAATAGATTAATGATTATTTGAAGAGGGTAGACAAACACAGGCCTACAGTCCCAGACTAAAAATCTAAAACGTAGGTCGCTACCCGCTGTCTGTTTATTGGGCAAACTAGTCATAAATTTGAGCAATTTCTATTTTGCTGTAGGTGAAATAAAATGTGAAAGAGAGCCATGACCAGCATCCGCAAGCCAGGAATGCTGAGAATAAGCAGAGCGTTGGGCGAACTTTCTAGCGAATGCATTAATGACTTCATTTGGATTCTCAAAAATATTGTCATTCCAAAGTCTACTAAGGATTCTGGTTGTACATTGCCTATCACCAAAAAACTCCACAGATAGAATGGAGATAATCTGATGGAATTCTCTAATCTATTCTCTTAAATTCTATGAGCAAGATTGAATTCTTGGTGCTATTCTGGTAACATTTAGCAAACATATAAATGTCTCGCAAAATGTGAAAAGTAACTTCTTATATAACGTTGTACAGGCCGTTCGCTTTATGTAGGCGAAAAGGATAAATACGCAGCAGTTATTATTTCCCGTTAATTCAATTTTATTGTGTCCATATTGAACGGCCTCGACAAGCGATAATATAGTAATTATTAGAAATTCGCTATGTTGAGAAGTTTACGGAAAAGTTTCAACATAATTTTAACGTGTTTGTGGCTGTTATGTAACATTTTGAAATAAGTTTGGTGGCCTTCGTAAAAAGTGCACTATGCAAATTTTAAAGATGTTTCTAAGATTACCATTATTTCCTTGAAGAAGGGGCAACATAATTCTGAAGTGAATTGCAAATAAAATAAAACCCTACGAAATAACTAGAATAGGTTATTTATCTGACTGAAAATTCCCGACATCAAAAAAGAAAAAAAAGAACTAAATTGAAGATTTAATAAACAATGTAAATTATAAGTTGCGGTTTGATTTATGTACCATGTCATGTGCAATACAGGATTTTTTCCTATCGCATTGAAATTAAGGAAGTTGTGGTTTCAAATAGCGTGTGGGAAGAAAAAATGTTTGTAACATATTCCGACACCGATTTACTATCAAAGAGATAATGAAAAAGTTATTCCCCTCTTCTTTGATCAATTTTAATATAATTTTTGTATGTAGAAAGCAAAATAATTTTAAGGTTGTGGTTGGTTTGATGATGTAAACAAGCCGCTTAAACTATTTAACAGATGTTTCGTTCGAAATTAATTAATGAAATACAGAGTATTTTGCTACCTATTACAGATTATCCCTTTGTTTTAAAAACCATTTATTCAGACGACTTGCCATTCTAAGTGTTTGGGCATTTTTTAAAGTTGCGATTTTCCGGGCCTTCGTATGTATCTGACACACGTTGTAAAATTTGTGACTTGAGTCACTTAATTTTACAGATTATGGCTTTAGATACTTCATATTTTTTTGCCAATTGAGTCACCTCCGCACCTTTTTTAATCTCATCGATGGTTTTTACTTTGTCACTTCATTTTAAAAATGTTCTTTTATTGGACGTGGATGCCATGTCTGTTCTGGCATGATTTTAGCTGCAGACTACTTTATTTCTCGAGAGGCAAGAGAGCCAACGCTTACAGGAATCCCATACATAAATCGGGGAACAACCGGTGCCGGCGCTGAAAACGTTTACGTAAACATTATTTTGATCGATTCAATTACTCACATAAATCGGGAAATAACCGGTACCCTAAACTGTTTACATTATCGAATTGTACGTGGTGCAAGCATGTTTATATTACTGAGCGTTCCATTTGATCCTATAATAACAATTTTCTGTTTACATGACTGCGACGTTTCCACTACTGGGTATTTACATGAGCGAGTGTTTACTGTATTTTGGTAACATGTACGCAGGAACGAACTTCTTGTGGAAGTGATTAAAAACCGAATATTAGGTCACTTTACGTTAGCTGTACATTGTCTTCATCATCATAATCTTCACTGGAGTAAAGCAAGTTTTTCCAGCACTTTCTGATTGTTAAACGCATTCCACGCCATATCTAAATTTAAAATTGCTTCACGTAAAGCCCGTATTTTTTGCCAATTGAGTCACCCCCGCTCCTTTTTTAATCTCGTCCATGATTTTCACTTTGTCACTTAATTTTTAAAATGTTCTTTTATTGGACGTGGATGCCATGTCTGTTCTGGCATGATTTTAGCTGCAGACTACTTTATTTCTCGAGAGGCAAAAGAGCCAACGCTTACAGGAATCCCATACATAAATCGGGGAACAACCGGTGCCGGCGCTGAAAACGTTTACGTAAACATTCTTTTGATCGATTTAATTACGCACGGAAATCGGGAAATAACCGGTACCCTAAACTGTTTACATTATCGAATTGTACGTGGTGCAAGTATGTTTATATTACCGGGTGTTCCATTTGATCCGATAGTAACAATTTTGAGTTTACATGACCGCGACGTGTCCAGTATCGGGTATTTACATGAGCGAGCATTTACTGTAATATTTTACAAGGGAGGTAGTTTTATTGACTTCGCTATGAAATGGATTTATATAGGCTAACATTAACAGATATTGTGATAATTGGCACAAAATCCTCATAAACAGTATTACATGGGAAACGTTGCAAACATAAGAACAACACCTGTATGTTACGTCAGAAGTGTTATCTGTAGCACTTGGTACATATTTATGTCAAATATACACATTCTTTCTTGATATAAACGGAATTTCAACAAGGCCATTTATTAACTATAAGATATTCTGCTATAATTTATGTTGAAGAGATAATAATTTCTATGCGAACAAACACATTTGCATAATGTATTTTATTTTTAAAACCACATCAACCCCTTTTACCAAGTTATCTAAGAAAATTCAGCAATTAACCCCATCCCAGTTTATAATAGTGCAGTAACCTATTTTCCGACGTACATTTACGACATCAAATATCTCTGAATTCGAGCACGACACGCAATGGATAAACGTGCCCCAATCCGTTTGGTCTGCGTCGACGGTGGCGTCGCTGTATTTTGGACCTTCTACCGGGCGGTGGTGGTTGTCGAAAGGGTCGGGACCTCCGGATATTTATGAACAGTCACTGAGGTATGTAATAATCTGAGGCGGGATTTAATTTGGCGGACTGATTTCACACTGCCTCTGCAGAAGCGTAGTTAATCACTCCGTCGCTTGCGAACTCACAATTCACGGCCCAAAACTGCCAGTGCCGTGTCTCGTTCCAGCCTCTGCTTCGTTTATGGGCGTTGAACGTTACACTGAATGTAATTTAGTCGACCTTTAAGCAGGATGCTTTAAAAAAGAGGCGTTGTGTAGAAAATATCTAACCTTTAATTAGAAAAACTGGTGAAAGCGCACAATTACTTTTATTGAAATTCAATCAAAATCAAAGGCACATTTTTAATAAAGAATATCTTGATTTTTCTACTAAAAGCGAGTTTTGTTACGCCCCTGGTGTAGGCTGTAGGGGTCAGCGAAATACCGCTCCAGGATAAGTAGCTTCATAAACACTTCTTGATAAATGGGAATTCTACCATGTACATTCTCTGCAAATTGCATCTGGTCATTGCATAAATTGAACCCGATAAACTGTTCTCGGAGAGGCCAAGAATTGAACCGGGTTAGGGAATAGAATTTATCGGAAATTGCTAGACTTCGTAGCTTCGTAGAGGCGGCGGTAGCTATCCAATGAAATCGTATATTATGCGATTGTCTAATATTGAACATGACGTGTTAAATTCTCAAAGTATTCGGTCTGTTACCAATTATTACTAAAGGATATGTGTTTTGCAATAGATTAGAAATATAAAAATGTGGAATTGATTAAAGATTCTGTAATAATTACGTATACATGAATAGAATTTGACTTTTTACAAGTACGAAATCTTTTATTTACTGAATTAATTTTATTTTGTTAAAATATAACTTTATGCTAATGCAAAACCCCTTTGCTTAAATATCTTAGATCTCTTTTTGGTTGTTAGTTTAATTATATCTTATTATATAAATATTTTTAAAATGAGAGAGATTGAAATCCGGAATCGGCGAAAGAGGGCGCACGAAGGTTGACGTGGATTCATTGGTTGGCAAGAGCAACCTCTTTTATAGAAACTGTCAAAATTTCAGACGTCTACTGTCAATAGTTGTTGTTTAAGATTGTGTTTTGTGTATCAAGTCAGGAGATTTCGCAAAAATGAATAAAATCGAATTTCGTGCAGTGATAAAATACTTCTGGATGGCTCGAAAAACGGTTGCGGAAATTCGAAATATTTTGCTAAAGGTTCATGGCGCATGTACTCCATCATTGTTAACCATCAGCTTCTGGCTGAGCGAGTTCAAACGTGGCCGCACAACTATAATTCACATAGTTCCATCAGCAGGAAGGAAGAAGCTGAAAGGTTTGATTCTTGTGGTGAAAAATTTCACTTTTCAACGGAAGTTATATATCCAGCGATTTTGCTTGACAAACCACATCTCTGGAATGCACATTTGGATAAGTCAATTCACAAAGTCTAAATGTTCTTATGGACTTGTTGTGGACTACGAGGATTATCTTCCATAGGATATATTGGCTGCACATGATCGTGATCAGGTCTATGACCACATATGGCGTTGTTGTTTGGGTTTACTTTCTCGTTTACAATTTTGAAATTATGTGAAGTACAATCGGATGAATTTTACTAAGCCACTCTCTATGTCTCAATGTATGTCTAACATTGCCTCTACCTTTAAAGCCTATTTCTTTAATATGGTTATAATATCGAACATGTTATTCAATCTAAATGGTCCACAAATATTACTATTGGTATCAAAAACCGGACAACTGCAACCACTATGAAGATCAGAGGCAGATAATGATAGAGTCGATAAAATTATTTACAATTTTTGAATGAAAAGCTTTACAGTCAAATTTCACGTGGACAGAAGTTGTGTATCATTAAAAATGGGACCTTTGATCTTCAATCTCACTATATATTTGGTTGCCAAAAATTCTTCATATAAAACCTCCCTTATGAACTGGTATTCATAGGATTCAATTTTATTGTGGATTTATTAATTTACATAACGTTATAAAGTAGTCTTTTTTGTGAAAAATATAACATCCAACTTCTAAATCCATTAAATAACAAAGTATCATAACTTGCCCTTAATTTCCATAATATTTTTGACCCACATCCAAGCTTATTATTATATGAATATTCATTACATCTACTATGAGTAACACGATTTTATTACAACATCGATGTAATACATTTTTTTAACTCGAATGCGACGAGCGATGACTATACCATATTATACGCACGGTAATCATAGTTAATTATTTTATTTTCACTGTATACCGACATTTCTCTAAGGTATACCTGTAATGCATTATCCCCCTATAGGCGTACGGTAGGCACAAGATGACAACATGATATTATTAAATGGACTACTAAACATATACCGGCCAGAGAGAAGCCGAACCCATAAATAAAACGTGATAGCCGTGTGACTGGCTAATTAACAAATCGCGCAAAACAAATTATCCACCAATATTTCATGTCAACAATATGACACCTGTGGGAGAGCTAAAGGGTTAGGCTAACATTGGGATCGGTCGGCGAGCCCTCTATTGAGACCAACACAAATCATCAAATTTACAATTTTACCCAGACGAGCGACATAGAGCATACGGTACAGATGGCTGTGTTGTGCATGTAATCTTGATGCGGCTGTCCTTCAACGGCCAATAATTAAAATTGGTGCAGCAGAAATAAACCGTTCATTAGCGTAAAAAACCGGAAATGAAAGCGGACAGTCTAATACATATGTCATTTAGGAATGTAAAAGTGTACTTGATGGATTGGTAGCGAACCTTTTTTTATCTCTTACCTTTAGCGCATATATAAGTTAAACAGGAAGTTTTAGAAAACTAAAATTTTGCACATTTATTTCTGGAATACGCACCCGCTCACGAAAGATTGTATCTTTGATAAAACCTTGTAAAGCACACATTAATGACACTAATATGCAACTGCCTATAGTCAAATACTGTTGCATAAAGATTTCATTGCGATTCAATTTTCAATTAGCTCATTCAGCAATTCTTTATTCATATTCTTACAAAAAACCTAATAAATTTAGTCTTGGTTTCAATGCACTCCCTCAATACTCATCAATAGCTAGATGCTTTCACCAAAGACTTTGTTAGACGTAATGTTAGCGTGTCTTTTAGAGCAGACCATCTCCCCTAAAACAGACCATATTTCATAATCTGACATAATAAGGACCGGACTTGATGAACGCCACTTCCGAATATTATAGACACTAATGAGGTCAGGGCAGTTTTCTTTTAACTATTTTTGAGTAGAGTTTGTTTCATTATCTGGTGGCCAAACCTGTTGAAAGCTCCAATGCTGCGCTAGAGAAAAGTGTTACTCTGAAACACCATTATAGTTGATGCCTTACCATACCACTATACTAGTTGGCTAGTGGCCTCTTTTGTGGCTCGTTTCCCATGAATTCATAAACTTCTACCGTAAACATTTTCTCGTCAGTAAAGGGTATATTTCTGTAGTGGTCGCTAAAAAATATAATCAATAAGATCCTTTTACCCATTAAGTGCCGGGTTGGATTAAATTTGCTTCCTAGAATTTCACAATTTTTCGCTAGTTCTCTCTGTTCCTTCCAATTTTCTTTAATTTTGACTATTTTTTTTATTCCAGCTTCCTTCTGGTTTATCTCTTGTTCTTTTCTTCTGCATCTTTGCTGTCCTGACCTACTTAATCGGAATTGTATTGTCCATCCGTTTTCTGATTTGTTCATTTTTTATCCTTCTGTCTCTCCTAGGTACGTTTTTTACTTCTCTTAAATATTTCATCTCCACGGCTTGGATCTTACTTTCTTCTTGACGGTTGAGTACTCAAGTTTCACATCCAAATGTGAAGATTGATCTGAATACTGTTCTGTATACCGTCATTTTTGTTTGTTTTTTTATTTCGTTTTTGTTCTAGTTTTCTTTAATTTACCGAATTAGTAAATATCCCACTCGTCATTTCAAACGTCCTAGTTACCTTCGATTGTTCGAGAAATATTTGAAGTTTCAATAAATCGATTTGTGGAACGATAAACAAGTATTCGGGTGATACCAGCTGGTTATGAGATATTGAATAATTCACAAGGCTGTATTCTCACTTCATGAAGTGCAATAATAGCAATTTGATTTTCATTCTTTTGCCACTCCATAAAGTGTAATTCGAAAAATTCAAAAACCACAAAATATGGACTGTCAATTTGACAGTTTACATTAAAATAAAAATAGTCGTGGCCAACCGATATTGTAGATTAAGCTTTTGTAAGAGTACTTGGTTAGATTAGGTAAATTGAGAATTATGCTATTCCAGGGTGTGCTGGTATGATCTATGACTTCGCTATTGGCCGCTGATGCTTCCGCTAATAAGTCTACTTCCCAGCTGCAGGGAATTCCCGTATGACTTTTGATTCGGAAGGTTATATTGATATCTTGTAATTTTAGTGAGTCATGAAACCTTAGGGGTTATATCGACGAAAATAAAGCTTAAGTTTTATTTTATTAAAATTTTATCTTTTCACTTTTTTTTTTATTTTCCTGTTTTGTTAAGCAAATAAACATTTGGAGGAGTTTAGTTTTTTTTTTGTATTGTCTTGAAGTTGATTTCACTGTTTCTTTTGAAAGTGATCTAAACGTTTAAACTTTTGTGAGCGAGAAAAATTAAAAGTAATAAGTATAATAAGTTTTAAAATTGACAATAATAGCTTACGTCACCCGTAGGGATCCATTGTGATTTCAAATTCCCAGGGGATAATTTGCCAAGTCCGGCATGGGTCTTTTATTGGAATTATTTGAAGTTACAGCTCCTTTTTTTACTTCAAATTTTGTTTAGTGTGTAATGGCAAAATATATTGAACAGGATAAGCTAATGGTTTTCTAAATTCAGATAAAAGAGATATAGTTTTTTGTAGGGTGCATTACTTGGTGATAATATTTATGAGAAACTTTTTGATGGTATTTACCTTTAGTTCAAACAAAACATCTGTTATATATCGTTAGGTATGCAATAATATGTCGAACTTTAAAATATTATATATTAGGCAATGACTTCTTCACGACAAACTTTATTACTTTGGAGGGAGATGAAATTAATTTTGGGATGAGTAGTTTCATAAATAACTTGAAGAAAAGTGAATGGAAGTGATTGACAGACTTGAAAGAATTTTGGAGTAAAATAGATGTAGCAATATCAATCTTTAAATGGTAACCAAGGTTAAAATCTGTTCTGGATATTAAGAAATCCGCGAAATTTGGAACAAAGCTTTTAAAATACCTTTTAGATCTAGGGATCTTAGAAAATAAACTCAAATACGGGGGTAGCGGCAAAAATTCGCTGCCTAACCATGAAAGGAATAATATAGGAACTCAATTAAATTTTATTTTTAATTTTATTTTTTAATATAGCTTCCACTGGCAGTGATAGGCACATTCGTTTCACGTCTCAGCCCTGAAAAATATTTATTCGTTTTATCCCAAGAGTGTGTCTGAAGCAGCTACCCCGAATGACTTCAAATTTATAAGTAATTATATAATAATAACTATATAGTACATATAATAATAATAAATATATTAACTAAAATATAATAATAACTGGGACCATCTCTCGACTGTGGACGAGTCTGTTGATTTGTTCGAAGCTACACTCACGAAATGGCGCTTGCATAATTTTAGCAATGTGCACGGGTACATTGTCATACAACAAGAGTGTACCTTTAGTAAGTTTTCCATGCTTTTTCTCACACATACTTTCCCGCTATTTGTTCAAGAGTTCGCCGTCATATAAAACGTTGACTGTAATGTTACTCTCTTTAACGTCGACAAGAAGAATATCCAAAAAAAAACGAGGCAGTTACTTTTTGCCTATTAGCAGACCCTTTCTTGATGGTGTTTTTGCTTTATATCCCATTCGATCGACTCCCTTTTAAATAAAGAATCATAGTAGAGAATTATAGTTCTATGCCCTGTGATAATTGTCTTCAACCCGTCCATAGAATTTCCTCCACGAGATCCAAAAAAGATCTAATCACGACACCGACGCTAACCGGCTAAGAGATGTTTGGGTATCCATCTTCCACAAAGTTTATTCATATCTAAATGATTGTGATGACTTGTACCTGAAAGGCTTCCTCTTCTTTATCTCACAATCCCACCACACATGTTCTGTAGCGTATGTCTTTTTTTGTCAAACATATTAACACCAGAAACAATTCAACTTTCACGATTTCTGTTGCTACATCAAATGTTATTGAAATGGACGTCAATATATACATTGGAGTGGAGAAACCTTCATATGCCAAGAATCTTGAACAGTACCCGTGGAGTGCATTTGACATACACTTGCATAGCAAATAGATACAAACATCCTTGTATTTATACCTAACATACACCTACAATCATACTTATATATATTTGCATATGAACATGTACAGTCGAGTATTGTAATTATCCTTTACTAGTTGGTACGTTGGGCAATAAATGTAATTATTATTATTATTATTAACTAGTCAGCAATAAAGTTAACAATATCAGCGTACGTAGTTAATGTTCAATTATTTTAGATAGTCGTTTACATTAAAATATTGAAGAGATTAACTGATAACGCCTTGTAATTTAATAAAATTAACGATGTTAGCCTCACATTTAGGTCAAAACATATACGCGACATACCCTTATCGCTTTCATGTCCTAATATAATTTTTTCGGTATAATTTTCGAAAGCGGGCCCCTCGCCACCCTTCCTTCTGCGTTACACCTCCATATCATCACTATCGAAAAATAAGTGAAGAGCGATATAATAATACAAATGCGCGGCACCGTCGAATAAATTTAGGATATTTCTGCAGGGAGGGCAAGTGTATCCCGTAGGTGCTATCGTTCTTCCGGAATGACAGTGTTATCACACCGCCACGTACGCTCTGTACTGATTAAATTTGTCTCGATTATGCTCGATATTTTAAAATGTAACGCCAACGCCGCACGCTGAAGCCGCAACCCCGCCCAACAGACCGGTACGCATACGCTAGTATGGGTTTGTCGACTATATATTGGGTAGGTATATGGTGACATTGCGTTTGCATGTATGAATCTAAAATTATGCATTTTAATTTGAGGAATTAGCTACACGAGAAGACTGAAGATAAAATACTATTTATCTCTTAAATGGAGTCTCCATCTATAACACTGGCCAACAAAATAATTTTTCGTCGTGGTGCCTGTAAAACATGAACTGATTTAGGGTATTTCTGATGTCCTGGTTCTTAAAATAACTACCACTGCTTCCTAGCAGCTCTAGTATTTGATATATACCACGGTGAAATGTATTATTCATACGTAATAAATTTGACCGTTATTTATTAGTAGAACAGATGCTTTCTAACTTTCACACACTCGGGTGTAACATAAGCATCAAGATTCATTACCTTCACAGCCACTTACATCGTTTTCCAGAAAAGTTAGGTGATGTTAGTGATGAATAGGAGGAAAGATTTCACAACGACATAAGCATTATGGAGGAAAGGTACCAAGGAAGATCGGATACCCATATGATGGCCGATTAGGGTTGGAATCTTCAGCGAGACTGTTCCGGTAAACCTCACGCGAGGAAAACTTATAAAACGAAAGTTTTAATTGATGATTGAAAGTTGTATATGCATATGTTTCTGTTAAATAAGTATCTTTATCAGTTATCAAATAGTAATATTTAAAAAGTGACGCACATAACAAAATATTACATCTAATTTTGGCGAATTTTTCCTAAATAGCATAGAAAGAATGAATTTCGAAAACTAGATCTGATAGAACAAATCTGACGGCATTTCTGGATTAGGCACCCCAAAATTGTTTAATTACATTTAGAAAATCCGAGGCACTAAAATATGTATTGCTCAGTGTTATGATCCGCAATAGTAATTTAGAATATCTGATTTAAGATATGTTATTTTAGATAAAGTAATGCAGAAATTGTTGTAATCCAGCTGTTTTAACCCTGCAGTGACGATCGATGTCCGATGAGGAAGTCCTATTACTGTGTTGTTTTATAAAATTATTAACGAGATACGTTGTAAAATAGAATTAAATTACATAAAGAAGGCATCAGTGTCTGCAAATGCAATAGGTCAACTTGATAACCATCCAAACGACTACCACTCCAAAAGATGAATGACATGAAATTTTACTTCAAAAATAAGCTTCATCACCAGCAGTCCATAAATAGTTGAATTTGGAAATTTTCAAAACACAAGAAGGTAGTTTACTTTTGAAAAATAAATTAGGAAAATATGCCCTTTAAAGATCTTTTAAGATGATATGCTTGGCTTAGTGAGAGGATGTTCTAGTTTTAGAAAAGTGTTTGGGATGTAACTGACTTAGTTTTGAGTAAATAAGTCTTATAGGCACGTTATGATTTATTATAAAGAGTGTTTGCGAAAGTAGTTGATCCAATGAAAAGCGACCTCGTCCTTAAAGAGCTCTTAAGAACAAATAGATTCAGACTTGTTCAAAATAAATAGACTTGACCACCACTAAAGTTATTCTTATTGAAAACAAATGAATGCATAATAAAATTGACCCGAAAATTAAGCTCTATCTCCAGCAGCGTCGATTTGAAAGTCTGTAAGTTTCCAAAATAAAAATTAGTCTACTTTTGGGAATCGTATAGGAAACGGCCTGGTCTTTAAATATTTTTTGGGGGAGGTAGGGAGGGTTTTAAAATATTGTTTAATTATGTGGTCTACCTTTAGAAATGCCTTTAAGTAGAGGGTGAGTTAGTTTAGACAAAAAAGTATCTCGGGAAGGATGACGGCTTACTTTTAAGAAAAATCTTTTAGAAAGAGGTAGAAAACAGATATTGCCACAACCGGTAAAAAACGTTGTATCATTTAGATCAACAGTTGATGCACATACACTGGGAGTCGATTAGACGCTGATACGACATGCGATGTAATTCCTGCGGTAGCCATTGACGAACTATATGTATAAGAGGGGTAAGAAGTGGTATATGTATAGTAAAGTTAAGTATAGAGTAATATGTATATTGCCTTACTGTGATAAGGCAAATAAAAACAGTTGTGACAAGTAGTAGAGATGTTAAATTAAAAAAAAGTATGGTCGCTGTGGATGATTGCAGTGGCTTATTCGTAGCAAATCTGATATCTCAATTGAATTTGGTATTAGAGCGTGTTGTTAACGTAGTAAACTATATAAAAGCTAGGCCACTCAATGCGAGATTTTTCAAAAAGTCATGCATGAACACAGGAGCTGAACACACTGCATGTATGTTACTATCGAGTTCACGATGACCTGAACTCGCCTTCTTGCGCATTGATGCGATATAGTTAACAAGCTGACTGCTAACAATAGGTCAATTACAGTATAATTTTCATTAGGGGACAAACACGATTACGGATTAAATAAAGGCAGAGTTAAAAGATCAAAAAGTATGGCTTGTAAGAATTGTATTTTAAATGTGTGAGTCCGCACTTTAAAAGGCGCTGAGGTTTTCTTGTCCCTTCTTTTACGTAGTAGAATATTACAGAAGACAAACGCGGAAAGGATAAAAGTATACTAGAAACTATAGAAAAGCATTGGAAAATTCAATGTATCGGCCACCCAACTTGTAATATTGGTTACAGATGAGGGTTCGAACATGGTTAAAGCTGGGAAGTTACTAAGAAAATTCTATTCGCATTTGCTTCATGTAACCTGTTTGCGTCATGCATGTCATCTCGTACCTGAATTTATTAGAAACATCCAAAAGTAGACCAATTTATAGTTTCTACCAAAAAATCTTCCCAAACGCAGTCGTGAGTTTAAACAGGCTTGTCCGAGCATTCTTCAGCCACCATAGCTGGTATTGACGTGATGGGGAATTTGTACACATTATTAAACCTTGTATCTTAAATCCGCGAAAAGCCCAAGCAATTTCAGTAAGCCAGCGGTTGGTTTAAGATAACGAAATCCATACTCGAATGGAGTAAATTTCCGAAAATTATTCAATTCCTTTAGATACTATTTCTAAATTAGAGAACACCAGGTTGTCATTACATGAAGCGCCAAATATAGTAGATTACCTGAAAGCCTCGCTAGTAAATCTAACCGATGTGTAGGGAGATCAATAACTGATAACTTGTGTGCGGTTATAAATACGAAACTAAAATAGTAAGTAATTACATTCATTATTTGTAATATTAGTAGTAAGCCGTTCGTTTCTGCGAAAGCACTTGTGTCTTCAGCCTTATCTTGAAATGATATATGTGGTGGGAACTATTAGTGAAGTTCAAACTGATATTTTCGTATTGCATCAAGACTAAACCTCTGACAATATTTTGTAAATGTCTAGTACGAGTGGCACTTAAAATCTGATACGTGCGGATATCATTATCATCATCATAGACATGGATGGAACGACTATCTCGTAGCGAATTTTATTAACCATACACTGTTAATTAGGAATAATGAATAAATTGCGTCTTCCACGAATTAACAGGACACATAAAATGCTCACTCACGTTTCGTTAAAGCACTGAAAAGAGCTGGAAACGTAATTAATATATTTGTCAAAGATTGATTACAGGTAATTAGTAGCGAGCCATTGTTACGCGTCACCTTTGGAATTATGTAAACCAAATGGTCATGACTTAATTACACGTTCTTCCTACGCGACGTCATAAATCATCCAAACGCCCATTGTATGCTTTATTTCGACGTAAGAACGAATTAATAATACTTAATATGGAAGCGTATCGATTGATTCTGGATGTTGTTTACCATTACCTACGTATTGAAATAATAAATTTGTCGTTTAAAGGGGATTGAAATAAAATAGGGAAACGATAACCGAAGATAACGGCAAAATTGTTACTAGTCGGGCAGTTAATGCAGGTACTAGCTACTTTTTCATTTCGTGGCGGTTAATTGATCAATAAATTCGCATCGTAAATTTTACGGTCAGGCAAAATGGCATACGCCGTTTTCTCCCGTTGCTGATTGATTATTTAAAAGATAGTTTATACGAACTGTAAATGTTGATCGCAATTTCATCTTAATAGTACTTTTAATGCCTTCAACTGCCACCCCGGGGGATTCATAAATAACCCATTTTTATCTTCAACCGCCTAACTATTGTCGTTCGACAAGACCAACCAGATAATAAAACCCAATAAGTTTTATTTTAGTACGAATTTGTAATAATCTCATCCCACAAATTTATCCTCAATTAAAGAATGTACAACCGCTAAGGTTTTTATTATAGTTAGTATTACGCGCAGACTTTATAGGGTGTTTTGAACTTTTAGGAAATAATACTGACCTATAGTAACTTTGATCACATAAAAACCAGGTTTATAGAAAATATTTACTGAACTCTCATAGTAATTGAGGTATTTATTTTACTAATTTATTATTTACTTGTATTTACCCTAGAAACTAAAAGTTTAAGTGTTTCACTACTAAAAATCAATTGAATTTAAATTAAACGATGATGCATAAAATAAACAACGTACTACAAGACGAAATACTAAAAATGTAAAAATCAACGAAAGTACATATTAAAATAGTAACAGCTGGTACACTAAAAACGGGAAACACCGATATCACCGTGGATACAATTCAGGTATAAAATGAGCAATACTGTCTTAACAGTTGCTGTGGTACTATGTTTCAGAGGTATTCGCTTAGCTGCTTTATCGCGGAATTATGATAATTGTGCCTGTAGTTCTCAAAATGTAAGACTTGTAGGATAATTTACTGTAAAGATTAGGTAAGTAATCGTTTATAAGGTAGTTGTCCTTTATATTAGAATAATTTTCTCAGAATACCAGGGATATCTTTTAAGTTTTACATAATGAGACATAGAGAGATCAAACTGTAACGCCGGAAACTGTAAAAACGTATACAACATACAGTTGTGATGATTCTAGGATTTATTCATACCACCCCTGAAAACGCCGTTTCGAAGTGTCTCCAAAAAGATGGTCGCAACAATCTCCACAAGATCAAAGAACTGTTTTTGCCGATTGGTATGTAACCATTTGTTTGCCGCAAGTCATCGTTGAGCTTCGAAAAACCAACCCCTAACGACGAACTATACTCCACCAAGACAGTGCAAGTTTGCATACAGTATGCAAGACAACTGAATTTTTAACGCAACAAAACGTCGAATTGTTAGTCAACCCTCCATATAGTTCTTACCGAAAATCAAGAAAAGATTGCACGGTCAAAGGTTCCAATAATCAGGAGCAGTTGATGCCTTCTAAAATGCAATTTTAACTGTACCAACAAACGAATGGAAGACGTGCTTCTAGAGTTGGTTCTAACGCATGCAAACGTGCATTAATCTTCGTGGAAAATACTTCGGAAAACAATAAACTCTTTAAAAGCTATTCCACCTCTATATCCAAACCTTAAAGAACAATCCTTGCAACTTGATTTTTTTAAATAAATTTTGCTTATTTAGTCGCTTTGTTTGCTTTTTGTAAAGAACAAAAGCGATTCTTTTTTTCACTGTAAACTGTAAAATAGTTTTCTAAGAATATGCACACAGTTGTAACGAAAATACAATAAATTACTATAATTTTCTATCTTTAAATTTCAAAAAAAAATATCGAAGTAGTGTACACTTCTAATGTTTACAGACATGCTGTCATATTCTCCACTTTAGATTTAGGGGCGCAATTAAAAATAACATTTCTTGGTGTTCGAAGCAGGTTTTGATGTAGAGTAGAAAGAATAGAAAATTTAGCTTAAAGTTATAATGGATAAAATTGCTATAAAACATATCAATAAATACGGGGGTACGACTCAGACAAGCAACAAATTCAGACAAAATTAGACAATAGAAAATAAAAAATGTTAGCTCACTCTTTGAAATTATTATCAGTGATACTGCCAGACTAGAAAAGAGAAAAACATATTTTTTGAATTTGCAGTACTAAATCCTTTGAAAGATATTCCACGCAAAACTATTTGTAAACTATCGCTAAATAATATAAAAGAAATGCGCATCTGTTGTATACATACAGTATATGAATTACATATTTTATTTGTTTTTCTTTCTGGGGTTCTTTTAGGACGAATAGATGCTTGTTCCCCATCTTTATTTATATTAGTTAATTCATTTATTTACTTTAAAAGGGTTATTTCTTTTTAGGGTTGAAATTGTGCGGACAGAGGTTTAGAATTTTGTAGTTTTTTCGTTATCTAGCCTTTGGAAAATAGTAAAAGCTACGTTTCTGGTATTATAGGAAAAATGTGCTTAGTTTGTGTATTTATTAACGTAGTTAATAATAAAAATATAATTTATGCAAAAACCAAACAAAACTTTTTTACCAAACCAAAATTTATTACCATCGACATCGCACGCATCTAACTAAACAGAAGCGTTTCCTAAACATCCTTTTCTTCGGTTAGTATAAATCAACATGTAAACGTTGAAACGGACCAAGGTAGTACACGATACGACAGTAAAAGTTAAGACTTTATACATATTGATAGATCAATTGGATTCGAAACGATTACTCGATAAAGACAGTCCTAGGGGAGCGGAACTTTATAAGGGTGATCTATAGCAGTAGACATTTGTATTCGAAACCCCAAGCAATTGAAATCTATTACATCAGTCCCGTTTCACAAGACAACGTTTATTCGACGAAGGAGAAATGTATTCCGCATCTGTACCAATCCATATCTGCTTGTGCTGACACGCATACATAAATACGATTGGTATAATATCGCTAAAAATTAAGAATAATTTCATTTAGAATATTTCATTTCCGGGTAACAATAATGTTAGTTACAACTTTAGCAAAGCGAATTTCCTCTCTTTATATAGCGATATGCTTGCAGTCGACTGGAGTTTCTTGGATGAATACAGTGATGTGGATGTCGCTGTTGAGGCATTTTATAATACATTATACTCCGTTATAGATCGTTCAGTTGAGAAAACTAAACGTCCTACCTCCACGTTTCCTCCATGGTTTAGTGCTAAAATAAAACAACGTCTTAAATTAAAAGAATTTTACTTCAAGAAGTGGAAAAGAACAAAAGCGATATACTATTTTAATGAATTCAAACGATTGAGATCTCTCACAAAGAATGAAATTAGAGACGCATACAAGGCTTACTTGGCAGATGCTGAAATTAATATCAACAGAGATCCTAAGTTGTTCTGGCGCTTCATTAACAACAAGAAAACTTCTTCCAGAATTCCGGGAAGTATGCAGTATGACGGCAGAGAATTTACCCAGCCAAAAGAAATCGTGGATGCCTTTTCCAGTGTCTTTGCGAGTGTGTATAAACCTAGTGTTCAAAATGTATCTTTCAACTCTTTTCTCAATTATAATAATTTTTGTGTTCATGCCTTCTCTGAATTGGATGTGGAGAACAGTATCAAGAGACTTAAATCTAATATGACAACTGGAGGTGATGGAATACCGAGCTTCTTTGTACGTGATTGTGCTCCTGTTCTGTCCTATCCACTGTCAACTATATTCCACCTAGCGATAAGCACGTCAACTTTTCCAAAGGTTTGGAAAATTAGCAGAATTACTCCCGTATTTAAGAAAGGAAACCGATCTAACATTGCTGATTATAGGCCTATAAATATACTGCCCAATTTCGCTAAGGTATTTGAACATTTGCTTTACAAAGAAATATCTGCCTGCATAACTCCTTTCATATCTGAGCATCAGCACGGTTTTGTTGCAGGTAGGTCGACGATCACTAATTTAGCATGCATTGGCCAATATCTTGGTGAAGCGCTTGATAAGCGAAAGCAGGTGGATGTTATTTACGTAGATTTTTCTAAAGCTTTCGACTGCATTAACCACGAGATGCTACTACAAAAAATGGACAAATTTGGTTTTGGTGTGGGTTTCCTGACGTTGATTGAGTCTTACCTTACTGGAAGGAAGTGTTATGTCTGCTACAATGGTTATTCCTCTACGCCGTTTTCTCCAACATCAGGTGTTCCTCAAGGTTCAAATCTTGGACCACTTCTCTTCAATTTTTATATAAATGATTTACTATCTCTGTTTACGTGTCACGTCTTAGCATACGCAGATGACGTAAAGATATTTAATACTGTTGGTAGCATTTTCGATTGTAAACATTTACAAGACAATCTTCTTCGCATTAATACTTGGAGCAAGGTCAATTATCTCCCTCTGAACATCAACAAGTGTACTGTGGTTTCCTACAATAACACTCACACTACTTTATACTATAACTACCAAATTAATGATGCAGCCATACCACGCAATATCAAAACTTTGGATCTTGGTGTTTTGTTTGATAATAGACTGTCATTTACGGAACATATTTCGTCCATGTGTTCATCTGCTTCCAAAACTCTCGGTTTTGTCATGCGTTCTTGCAGGCATTTCTCAGACTTAGGTGTAATGAAACGTTTACATTATGCCTACGTTCGTTCTAAACTTGAATACGCCTCCATTGTTTGGTATCCCCGTAATTTACACCAAGAGCTTATGATCGAACGCGTTCAAAAGAAATTTCTAAAATATCTCTCCTTTCGAATGGACAACGTGTATCCTGCAAGAGGTATCGAGTATTATAGCTTACTTGTTGAGCATGGTTTTCTATCTCTTGCTGACCGCCGCGAGCGTAACAGTGTGGAGTTTCTTTGCAGGATCCTGAAAAATACTGTCGACTCGCCCGCCCTTCTAGCGCAAATAAACTTTACCGTACCTACTCATCATACTCGCTACTTTCATACATTTCAAGTACCTAGAGCTAATACCAACATTTTGCTTAAGGCACCTCTCAGTCACATGGTGAGGAACGCAAACAAACGGGATCTAGAGCCATTTTTATGAGTCTTTCTTTTTTTTTTTTGTTTCATTATTGTATACATTTTCAGCATGTTATTATTATAGGCAACACGATTTGAATTATTTTATTTTATTTTAAATAAGAATTGTATTGTAATTTGTCCTGTAATTGGCCCTTGGGCTGTTGGGCAATAAAGGATTATTATTATTATTATTATTATTAATTATTATTTACAGTTCTATTTATGGATTTGCAAATTTAATTCAACTATTTCGTTTAATATTAGTCAATAATTTTCATGTTCCATTACGCTATTAAATATTAACAGTGTTCCTGGTAATTGTATTTTATTTTCCGTAGCGGAAAATACATTTCACATTTATAAATGCATAAACAAATAATTGATAATTTACAATTTTAATCATTTACATGTAGCTCTTGAATTATTAAAAAAATTGATGAATAACGCGCAAAATAATTTGATGTCGCTTTACTTTGTCTTTGATACATTGAATATGTAGTATTAGCTTTAATCTGTAGCTAGTTTCTAGTAATGTATAAAATGGCAGAGTATGAATGATGTGTATTTAATACTCGATAAAAAATTGTTATAATAATAATAGTAAATTTCTTTATTGCTCAAGAGCAAAACGCCAGTTACAGGAATATACAGTAAATCAGATATCAATTAATTAACATTTAAATTAATTTGTAAACGTAACGAATATAAAAAAAATTAATGAATTTATTGAATTAGAGTGGTGAAGTTAACGAGATAACAATAAGAAGTTAAACAAAATGAAGCTCTGAATGTATTAACATTCAAGGTAATGCGATAAACAGGAGCTTTTACCAAAATGTTGCTCTTTATTTTTAAGGGTCGGAAACTGTTGCTATTGCAGGTGGGTGTAGCGAGATTTGTTTGTGATAAAATACATATACAATCAGCTATGCCTTGTGGGATATTGTGAAGGAATTGAACACTTTGCTCTTCCCTATAACCGATCAGAAAAATGTTATCAGTCTAAAAGGTAAATTATTCAGTTATTCTATAGATTATTCTAAGATAAATATTAAAGAAACCTCTTTCAATATACTTAATCAAAAGACTGATGTAAACAGTGTAAATACTACACGATGAATGCATATTCTAATTTAAACCGTATCAATACATAAACAATACAGCCATTTCATGGTATTTAAATCTGTGAACTGACTGTACGAATCAATAATAAAGCCAAGAGTTTTACAAGTAACACATGGGCTGAAAAGTCCCGGGCCTAACACATAGATGACGCTAGTTTTATTGCAGTCACCTTTCTTTCAGTTAGTACTAACCTTCAAAAGACAGCTGTTATAATTTCATGATATTCTATTCATTAGTTTGTGAGTTATTGTGCTAAGAGTCGCGCTACTTTTGTTATTTTCAAAACAATGGATCAAAAACAATTTCGTGTTTTAATTTTACACTGTTTCTCGATGGGAAAAAATACCGATCAAGCGAAGCAATGGCTTGAAAAGTGTTATCGGGACTCCGCTCCATCAGAAACAACAATAAAACGTTGGTTTGCTGACATCAAACGTGGTCGTAGAGACACCGATGATGCAGAACGCAGTGAACGTCCAAATGAGGCGGTAACACCAGAAAATATCAAAAAAATCCACAAAATCGTTTTGAATTATCTAAAAGTGAAGTTGCGTGAATTAGCTGACATCGTAAAGATATCAAAAGAAGGTGTTGGCTTTATATTGCATGAACATTTGACTATGAGAAAGCTCTGTTCAAAGTGGGTGCCACGTTTGCTCACTGTTGATCAAAACCAAGTACGTGTTGATGATTCTGAGCAGTGTTTGGCCATGTTTAAACGTAACAAACCGGAATTTTTGCGTCGATATGTAACAATGGATGAAACATGGATCCATCACTTCACTCCGGAATCAAAACGATCGTCATCTGAGTGGACAGCAACTGGTGAACCTCGTCCAAAGCGCCCGAAAGCACAACAATCGGCTGGAAAGGTTATGGCCTCGGTATTTCTGTATGTGCGTGGTGTAATATTCATCGACTATCTTGAGAAAGTAAATACCATCGACAGTAAATATTATATAGCGTTATTGGAGCGTTTGAAGGTCGAAATTGCAAAGAAACGACCGCATATGTCAAAGAAAAAATTTGTTTCATCAACACAACGCACCGTGTCACAAGTCAATCAAAACAATGGTAAAACTGTATGAATTGAACTTCGAATTGCCCCACATCCACCGTATTTGCCAGATTTGGCTCCCAGCGACTACTGGCTGTTCGCTGCCGGTAAGAAATTTCACACGAATGAAGAGGTTATCGCTGAGATAAATCGTTCTACAAAAGTGGTATTGAAATGTTAGAGCGGCGCTGGAATGATTGCGTTGCTCTTGATGGAGATTACGTTGATGAATAAAGCTAATTTTGAACCAAAAAAAACCGTGTTACATGTGTTAGCTTAGCATATAGATGTTATATGGTCAGAGAAATATTTGATCGTGGGTACTAATTTATCATGGAATTGCCTACGTTACAATGTACCACAGTGCGAGTATTACTGTAAAATAATACACAACATTTGTTGATACTTACTGCTACGCTATTATTAATACACCAAGTGTCAAGTACTGCAATATTACTCCGCAACTGTTAATTTAATTTAGTCTCTGCTTTCCTGTATTGCACATTTACATTTCAGTATTCGATTACTATTATTCTTGGATCCACGAAAGCCTACTTGATTAAAATGTAGAAACAATGCGTTGTCTTACATTGTTGACAGTACAATAAAAAATTCTATTCAGTAATGTAAAGATCCAATATGGCGTCCATTTAACTTAAGAAAATTGTTATAAATACCTAAAAAACACCTTTTTGAATTTATGTTCGAATTCAATTTTAAATCGGTTTCATCGAAAACTATAACTTTCATATAAAACTTTTTTTCATCTCTTATTATACTTACTTATTTTTTTAATAATATCTGACGGGTTCGACGTTTTAAAATTTTTTAAACAGACTTCAACTTAGCACGTGAAACTGAAAAACAGCGCCGATTTAATCAGATCTCCATCTTCAATAAAAAGAAAGTTATCCATGTAATCTCATTCGATTTGGTACACACTGAATAATGACAATTTAATTCTTAATCCATACTTAGATATTTTATGATGATCATGCTTCTTCATGTATTCATGGCGATCACACTTATTCATATGTTATACATGTGTATAGAGGAAAGTTACTGTCCTCTATTACTATTATTTTCTTTTCTTTTAATTATGCACCTATGTATACAGTTGATTACTACAACGGACAGTATTCCTGAGATTTTAATGTGGGCGTATTTTCTTGAAAATAATACATTTTTTTCAAAACAGGCGCATCCACCAAAATTTTATATTTAGCGTTTTAATGCACATTTGGACATAATATTATCTAAGGTAATGTTAGTTAAGTATAGTGATAACTATCTCCATTTATATGTATAAATTCAACCAAATATTAAAGTTTTATCTCCTTTAGAGTACAGGTTTCCCTTAATATTTTACACATAGCGATGTGCACTTGCGCAATTCTCGTATTTTCTTTATAATATTTTTCAATTCAAATTATAACATTTTGCCATATGTTTCCTATTCCATATCTATTTTCGAATAGATTATCTTCATTGATTATCTTACTTAAAACTGATGGATGTATGAAGTATATATCAGAAGTAATGAGAAAGATTAAAGTCCTTAATTAAACTTAGTATCGTTCTCATCAAAGTATGTTTCTTTGACATGTACACAGTATTTGCAGCGAGTTTTCCATTCCTGGTAACAATTCTGGAAGTCTTGTTCCGTTAGGCTGTTTAGAACCTTCGTCGTAGCTCTTTGGATGTTGGTTATTGCTACGTAGAGGGAACCTTCCAATTTCAGTTTAAACGTTGGAAAAAGAAAATAATCACATTGAGCCATATCTGCACTGCAGGGCGGATGAGTGGTAGTACTGGAATGTCCTTCTCTCTCAAAAATTTTCTAACCAATAATGAGCTATGACCGAGGGAATTAATGTAATTCTAACACTGGATTGAGAGGCCTGGTTGCGTACATACCTCCTCCACTCACTGGTAGTCGACTCCACTTTGCTGCAGTGTTACCACATTGAGCATACGCAATTCATTCTCATTAATTCGGAGATATATCTCGTATAAGCTGCAAGCATATCTATTTTTATACTAAAAACAGAAGAAAGTTACATTTCAACTTGTATGTAACTAAAAATGAGGTACGATTAAACAGACTTGTCTCTTTTGTATTTAAACTTACAAATTATTTTATGTAGATTCTCCATATACTAAGGATTTAATGTAATAGGGGACGTTAAAAAAATTCAATTCCCTTTTATTGCTTACTATAGACTTATGTGCGTAAGGATTAGTTTTAGCTAGGCGGCACCTTCAGCTAAAGTAGTCAAATTTATAAAATGAATTATTATGCAGTAATTGTAAAATTATATGTTTTTAATGGGATGTCTAAGAAGTAAAACTGATATAAACCGAAACAAGTTAAGAGAATGTTAAATTTGGGATTCTAAGTTAACACGAAAGGAAGTCGGTAAAACAAGGAGCAGGGGATATGAGGAGGAGTCATTTCTCCGTAGCTTTTGATATGTAAGTATTTGTAACATTTTTGTCAAAATAGGTTATCTTCCCACTCTTTTGTATTGCCTTAGAGTCCCAATTTTAACATTTTCTTCATCCTTTTTAATAATAATTGAAGTAAAAAGTTTTAGATTTAAAGCTGTTAAACTAAACATAATTAATTCTAAAGATATGATCGAATTAATTAGTAAATAAATTTTTGTTGATACCGAAAGAACTCAGCATCTCCAAGAAAAATATAAGAATAGGTACATATAACAATCAGTTGACCACCTGCATCCACAGTCTCAGCTACTGTTTGGGAAATCCGAGCCAAGTTAGTTACTGTAGATTTATTTGACATAAATCCATAGGTACAAAAGTTTATTGGAAAGAATAAAAAGGAATTAAAATCTTATTTATTCGACATCTTATCCATCCTGAGGGTGTATGGTACCTGTTTATGAATTAGAAAGAGTGAAAGTTGAAAACAGGACGCCATTGCTTTCCAATTTCTTGGATCTCGCTATCTATATATCTATATAACTTGCATTACATCCTCACACCTTTATTTTTCGCGATTTGTGATCCGAATCTGTAAAATTCGACTACTTAAAGTTTCTCATTGCGCTTCCATACTGGGATTTTACACCGACTCTAGCATTTTAAACACCTGCTTCACCATTTATGTGCCGGCATATACGATATCACGGTCTCTTTATAAATTTATATCTCCAAACCTGCGAGCCAACCAGAAGCGGGTTGGTTGGTACTTACGGTGGCGTTTGATTAATATGCATCATTATTAATTTCGGCGGTTTAGCGAGTCGTAGAACTCGATATCGCGTAATTTTAAAGACGCCATCTACGTTACGCGTTACATTATTTATTAATTTATCAAGATTAACGTTAATATAACCCAAAAGCAGACAATGGTAATTTTGTCAATATTTTTCGGTACACCGTCAAAATTTTCGGACGGTTTATTAAGTTCGGAACAAAAGTTTAACGGCAGAGGTTAGATCCAATTCGTTTTGCCGTGGTTGTAAAGTTAAGATTGAGATTTAAGAGATTGATGAATGTCGGTGGGCGTGCGTGTGTGTGTGTGTGTGTGGTGAGAGTTCGGCGCTCATGTTTTTATAATGTTTCAATCAGCGAGATGGGAAAACTGTAAAGTTTTGGTTTCGGATGAGATTTTTTCTTGCGGAGCGGGGAAAATTTTACACCGGTTGTAAAACGAGGTGTTTCAATAAAAGTACGTTATGGAATTTAATGGGTATATTTAATGACTTTAACTGCCATTTTAGAAGAACCAAAATATCTCTTGAGTAATAAATTTCAACGGATACATTTACCTTATAATGCCTACTTACATCGTTAGAGGAATCACCAAAATAATCATTGTTATAAATTACTATGCTACTTCAGTTTTAAATGATCTTTATCGTCTTTGTTTCTGAATTTAATTAATTAATCAATTCATATTGAAATCATATGAAATGTTGAATCATCATTCGACATTTACAGTTCAGAAGAATTCGATAAATTAATACGAGGTATGATAATTCAATTTCATTGTTATAACCAGCGTTAAATTTAATTGGATTAGATATTTGTGAAATTTTTAATGAAAAAAATTCACAAAAGTCTGCTCGGCACACCTAGATATAAAAATTTGCCTATTCAAATTTAATAACTTATATGGCGATTTAAAAAAGGGTTTGTTCAGACGGTCCCCGTTGTGTAGTAATTGGATACACATCCATCTAACGAACTGGTGCAGTAGGTTCAAATCCCACGGGGAACCGCGAAATTCTTATTCATTAAAAATTTTCACTAAAATCTAATAATTTGATTACGGGGTACTTCTCAGAATTAATGGGAATGATTAGCTTTAGTGTTTAATTAAATGTACCTATAATTCAATATTGTCCCCTCCAAACCATGTTGCTTTGAAATGCACACAGTGTCTCCAGCGAGTTTTCCATTCCTGGTAACAAATTCTGAAAGTTTTGTTCCGTTCGGCTGTAGAATTTGCGTTGTGATTTTTTGGATGTTGTTTATTATTTCTTAATGGGAACCTTTTAATTTCCTCTTAAGCGTTGGAAAAAATAACATGGCGCCATGTCTGGACTATAGGGCGGGTGTGGGAGTATTGAAATACTTTTTCTGGTAAAAATTCTTTAACCGACAATGAACTGTGATGGAGGGCATTATCGTGATGAAAGATGCACGACTTCGTTCAAGGACTTCGCGATAAAATGTTTGGTTCACTGTCTGGTGTTGTGGTGCGAATTCTTTGTAAACAATTCCACGAGAACCCAATACGATAATGCGACCAGTCACGGTTCATTGTCTGCTAGAGAATATTTGACAGAGAAAAATATTCCAGTAGTGCCACACTCGATCGTATTGAAATTTCGTGTCTTAAATTATTTGCCATTATTGCACATTATTTGCCTGTCACCTGCGTAAGCGCTACTATCTGTACACATAGTTAGCGTTTCATTTTCGTTAGCATTTACTTTGTTTTATTTATTACTTTTCATTCTCATTTTAATTTTTAGTTAAACCTTTATAGCAATATTTCATTTATTATTTGCAGGGCGTATTCGTGGTTGGAAGGAAGAAGAGTAGCTTACTTCTAAGTCGCCGATCTTGAATTTTGGTATATTGGTACTTATGTTTGGTATATTTCTATTTATGTTTACTTTATACGTTTACCATTATATTTGCTTTGTATTTTGTGCTTATGAAGTGCATTATATTCGGCGCAGCCAATCATCAATGATTTCGACATTCACAGTTCAGAAGAATTCGATAAATAAATATGGTAATTCATAGTTCCATATGCATACTTACTAATATTAGGATCACCAATCGTAACACATTCTATATGAAGGTAGCTGCGATGCTACAGAAACGTCAACAAGGTCTTGTCCAGGATATTCCAGAGACGCAGAGAATCTGAGAAGGAACAACGAGTATATATATGTTATGATGTATGTTTTACCAATACATATATATATATATATATATATTTATATATGTGATTATATATATATGATTATAAATATATATGTTGATAAATTGGACACTAGACTACGAGACTCGTAATCCCCGTAGTCTAGTGTTTATATCGCTCGTCCGGAGAATGGGAGATGTAGGTTCAAATCCCACTGGGAACCAAGCTTTTCACTAAAAATTTTAGCGTTAGACATTACAAGAATAAATATAATTTATCATTATAAAACCAACGAAAGCTTCATATTCATTTAACACATACATGTACTATGAACTCGTCGAAACGGTCCCTTTCAGGGCCAACAACATACCCGGTCACAATATTCATATATATATATGTGCAATGGGATTTTTAGTGGGATCCCTGCTCTATTCAAGAATATATCCGAATTTGTTATTATATTTGCTACTTACTGTTTCAATTTTGTTTACTGCCTCATTTGCATCTTTCTTTTAGAATCAAATTTATTGCAAGAGAGGATGTATTGCACTGTAAACTGTACTGTAAAACGTCGACTACAAGAAACGGGATTGTTCGAAGTTACACGAACGTTTACAATGGGTACAAACATAAAGCGAGTTATGGAGGAGCGAAAAAAAGGTGCTTTGGAGAGATGAGTCCACGAAGTTGAACAAAAACGAATAATTTTCGAGATGATACGCAATTGTATACTTAAGCACAAAGATGGATCTACTCAGATCTGGGTCTGTTTTGCGTATAGAGGTACGGGAGATTTACTGAAAATTAATGGAATTTTAAGAAAAAAAAAAACTACGCGGAATTCTAGAACAATATTTAATTCCGTCAGGAGCACGATTATTTGCAGAAAATATTCAGGCGCGATAATGATCCGGAGCGCACAGCAGTGTTATGTAGACAATATTTAGAAGAGCAACAAAATAATAATGTCTTATCACTATGCCATCACCTCATCGTAGTTTCTATGGAAAATTTTACATAGAGAATGGAGAAATGTTACTCACGATACAACTACGAACTTAATTACCAAGATGACGTTTACTGTGCTAGCAGCATTAGTTGCCAAAGGGAGTTGTTCCGATGAGAGGAATGTTTAGTTTTTATTTAATTACAATTTTGTTTATTTCTGCATTTTATTAAGCGAATAAATATTATTTTTGTCTTCAAGTCTACTTGACTTCCTTTTTAAAAATAATCCAGGTGTCCAAACTTCCGTGAGCCGTAGTGTACACTGAAACGTTGTGTCCTCAACAGCGGTTCGCAATAGTACTAAAGATAGGAGCTATAAGAGTTACCGAACCGAAGTCGGTATTGCCAAGTTTGTGTTTACGAGAGCGTAGTACGTGTGTGTACCGAGATAGATGCACGGTATTTCGCGTGCAGAAAGATCCCGAGGGTTGAACTAAGCTAGCGAGTGGTTCCCCGGAGAGCTATAATACTGCGACCGTTGAGTGATAATTATAGGTCACGTGACGGATAATTGTAATCATTACTCTACACAAATGGTTTGCCAGGATGTCTTCTGAAACTTACTTGACTTGGCCGTAGTTTTCGGATTCTATGTTTGGCTCCTCGGTATAGTTCGCGTGCAGCCTTCTTGTCGCGTTTAAATTATGCATATAGGCGTAAGTGTTTGTTTGAACGGAAAAATTAATAAAAACTGATGCGTGGATTAGGATTCGTGTTTGGTTGTTGATCTTCTAGAACGATTTGACAATGGTAGTCTACTAAATTTTTATAACCACAACTGGAATTTTACACCAGTACTGGATGAATAAAGTAAGATTAATAACGTGGGAAGTAATAACTGAACCAACTAAACAAAACATCGTATTTCTTTTAACCGAACTCACAATTCTATAATTTCGTACTTACAATTAGCTAGATCACTCATAGTTTCTGGATAGTTAACAGGATGGGGTTGAAGTTTTAAACAATTTAGCAACAAATAAACATTACTTTCATTTTCATTAACGTATTCCGACTTTAGAAAACTGGCAAACAGACTTAGGAATGAAATAAACAGGTGTAACGCATTCTAACACTTGTTTAACACACCTTTTCAATTTGAACTGGTAGATAACCATTTATCAATTTTGTTAGCTCATGTTGAAAGGGTATGAATGTACATTGTCAGCTGAGACCCTAACTATAAAGAAAACATTGCCAGATGTCTGGTTAATCTTGTGAAAAGTGTTGACGTGGATGAAGGCCTTCGAAACCAGAGCAAATCGATTCTGAACGAAAGACACAAGTTCATAGTAGTTGCAAAATCGTAAGGATTATCGAAGGTTTCCATGTTACAAGGCCTTATTGTAATTTTTTTGAAACCTTCTCTAATATGCTGTGTTCAAAAAGAAGTATACACCATTTATTATTATTGATACTATAAAGTTGGTCAATTTGGCAAAGTAACTGCGTTTTTGTCTCTTGTTAATTACGGTTGAGTCACAAGACTGATTGAAAGTTGCATTTTTGATATATTCGAAATGGAACATCCTTGGTTTGAAGAGAGAGAAATTCTAAATAAAACTTATTTAATACACAATTACTTTACACAGCTACAAGCATTTAAATGTATTACCATGATTAAAATAAAGTGCAAGAAGTTATGGCTAAATTTGCTTAAAATAATAAAAAGTTCATAATAAATAAATGACAAGGGAATCTTACAACAAATGTTCAAATACTGTTCTCCTTATTCCAGACATGTTTGAACATTTGTATATATATTTTTTGTAGACTTTAGGCAACAATATGATTAACCTCTAGACATCCTTTGGAAGAAAAACAATTAGAATAGAAAACTTAGGTAAGCCATTACCTCATCTAAAATTAAAACAAATACCGAAAAGAATACTTGAAACTTGAATGTCCACACTACGATTTACAACTGAAAGTAATTGCGATATGTGTACATGAAGTTTGGAATTTATTATATTGTTTTCTGTGTGTGTTGTATAATACTGCGTCTGAATTATAAGATTTTAAACGGCTTAAAACCGGTCTGAAAAACTTGAGCATCAATAAACTAAAACAAAAAATTAAACATGAAGAATTTTGTGGTTATTTTATTTACCTTACGTGATTATAACGAGAAACTTAGCAAAAATTATTGTATATTAAAATATGTATGCTGTACTAAATTTGGCAATGCTTTTGAACTAGAATCGGCGAAATTTCTGTAGTTCCATATGAACTTTAGAACAGGATATTTGGTTTTTCTTAATATCTCCGGCAAATTACGTATTGAAGTTAATGCTGAAATACAAAGAAACACAAATGCAAGAGAAAATAACATTAAAAAATATTACATTTTATACAGAGAATATTTACAATAACGGTAACTCAAAATAGCGAAATTTCTGTAGATTCACAGAGTTAGACAAACATCCTACGAAATCAGATATGCCTTTCAGTGTGAAAGAGCCTCTAAACATCTTCAAAAGTTTATTTATTGTTAAATAAATAATATAAAATTTATATTTTGTAGTTCAAAATTAACTTCCATGCATAATTTGCTGACGATATTAAGAAAACCAAATATTCTGTTCAAAAGTTTATATGGAACTATAGAAATCTTGCTGAGTGTAGCTCTAAGAGATTATAGTGAAATCGAAAAATCATACAATCGTGAAATACTACTATTTTTTCCTCTAAATTTGATCTGATACTTCGAGAACTTTTAAATAATAACAATTAATATCTATTTTTCAAGTAATACTATTACAACATACAAATTTAGGTGGAGCTTATGTTGTTACTATTTGTAACGCCACGTCGCCGTTTACTGCATGATCCATGTTGCACACTTTGCACCCCTGAAAACAGGTACTACAAGAATTTCTTTTTAAATCTAGTAATAGTTGTAATTGCTTTTGCGTCAGGCGGTATAAACCTTAGTAACTAGATGGGTGTAGCACTTTTTGAATTTTTCGGAGTGACGAAGTGGGGGAGTCAAAGTACACTTAAACGTATGCTGTGAAACATTTGATTTTAATTTTGTTGAACAAATATCGTGGCTTACCTGTTGTGACGACACTATGAAAAAAGTCGCTGACTGAAGCAATCTCCTGTTTTGGATGTAGAGCTATCCAACATCCCCCAATTTATGTAAGATACGTTCTCTACGTCTAAATAATGCTAATGTTTATAAAGGAACTTCAAATACAATCCAAAATGAAATTTTAGATTCTCTGCTTCCAAATTAAAATTATATTTTGGTTACTCAATGTGATGGAGGTATGTCTTCATATTGATGTCATACGATAATTATATTTATAGATATCCTCAATCGCATAGTTTACTGGAACTTTTGGAGATTTAAACGAAACAAGGAAACAAAGTGAATAAGTGTAGGGAAGGACTGTATTCAAAAAGCAATCGACCCTTCAATTTTGGACATCTCAAAAGTTAATTAGCGATTTATGATGGTGCAAATGTGGGTGGCGCCCAGGGACATTATAGAAATAAATATCTTTGTACACATTATAACTGCGCGAGATACAGATAATTGTGATGAGAAAGTGATGGAATGGCGCAATTCATTTCCATAAAAGGCCATAGAATGGAATTTAGTTGTAAGTTATAAAGACTAGTCGTGTAAGTATACGCCTGTGTAAGATTCTATCATATTTTTACAACTGCGTTTTGCCCCTTCTCTCCCTTATTTGAAGGTCACGCACCGCTATTATACAGGAAATTAAAAAAAATATTAGTAAAGTGATACAAAAAATTGTTTTCTACTTATTTTATATACGCCATTACCATAATTACCTGGTAGTCCTAATTTAATCACGAACTGTGCAACAGATTCACTTCGTTTTTCCTCTTTCCTTCTGGAAATAGTTTCTTAAGCAACAGCCAAATCTGCTTTCATTTCTACCTTGATGTAGTCCGAACCTGAATCATAAATGTACAAACAAAATGTCGACGAACACCACCTATCTTGGAGAGATTATATTTTTTGGGATTATTTCCCAAAACCTGCGTTACTTTTTACGATGAATTAAAAGTGCTATGCTATACGAAAATTAAAAGAATTTACATACATACAGTTTTCGAATCTACCGATTACATTAGGCTACGTAGAAAATGAAACGCCAGTTCTCTCTAATAGAATTATATTAAACGAAAAGGTACTGCCGAAACTGTAGAAAGAGAGAATGGCAGAACGGGTAAGTTACGCAGGAAGACGGTAGAGGGTAGAGATAAGACGTAATCAAATCACACTCCATTACAAATTGCTGCGAACAAGGTGAGAGCGCTAAGTGCATTAAGTATTCGTGATGTAGCCTTACGTTCCGGAGTAAGATAAACTGCCTTCCTTGTATCTTCATCGTCTTCTAAATCGTCTACTTACTTTTCCCCCAATTTCGAATTATTAATTCAGACAAAATGTAAATTTTAACTAGCTGTATTAATGAATCTAAATCTCTATTTTTCTTTCTTTTTAAATAAATTATTATTTTCTTTCCGTTAAACGAAAAAGAAATTCATTTTTAGAAAGAACTATTATTTTGTTATAGTCGTAACGGTTGTCGGGTTCCTCCGTGTCACTAGGTTTTTGTCCCTGACGTTTCGCGAACAACTGCGGTTCGCATTTTCAAAGGTACTGGAATTTTGCAGTCTGTTTCTCCACGAGATGCTTTTTTAGGCTTTCTGCGGTGTTTAGTACCTTTGAAAATGCGAACCGCAGTTGTTCGCAAAACGTCAGGGACAAAAACCTAGTGACACGGTGGAACCCGACAACCGTTACGACTATGTCAAACGGCCGTGAAAGTCTGAGATACCATTTAAGCAACCTCTACGAGGAGGAAGTTTCGACATTCGTACGTCGCTTCAATGATTTACAGAAGAAGAAAGTACAACTGTTAACAAACCTAGCATTCCTATGCCGGGATCAGAAGGTAACACCTAAATATTTCCGATCGAAACGCAACATCGGAGGTGCAAAAGCTGCAAGAATATATAAGCGCGCGGAGGAGGCACTGTTGAGAGAGCAAATTCAATCGACCCGCCGGGGACTCGATCAAAATGTCAGTGCTTTATACAGACTGCACTTACAACTAGCAGCTACTTTCTCCTATCATGACTGGCAGAAAATATCGTGGAGAAACAGACCGTAAAATTCCAGTACCTTTGAAAATGCGAACCGCAGTTGTTCGCGGAACGTCAGGGACAAAAACCTAGTGACACGGCGAAACCCGACAACCGTTACGACTATGTCAAACGGCCGTGAAAGTCTGAGATACTATTATTTTGGTAATCATCATCATAATTGCAAAATGTTTTTCACCTATTGGTGCCCAATAATGTGCAAGATACATGAATGGGTAAATAGTACATCTGCTTTCAATGAGAATAGCGAAGGTGTCAAAAACACTAAACTTCATAAAAAGAAATACAGTAAAATTGTTTGTTCACTTTGTATGTGTAGAATGTTATTGTATTGTGTATTGTTATTGTAGAATACAATATAATATTGTATACGGATCCGATGTAACAATAATTTGTAGCCATTTTTCGATGAATTTGATTACCTAGCTTGAATTAGGTGCGATTCGGCGAAATTTTCAACAAAGGGTTATACTTTCAGACTTGTTTATTCGCAAAATGACCATCCATCCTTAGTGGCTAACTTATCCCTTAAAATGAGTCTCAGATTTTTCATCAACCTGTTCTCTTTAATCTGGGCTTTTTAAAATGTAAAGGCGATTTTTCTTTCTTATGCAAAACCATCTACTTTGTAAAATAAGATTCCTCGCTCGTTCCAGAGGCCCAGTGTGTTATTCAATATTTTCCAATCTCACGAATGCCGCTAGAACTGAAATAATCCTATTTGGACCTAAACAATATGTTATAAAGTTAATACTACTGTTGCTGGTATACGTGTCCTGCTTTGAAAATCCCTGGATTTTCAAAGCAGGACACGTATGCCCTAATATCCCTAAGATCTGAGATCATTTTTGATGATAAACTCTCTTTTTACAATGCTGAAGATTGTAAATTTCCGTTTACGCTTGGCGGAAGATATTAGATCCAGAAAATATATATTGGGGAAATTGTATGGCTTAATATGCAGAAACAGGGAATCACAGTAACTGTTTACTGTGGTGTTATTACTACGGAGAGGCCCTTACTTATTGGACAAAATTAAATTCATGACAGATGCTTGAAGAAACTTTCACTTCACCATTTCGTCGTCTTGAGCATTTGAAGAAAACCTTTATTTATCAAATTACTCAGGTTTATCGTATGATATCTCTTGAAATAAATCCAAAATATAAAAGCAAAGAAAAGTTTCTAATTTTTTATTTTTGCTTAGGTACATACCCTAGCATACTTACTTTGTTATTAACTTTTTTTCACTATTCGGTTTTGCTATATATTTCATATGTACTTTCATAAATTCAGCGTTGTGATAACAGTTGGCTCTGTGCGAAGGCAATTTCGTTTAGGAGAAAGTTGGTAGGCACTTACCATTTTTACAGTGGGATAGTAGTTACGTTATATTGCATTTTTGGTAGATTAAAATGTGCAACAAATCGAAAATATATAATATGTTTAATTAGCTTAAGTTTGATGTTCAGCAGGTTTTGTACGTAAATGGCAGCAACATGAACACCGCCTAATTTTTTGTGTATTTATTTGTTATGATGATGTATTGCTTGTGAAATAAAGGAAAAGAGCGTTTTCCCATAAACTATTTATGACAATCGATTTCAGCGGTTTGCCATCTTTGGACCAAACTAGAAAGTATAAATCATATGTACATAAGAAGCAGTCAAAGTGTATATGCGTTTAAACGGTTAAATCCTGTCAACAGTGATAAAATTGTGTATAATTTATAGTCTTTTAAGGCTATTATTTCATCACTTGGGGCTAGTAGTTCTGTGTTTTCCGCGCTTGACTATCAGTCTAGGAGTCCTGGGTTCGGATCTCGAGGCTGTTGCTTCTCAGGGTTGAGGTTTTGTCTGGTTTTCCTTACTCAGGCCGATGCCTCCTGTAATTGGAGAAAGCTTTGGAGGCGCATTGTCGCCTTGATAACCATATAAATAGGCAGAACTGTCGTCATTGGAGTTCAATAGATCCAAAACAGAAGCAGGAGAGGCTACTTCACTTTACTGTTTGGGCTGTAATGTTGGCGCAAGGAACTATCATAACATTTGATTCCAACAAAATGGAGCGACATACGTCTAACTTACCCTTACCAGCTTGTGAAATTTTCCCTGGAACACTAATGTCCAGGCGCGGTGACATAAACTGGCCGACTTGATGGATTTGTCCTATGCGAAAGTCTTGTATACGCTAATGCCAAATATAAACCCATTTTGTCCTATCACCTTAAGTCTTCTTTCTATAGCATTTTTTGTTTGCCAATTTCAAAATTCTTGAAAATCTTTAACTAAATGCAATAAATTCTTAATTGTTCAAATAATTATAAGAATATTGTAAGTGGACCTTTCGTCGAGAAAGAAAAAGTAGTCTTCCCTCTTCTTCGCATCAAATTAGGTCTTATGAAGCAGTATCTTAAAGCTTTAAATTTGCAAGGGGACTGTTTCAAGTGCATATGTCAAAAGCTTCTTCTACTCGGTCACGAAAAATTAAAGTTGTAACATGAACATAAAACTATGTCCTTCCTAGTCACCTTGATAGGTTTCCCGAAAATTTAGGTATTATAAGCGATGAACAAGGTGAGAGATTTCATCAAGATTTTAAAACCATGAAAACTCAGTACCAAGGAAGTTGAGATCTTGATATGATGGCCGACTACCGTGCCAAACCAAAATACACAGCAGAAAGTGCAGTAAACGAAAAATTATTGCTCGATGGTGTTTGTGTTTTTACAAGTACTCTTGTAATGTTTCAATGATTATTAAAATAACTATTTGTACTATACTAATGACTAATATTGTATTTAAATAAATAAATGAATTACTAAAGTTTTATACTTTGTTTACATCTTATCAATTCTTAAGTATCAACTTAGCCGCATTAGTGATTCTTCAAAGTACATAGTTTGGCATAGAGTTAAATTTTGACGTGATACGCAAAAAACTATTATTTGGTTCAGCACATCGTAATTGGTAAAAACAAGTCTCATATTGAATTCAGCAGAAATTGTGTTGGGCAGTGTTATTCACTATGATGTGGGTGGTTATGGTATCCTGATCGACTTGTCGACTCTATTTATGCAATACAGCCTGCTTCCATTGGCGAAATAGATTCGCACTAAACCATTATTTCATCAAAGAACGTTACTCTTTCTATTTGACTTAGTACTCTTTAATCTATTTAAGTTAATTTAATTAAATTTAAATTCTGAATTGTTGTGAAGGCCACAATTTTATACTAGCAAATTTAACCCTTCTGAGCTTTTTTTCTTCCAGAGGTAAAGCAAATCGATAGTAATACGCGCAATATGCGTGATATTAGTAAATTAACAGCTTTCATGCTCGTTTCAAAATCACTATAATTAAAAATGCACGAATACAGTTCAGCGGCTATTCTAATTTGTAAGCGTTATTCACATACGTACCCAGTAATGGTTGCTTTCGCCTTATACGTGCGTATGTACTAATCCCGTCGTGAATCAGTATCGATAAAATCAGCTATTCGCGCAGAAAAAGGCATTTTCTAATTAAACTAATTAAACAAATAAAACGACCGACCGTTTTTGTTTCAATAATGTAATTTTATTTAAATTACAAGTGAATTGAATGTGAGAAGGTGTGGTAAAACATTACACAAAGCTTACATTATGTATGTATATCTATGTACAGAATTATACGATTACTTCATACTTCACACATACCTCGATTCGTTCCGACTAACACATTCCGCATTCATGCGAAAACGAACGTTCATAATTTTACAACTTTTCTCTTTTCTAGGTAAACCTATGTCGTTACATTTTCATTACGTTATAATATACAATCTATAAGGGATCGTTTATTTATATTTATATTACAACATTAATCGTTTGTTTGGGTTTTGCTTTCAATTAGTTTACTTACAAAGGGATGTTGTACTTGCGTAGAGAACTAGATAACAATAATTAACATCTATATATAACACATTCTTTGGGTTTCGTTTCAAGTATCTTTGGTACAAGTTTACATAATTGTGCTCTAAAGATGAAACAAAACGGATCAACATAGATAAATTGAAGTGCTTTTCTCAAAAACTGATACATGTATATACTGATAAAAAAGGTTTCTTTAATTAAAATAAATATAGTTTACACCAGGGGTCTCCAAATTTAGTACCCTAAGAGCCGCACCGACTCCTCCATTAAGGGCCAAGGGCCGAGCTCATTATGCCAACATGTAATTTTGAATTACACACAAATTTCAATCACGTTACAATGGTGTAGCGCCATCTTGGCTCACGAGCCGTAGTTTGGAGATAATAATAATAATATCTTTATTGCCCAACAGAAAATAATTCCATTTACAGGACAATGCGAGAATAATGTAACCTAGCATATATATGTAGTAACAATATACAGCGCAGTAATAAATTAAAATTAGTCGAAAAAGATACAACTGAATCATAAATATAATAATGGCTCGGTGACATCAGAATGCAAGAACAAAATAGGACGACAATGTAAATCCAAGTAGACTCTTCAACAAAAGGATCGTGAAGTAATTCATTGGCATTTCTAATCATATGCGTAAAGGGTGCTTTAAGCAGAACATTAGTTTTGCATGACAGGGACCTTAAAATTAGGAAGGACCTGGTATCGTACTGAGGTACCACAAAATTAATTTTGGAGAGAAGGGATGGAGCGTCAATAGCGTGATTAATTAGTTTAAGTAGAAATTGACTGCTAAATTCCTTCCTTCGATCCGATAACGATACAAAGCCGTGTCTCCTCAGCAGACCAGCATAATCAACATCGCGTCCAGGGTAAGTGCCATCAATTTTGAAGGACAGGTATTTCAAAAATCGCTTTTGCACTCTTTCAAGTAGTACTTGCAGATGGAGATAGTGAGGATACCAAATTATGGAGGCATACTCCAACCCAGTGCGGACAAGCGAATAGTATAATGCTTTTAGCGAGGCAGGATTATTGAATGATCTGCAGGATCGTATGAGAAATCCTAAGGATTTCATCGCAGAATTTCGTATGGACAATATGTGGTCTGCAAACGACAAATTTGCTTCAAACAGCACGCCCAGGTCCATCACAGACGAGTGCCTAGGAACAATAGCCTGACTTACAGCATAGTGAAAATTGTATAGTCTATGACATCTGGAGTAGCTTACAACAGCACACTTATCCAGATTCAAATGAATTCCATTCTGTGTACACCATCTAACAATTGTATCCAGACTATTCTGGAGAAACAGACAATCTGCCGGGGAGGTTATGGTATTGTAGATCTTAAGATCGTCCGCGTAAGCCAGTACATTGCAGTCCAGCCCCTGTAGGAGATCATCCAAATAAATATTAAACAAAAGGGGACCCAAATTGGATCCCTGGCACACACCAGAGGAAGCAGAGAATGTTAAGGATGTATATCCATTGTAGTGAACATAGCATGAACGATCAGTTAAATACGAGCGGATCAATTCTGTTATACTTGGCGGAAAACCAAAACTACTCAGCTTAGATACCATAAGGGAATGATTGATAGTGTCAAATGCTTTACTAAAATCAGTGTATAATACATCTACTTGTTGACGTCGTTCCATGGATTCGGCAATATGCTGTGCTAACTCAGCAAGGTTGGTTGTAGTAGACCTTCCTGGAATGAAACCATGTTGTCGCGAAGATAAGTAAGGCTTGACACTAACGTAAATTCTGTGAGACAGAAGATATTCAAAAATTTTTGCAAAGTTGGATAAAATATTTATTGGTCTATAATTTTGGAAGTCCCCTTTGGAGATCCCTCGTTTACACTAAATAAACCGTTCATTTCTATGAAGACAAAATATATTACATACGAAGAAATATTTTTTCTTACACTAAAATTTATTTGAATCAAAGAAGTTTTCATGTTTTAAAGATATACTTTCTATGGATTGTGTCGCCTAGGCTTCGAAGTATTAGGTCTTATAGAGTACAGCTTTCTTTTATTCGCATGGAACTACTTTTTTCGAAGTAGAAGGGTTGGCAAATTATTTAGCGTGGTTTCTATCTATTGGGGTAAAATATCTGTTTTGTTTATCGTTTCTGTCACTGGTCAATTTAGGTTCATAGCTTTGACATGTGATTTCCTTTGTGTTCATTTCTTCATGTGTGAGTGAACCATTTTTTTTGAAAATCTTTATTATCTAAAGAACCCCTAAACCAAGCGCTAAAATAACTACACTATGAAAGAACAGAAGATGATTTTCAATATCCTTACATATTTTGCGCACTTTTCTAAAGTATTTGGTTGTACTAGGGTGTGGCAAGGGAATTGTTCATTCCATTCGAAAAGAAAAAAGATTTTATTTCAATGATGGAAAAAGGATATTCCAGTGGAAATTGTATCGTTTTTCAATAATATGAAACAAAGAAAGGTAATTCTTTGGTGAAAGATATGCATTCTTTGAGAGACAACTACTTCTTGGCTGTGTTATGTTGACCGCATTTGCACATTTGCTCGTTTTAGGAACAAACGTATTCGTACATAATATCCATACGTACGTGTTATAGGTACAACAAACTCTACATTGTTATGTCATAATAACACAGAACAAAAAGTTGCCTGAAAACGAGTTTCCATTATGAATCGGCTAACGGATTTATGCACCTAGAAGAGGTATAATTGTAAATACAACAATTGTAAGCAACATTCTTTCAAATGCATGTTCTACGAGCATAGCTGAAGATACGCATTTTTGTAGCAAGCTGGAATTTAAGAAGAATTCTGTTTGCCAATGTAAATTAAGATGTTAGCAAATGAAATACAATTATGTCGAAAGTTAAAACAATTATGGGAGGGTTATATAATTAAATATGCTTCTGTAAGTAAGCAGGCTAATCCAAAACGTTCCTAGATATTTGGTAATCGTTACTTTAAGAATTTGTGTGGATAAAGTGACTGTAGTAGTATCAACTGGAGCTTGGAAATACGTAAAATGTACAGTTGTCGGGTTCCGCCGTGTCACTAAGGTTTTTGTCCCTGACGTTTTGCGAACAACTGCGGATCGCATTTTCAAAGGTACCTTTGAACTCAGGAACAAAAGCCTTAGTGACACGGCGGAACCCGATAACCGTTACGACTATACCTATGTATGTATATATTGGAGGACCTTATGAGATGCATATACAAAATGTAATAATACATATATTTAAGATAAATAAAAAATTGTTGAGTAAACTAAATGCATTTTTGTATTATAGTGAAATCTTTATCTAACAGTATTTGGCCTAGATTTAATAGGTGTTACGTTTCACGCAGCAATAATTTGTAACACTGTACTAAAATATTAAAAGATCATTGTTCTTTAACGAATGAATTATATGAACGATATATGTCATTGTTGTATTATGTTTTATATCATCTAATAACCACTGCAGTTAGATATGAAGTAATTGAAAACAAATGTCGAAAGCTTTTGAAACAGTACTGAATTAGTATATGACTAAATTAAGGACGCCTATAACCTACAACAACTCGCTTGCATTATCAGTGTTATATGAACCATTATCTTCATTTGCATGTCTGATTGGTATAGCAAAGTGTGTCCAACGTGAGAACGTGACATTACGTCATCGATTTTTTCGCGGCAAAAAAATTAATTCTATCAATGGCATTTGCTATGTAAATTCGTACATAAACAAATGAAATTTTTAATAATTACTCCTTTTTTAATATTCTAAAGCTGTTTTTATAACCTACAAAACAATAATAATGAAAATAATTATATTTTAAAGCTCTCTTCACTGTTAACAACGCTCATGAATTTATGACGTTTACCCCCAGTGAATTTTACCTTGATGTAATATCACGTTCTCATCTTGGATACAATACATATTTGGGATCTGTTAATATTAGCTTTATAAACGTCATGAAAACAAGCAGAAAACAAACAGATTTTATAAAAATTGTTGAAAGTGGCCTTCCCTTTGTTCGTGACATATCTCACGTCTTCCTTTAATAGAGGAAAAGTTTCTGTAAACTATGCCTCTGCACGAATACTCTATCGAATTGACGATTAATGCAAATGAAAATAGTACAAGTTACGACAAAAGTTTTTATTGGATTGGAATACTAGAGGTAACATTTACTTGAACGCCCCTTTTAAGTAAATGCATCCTTAAAAGAAGGAAAGAAACTTTAACACAAATAAACTATGAAATTTGTTTCCCCGTTAGTATTTTTCTTATAAAATATTCTTTCAACGAATGTACGTGTTCCTTAAGTTAAATAAATAACAAATAAGAATAGTGCCTTTCATTAGAAATCCGTGATTTCTCGAGTGTAAAAATATTGCAAAGAGCCTTTCTATCAGTCTATAAAATTGTTGGTCACTCTCGACATTTTTTAAATTGTAATACAAATATAAATTTAAACAGAAAACAATTTCAATTCAAAAATATGCATACCATATGACTTATTACGGCTTCTATCATTTGACATAGCATACAGACGTTTGTACGTGAAAAGTTTGCCTTAAAGTTTAAGGTGCATATGTACTTATTTTTTGAAAGAAAGTGTTTAATCTCTTAATTTGGTATATCGTACATAAATTTCTGCACACTACTAAAATGTATATAACCTATGTAACGTACACCACAAATAATCCCATTATCTCAACGCAGACATACACAAAATGGTTGTTACATCTTTACATCTGAGACATTCCCGAGTACGAAATCTTTATATCTGCCAGTAAACTCGTTAACAACCCGTCGACGTTAGTCTACGATGCCTGTCTAGGGGTAAAGTTACCATCGTATAAGGTAAAGCTCGCGTTGACAGCTTACCAAGGAGAGAGCTTTCTGCCGCAAGTACGAAGGATACGCGCGTCGCGACGCCTTCTAAACGTAGACGTCGGAAACGGGCGCCATGTTTAGAGTGGGCGAAATAGGAAACCAACGGGAGGCTTTCTAACCGATCCCGATGTGATAGTTTAGTACTGTAGGAAAGGACGCAACGGGACTATGGAATTACGAACGATTTGTACGAGAGCATACGACAATAGTCAGGTGTATATGCAACGAGTTACCAGTGTGTGTGTATCGTATTATCGGAGAAATAATCCAATTTGACTCAGAATTGCAGTAAAAATCTTGATGACACCGTACAAGGATAGTCAACACTTCATTGGTTTGATGCAGTGCTGCATAAGTAATGACTATACGTCACCAAATTTGAATGAATGGAAGAGATATGCAAGGATGGCAACTCAATATTACAAGCGATTTGATAATTAAGTCCATTAAATCCACAAAATCCATTTTATAAATACTTTACTAAAATTTTTGCTTGTAAATTATTATGTAATTAGAAAAAACAATGTCACGCACATAACAAATGTACGGAGGACACCTGAAATGCTTCCGGAATTCGCAAGAGATGGCGCACGAAACTTGAAGTAGATTCGCTGGTCGGCAAAGACAACCTTCTCTATGGCAACTATCAAAATTTTAGACGCCTAATGTAAATGGTTGTTGTTTAAAAGTGTGTGCGCAAAAATGGTTAAAATTGAATTTCGTGCAGTGATAAAACACTCTTGGGTGGGTGGGAAAACGGCCACGGAAATTCGAAATATGTTGCTAGAGGTTCATGGCGGATATACTCCACCATTTTCGACCATAAGCGTCTGGGTGGATGAGTTCAAACGTAGCCGCACAAGCACAAGCGATCAACCACGCAAAACCGCTACCAACAATAAAATGGTCAACAAGATTCATGATGTCGTGTTAGCCGATCGCCGATTAAAGTAGAAAAAGACAACAGGCATCTTAGAAGAACGCACTGGCCATATCGTACACGAAAGTTTGGACATGAAAAAGCTTTCGGCGCGATGAGTACCGCGTCTGCTCACAACAGAGCAAAAACGAAATCGGGTGACCGTTTCGGAGGAGTGTTTGGCGACAATCCAACGCAATCCAAGGGATTTCTTTATGTCTTTCGTAATCCTGGATGAGACTTGGATCCACCACTACATACCGGAGACCAAGGAACAGTCGAAGCAGTGGACTTTTCCGGACGAATCGGCTTCGAAGAAATCCGTTCCATCGGCTGGAAAAGTCATGGTGACCATCTTTTGGGATTTCCAAGGTGTGATCCTCATCGATGATCTACAGGAGGGAAAGACGATCACGGGGCAATACTACATTGACTTATTGACCCGATTCGATGCAGTGTTGAAGGAGAAAGAGCCTCGATTGCAGCGGCTCATTCATTCATCCCGCATCGTCGTGTCTAAATTGAATAAGCTGCGCATGTTTAAAAACCACACCAATATCCTGTTTTTCTTGTTGATTCCGGAAACATTTCAGGTCGCTCTCGTAGACTTGAGCAGGTTTTTGATAGTGTAAACAGCTATAAACTGATACAAAGCATGCATAGAGTTGAAATGTCCAAAAACCTCATTAGATAAGTTACAATGACACCAAAAAGTTCCCAAGCTAGAGTAAAGTAGATTAATGTAAGCAAAGGGACAAATATAGGGACGTATGTAGTGTCATTGTTTCTTCAGCATGGTAGACACAATTCAAAGAATAAACACAGAAAGCAGAAATATCAATGTTTCCAAATGAAAAACAATCTAGACACAAATACTAAATTCAAAGTATTCAAGGTTGTAATAGGGCCAACAAATACGCAGTGAAGACAATAAATGTCCGCAGGCACCAAAAAGTCCTGTAAAGAAGAAACTTGTGTGGAAAACATTTGAAGTAGAAAAAATAATAAAGTGTCAAGAAACGCATTTTTTTATATAAAATTGCAAGGTATTGGCAAAATATAATAACAAATTAAAGTTCACAATTCACTAAAATTTGAATTTTACGACTACTCTGGAAGTAATAAGAATAAAGTTCGCAATTAAAACCAAACAAAAGAAAAATGTATTCTCTAACTAATTACTACTGCTAATAAGAGAATGACGTGTGATATATGAATTAGGGACCAAGTAATAAAAATAACAGGAGTGCATTTGTTTCAAATGGTAGACGCTGTATGCTACTTTACATATATATTTTTAACCATTTAAAAATATATCTGTGGATATTCCAAAATGCATATGATAAATAGTATTTAGAATAACAGAAATAGATCACAAAAGATGCCTGTGGTAGAATAAATCAATGCCACAGGAAACATCTTAAAACTTTCAAATATGCTTTTCATTCTATTTATGCATGAAGTAAAATTATGTGAGTATGATAGTGTGCCACTTTTTATATACGAGGCTTGTTCGCAAAGGAAGTACTGTTTTAGAAAAAAACACTTTTTATTCAAAACAAGATTTATTTCTACATGAAAGAGCATTTCTTAAATTATTTTTCTATATACTTGTCACAATTGCTCAGACATTTGTCATAGCGGAAACCAATTTTTTAATACTCTATTTATAGAAAAATACCGCAAATGCGATATGACAACCTCATGCAAAACAGTTTTTGAAATTTGTGGACCGTTTACACTGTTTTCATGAATTAACTTTTTCAATCAAACCATCATTGATAACAGAAGGTCGTCCACTCTATGCTTCGACATGAACAGTGGTTCGTCCATCATTGAATTGTCTAACCTACTTTCTCACCATTCCCTCATCACCAAACCAAAGTGGCACCGTGACTGGACGAGTAAACTACGCTAGAGGCGAAACCGCATTGGAAAAAGGTCACGGTAACTCGGCGTGTTAACCACGCTAGTGGCGAAAACCTTCTGAACGCTTTGGTTTCCCTGTTTTCTCCTGAACAAGCCTCCTACGAAGGAGGCAAAACGCCAGGATTCCACCATTTTCTTTACTTTCTCTTTTCTTTCTTTCTTTTCCTTTTTTTCTGTCTCCCTTCTATCTTTCCTTCTTTTAAACTTTCACATTTTCTTCCTTTTTGACCCCTCTTTTAATTTTTTTTCCTTTTTCTTTTCTTTTTCAAGGAGTTTGAAAGCGTGTATTAGAGCGAATAAATTTTAAATAACACTTCGCTTTTGCAAGAATAGGAATAGAAAAAATTATGAGTGAACTAAATTTATTTCTGCGGTAAGATGAAATCTTTATGTAAATACCTAAACTAGAAGTATTGAAATTATAAAATTAAGTAACTCTACGTACTAAAATAAAGCTCTTTCTTTCTGAAAGAACAAAAGTCTCAAGCGCTGAAGATAAATCGCGAATACAGAATTCGAAATCAACCTTATTTCACCTCGTCAAATACGTAAATTAAGATCGAGATTCCGCTACCTACATACGTATAAGAGCGCGGGCTGGCACGCAAACGTAAATTTATCTCCGGCAAAGGAATAACTCCCGGCGGCAGGGGCCGCGATTTCAATCTGCAACTCCAAGTAACTTTGGTTAAAAATCAAGATCCTCAATCAAGGGAGGCCCTACTTGATATTCGACACACACACTCCGGCCGTTGTAAATAAAGATATGGCTGCTCCACGGAGGAAAAATTTCTCTCACTCGTGTTTAGCTCTACGTTCCACCGTTAGCGGGCGTTTTCGCGTCAGGATTAGCTTAGCTTGGCTAACAGGACTAGTTCCTTAATATGTTGGTGTAACGAGTTTCTCGGCAGAAACAAAAAAAGTGGTTTTCGTGCTCCACGTTTCTATAAGGGAAGCTTGTGGAAATATGTAACAAGAAGTTCATTGATATGTTTATATATAATTTTGTTAATACAGTTAATAAGCGGACATTACTTAGGTAAAATGTATTCATTTGAAGTGCTATTTTGCGCATTGATAATAAAGTCTGCGCCACCTAAGATTGTAGCCAGTAAGTTTGAAATGAGAATTGTTTTTTTATAATTCTTTAAGAGTATGTTGAGGAGGATATTCTCATTCTATGTATTTCTTTTCCCATTTTTGTATGCTCTGCACTGTAATATCACATTCTCATTTCATACTTGTTTGAACTATCAAAAGGTTATTTTAACCTTTTCTTTTCCTCTTTAATGCTGATCTACAGAATCCGTTAGAAAAGTGGGAAAATTTGAGAACTTGCTTATTCTTTTCATGTTTTTCTTAGAGTGCTGAGATATTTCACGTAACATATCGTAGTTTCTCTGTAGAACCTTTTTATAAAAATGGCGTTTCTGGCAACCGTAGGAAGGTTATTTCGCAATCAATTCAATATTCCTCATCATTGGAACGTACTGCCTGTTAATGAAATAATTTCAAGAAACTGAATTTATATTAAATTTAAAACATAAAAGAGCAGCGAAGATTGTTAGAACGCCAGAAATCCTGGATAGAGTGGATAAAATTCAACCTGTTCAGAAATTAAAAGATGCTGACCTGATTACTCGCATGAACTTTTGTCAAAAAAATTTACAGCATTTGTAAGATGTTACAAACTTGATCCAACGTATATTTAAGTCAAATCGGGTCAATTTTTACCTGAAGGGAAATAAGCAACACAGTTGATATTGGACCTCTGAATGCCCACGTGAGTTATATAAAAAAAACGTTGCATAGGTCAAAGATCACAGTGTGGTGTGCAGTGTCATCATCTGGTATTATTGGATCCTTCCTTTTGTCAAGATGGCCGAGGAAATTCCACAACCATTACTGAAACGCAATATACAAACATACCTATGGCATTTTTACATAATTCCAGCATAATGGTTCTACACGTGTCTAGTACTGCTTTAAGAGAAGTCTTTTCAAACCACGCCATGTCCAAAAATGGAGACATTGTTTGGTCAGCTGGATCTTCGGATTTATCTTCATGCAATTCTTTTCTTTAGTATTTTCTCAAGAGTATGGTGTACTTTGAGAGACCGCACACGTTAGCGGAACTAAAACTATAAATTCAGGAACAAGTTATGCAAATTACAAAACAGGGTATGAAGATCGAAACGGTGTTCATTTGCCAAGCGTTATTAAAAAGAAAAAATATATAATGGTATGTCTTGCTTAATAGAAAACTGTAAACATAATTATGTTCAAGTAGAAAATTTGACTGAATTATGTAAATTTTCACTGACGGAATTTGTCCAAATTCATAAAAAATTGTTGGGTTTACAACTAAGCCATGCCGAAGGCTATGAGTAAGTATTCAATTCCTTCACTAATCACGTACTTCGAAAAACGCGATAACAATGCTCCCTGGAATTATATCAAGTGCAACAAAAAGAAAGTTCCATAAACCCCACCTTTGGATAATATTCCTCTGATAAACCGCTTTCTTTTTTCTACAGTTTGTAAGCTATAAAGATTTCTACCACAACCATTTCAGGAAATAGCATTAAATAGGTTTTCAAAATAAACTGGGAACAATCCAGCTCGTACGCTTAAAAGCCACTGTCTGATGGGTTATCTTTAAGTTAATCAGTAAAAATGGAAATTAAAAGTGAATTTTTTGTGTTTTACAATACTTTGCTATCAAAAGAGTGGACTAAACGTGGTAAACCAGATCCAAAGAAGGCCAAAGTCATTCTATCGGCAGGAAAAGTGATGGCTTTCGTTTTCTTGCTTATTGATTACGTTCCAAAGGGACAAACGATTACTAGGCAATACTATTTTAAACTTTTGTATCGACGGAAGGGAGCTACCGTCGAAATAGACCCGGAAGAAAGCAAAAAGAAGTCCTTTTTCATGAAGAAAATGTACTAGTTTACAAAAGCGAAAGGTATGAGATTTGCTTCAGATGAGGAGCTGATAGCTGCCGTGGACCAGTATTTTGAGGAGTTCGAGGAAAATGAGTACTGTGAAGGCATAAAGAAACTTGAGCATCGACTAAATAAATGTATTGATCTTGACGGTGAAAAATGTCAAAAAATAAAACAAACTTCATTCAAATTTTGCTGTTTGCTATGCTTTAGTTACCGAATTTTTCAGCGTACTCTCGTAGACAGTGTTTGATACCCCTACAAACACAATACAGACCAAATAAGATTTGACTTCCACAAAAGGACATAAATGAGCACACACTGAAAACAATTACGCAAGATAGAGAGGGTTCTATATAGAAAAGTGCACGCATAAACATACATATGCATTATTACCTGCATTAAACAAAGGCTTCTGTGGAAGTATTACAAGAAAGTCCTACAATACAATATTGGCCACGTACCCGCTGTGGCGGTATCTCATTTGGCGTTAAAGCAAATGTGAATGCATATATACGTGTATGGGTAGCTCGAATGACTGCAATCGTTGGACATATTATACTTCTATCATACGTAATATCTGCACAAAGGCTAAGAGTGGAAACCGCAAATATTGTATTTGATACATTTAAGTAAGTGGAGGTGGACAGCCCCAAACACATGTACATGTTCATCCGAAAATTCACTGCATTCTTCTTCAAACCAGGAGTATATAACAAACACTTCAGTTAATAGCAGGTTAGTGCATATATTGCTAGTGTTTTTCGAATCAACTCATAGAGAAATTCGGTGGTTTAGAGGCGAAGAAATCGTCGACCTGATTTAGAAGCACAACGTCGTTATTAAAAGAGATTTGCTAAAGGTTGTTTCATTGAGTACGAAAGAGATGAAAATCTAATGGAGCATGTCAGAAAATTAAGGCAGATGTGGGTTAACAGTATGCAATCGTGCAGCAAAATCACTTAATGATGTCTACTGGTCATTTTTCTTAAACTGCGGCACCAAGACGATGAAATCGTTGACAGTAAATTTCACCAGTGGTGCTTAGATTTATTATAGTAGACGACGCATTTTTCTTTACTCCTTCGTTAGGTCTAAGTTATTTTTTCTTTCTTCAAAGTAACAATGTGACACAAGAACTATTGAGGTCGTTACCAAACTGTACTGTGATTTGATCATAAGTACACATGTAGTTCTAGTACAATTGTGGTACCTACCATCTGTTTTTGTGATATTGATAATGATTTAAAATATGTATCAATCCTTTTAACTGGGTTATTTTTTTTTCTGAGGAAAAGCATAATTACAAAAAAAAGTACTACAAGTACAAGCTTCCCCAGCAGTTAATTAATACATGGTTCCAATTGAATAACTTATCCAAGCTTTGTTTTGACTGAAGGTAAACAAACATTGAGCTTCATTAAAATATGCTATTCATTTTTTGTCTGTCTATGTGTAAAAATGTTTATTCCATTATTAAGTAGAAATGTGTAGAAGTTTAACAGTATTTCTTCAGAAACATATAAATTTTTATTTCAAAATACTGGAAAAACAACTATAATTAAAGAAAAAAAATTATTTTAAGATCCTTCGTATTTTTTTGGAGATTCGGGTACTTCATTAGTCATTAAAAAAAAATAAAACAAAATAAAGAGTTGATTTATATCAGTTTTACTTCCTTTTCTTAATAGAAAACAAAAATGTTCATACTTAGATATTTACAATTACGAGATATTTCTCCAAAACAATCTCGGCTTCTTTTCGAAAGAATGCCGTATCGCTTCATATCGAGAACAAAGAAAAAAAACATACGTACATTCGTTACTAAGAATTGCACACGTTCCTTATTTTACAATATTATCTAACTATTAATAATATAGCGTTATTTATAACACTCAAAAAATTGTGTTAATGATATCAATTTTCAATTACTAATATTTATAGCACCATATGTAATATGATGACTCCGACATCACAGTAAGGTAAAGAACTTAACTAAATTTATATGTTAATTATTTTTATATGTGCAAGTAGGTACATCGGAATTTCATTCGTCTATTCTTTCTTCCATAACCAATCACCAAAAAGCAGATCGCATCGTAGATGAGGATGGCTGCAGGTTACCGGGCGCTGCCAACATCGGATTGATTTGATTGACGTCGTCGTAGTTTAGCATCTGCCCGTCTTCCGGAAAGCTGGCAATCTGCATATCGTTTCTGGTTATCGTCGATTCGGCTTTCTGATCCTTGGATTGGGTCGTAGTGGCTGATAGTTCGTTCACCGGAAGCTGGATGCCTCCGGTATTCTGGCACTATGTCACTATCGGTCGTAGTTCTGTGTGCTGCGTCTCTTTGTGCCTGCGCAGGTCCACTTTCCGTTGGAAAGCTCTACCGCAGAGATCGCACGCGAAGGGTTTGAAGCCTGTGTGCTTCCTGGAATGCGTTATGAGGTTGGAGGATTGGCTGAAGGCCTTCCCGCAGACGGTGCATTTGTGTGGTTTCTCGCCTGGAAAAGGAAGAAAAGTATTTCAATTATGTTATTATGAACAGTATTTATTTATTAAAGTGAACTATTTAGTTTTTCATGCGTGATTAGAGGGAATATATTCCAAAACCAACTCACGAAAAATCTACGATCAATTTGAAATTGAAATTAAAATAGCAAATAAAATATTCAATTAAAAGAAAAACAAATAAACTGCGCAAAATTTAGAACATTAGGATCTTCTCGAGGATTCGCATCGAGAACGTGTATTATAATAATATTCGCATTTAAAAGATCAATTTTATCAGAGAACATCAACAAATGTACGATAATAATAGACTTGTTCTGGAAAACAACAATCAGGGACGCTTTGATCCGTTCCAACAAAATGCGCATGTTTACGTTTCATTAGTTTCCCACTGTTAGGCATATTTTAAAATAGCAATTTTTGTTTTTAATTGGATTTAACGCTGCGCACGTACTGTTACGTGAAAATCGATTATAAACAGCCAACTATTTATTTATTTGCCTCTCAATATTTTATTACTAGTTTGAGTGCGTTTAATCGGAACATTACAAAATTTATCGCCTTTATTGATAACCACCTAATTTCCTTGCGTGGATGTTTTTGCATTATTAGTTAGATTCTGTCTGTTGGACATGACAAGGATAGAAATAAAGTGGCATGGATGTCTGTAGAGAACTAAAAGGACTTGATATGACGCCAAAACTAGACAATAATGATAAAAATGGAAGAATACATCTTCACAAAGAAAGTCCGTCAAATCAAAAGCAACATTAACTTCTTACGGATCTCCATCGATATTATATTATCCACAAATAATTTACATTTTCAGGCCAGATAAGACGCTACTTTCGTCATCACTTTTTAGCGAAAAATACCATAGACGTTGTTCCTCTTTCAGCATATTCAGGGAATGCATTTTTGGTTATTGATGACCACTCCAGTGGCTTAGCATACAAGATTCTATAATTCATTTTTTAAAACTTTACTATACTTTCGCGTATCCGCGGATTACAGGTTTAAAACCACTGGTTTAAATAATACTATGTAATTGTTTGGTAGGTTTTTCATATTTAGTATGGCTGAAGATGGAAAACTCGGCACTATTATTGTTCATGTGGGAACTGATGTTTAAGATCATCCAACATGGAGCCAAATCTAAATTTACATTCATATTTAATACGAGTATACATTGTACGTATATATCTGTTTAAATACTCTTAAACCTATATATTACATAACATTAGTAATATATCCTATTTAATAATTATCCATTATATAGGCACTACATTGTCTGCGAAGCCGGACTTTAATAAAGATTTTGTATTTATTACGATTCTGGCGAGTATTCCTCGTATATGGGTGCGGTGGAGAAAGAGCAATAACTCCGGAATCCAAGGCACGCCTGGATGTCCTGTTTTAGGTCCGCAATCTTAGAACTATGCGAGCTGTTTCTGAAGTTAAGAATTCCCATAGTATTTAGGACGATTTCCGCTACGGGTTTCATATGAATTTATTTCGCCTCCGTGCGAATTCTGATTTTATAAATCTTCACGACGTATTATTAATTTTCCACCCGACGAACGCGTTTTCATACTACGGATTGTGTTTCAAGTGATTATCAGAAATATTGAATTTATTTAAATATGTGCAGTAGCATTATGTTACGTCTAAAATAAATATTGAATTTTTTTTTACAGTTACTACATACGAAACATTATAATTTTAAAATTTGTTTATTTTTATATATAACAAATTTAAACTCTGGGTCTTACCCGAATAAAACCAGAGTATTTTTTAAGGAACAAAGGTGTTGGTATTTCAAGCTTAATAAAGGCAATAATCAAATATGAAACTTCAATTACGATTCGTATTGCTATCTTAAGCGTGGAGACACCCTTATTGTCTAATGAGGGTGCTTATTCTGTTCCATAAATTCATTTTATGAATGATGGGGGTCATTATTCCGTTAATATAAGGCATCTGCTGGTTTCTATAAATTTTCTTTTAATTACCAACGTTAAAACTTTCCGAAAAAATGTCGGTCTTGGTAGGATTTGAACCTACGCCTTAGCTAGGGTAAAGCATCGAGGCTGCAACAAGTATACTACATACTCGTTCTATTGATGATGTTTCTATATCTTCAGCCAAGCCAGGATCTTGACGTATGACAACTCCTACATGGTACAGGTCCTCGGCTAATTCTATTCTGAATAGGCGTCTCCTCAGCCAACAGTATTTGGCTGTCAAAATCACTACGAAGAAGAATCATGCAAAGGTCTCTTCCGGACATTGTATTGACGTCCGTTTATTGGCGCAAATCAACATACCTTTAGCGATGCAACAGGTTATGTTATCCTATTACTTTAAGAATTTTTTAAGGGTGATGGATTTAATTCTTTCATAAAATGCAGATACAGGTGGTTGAAATAAAGGATCGTAAACCACGAACATTTAGTCCCGACCTCTTTGTGGTTAGTCTGTTCGCTTTTTCATTGTCAAGTTTATCACTATGACCTTTCAGCCATATCATGCTGATATTAACGTTTAGGAACCAAAATAACAGGTAATAATTTAGTGACGGCTTTGACGTCATTGTATACCAATTTAGATTTAGTATCACTTGATATTACTGCCATTAACTTTATAGTTGATCTTTTGATTCTAACGCTTGTTTCCGGTGAAGCTGCTCGGAATATATTCCTGTTTTGCTTCAATTGTTAATATTAGATCCCTTTTAAAAAGCTTGTTATTAAAGTTATTGATGACAAAAAGTGGTGGTACGTTATATTTGGCCATATTCTACGACCATTTTCAATGAGCAGCAATCAAATCACGGTTGCCAAGCCCATCGTTTGCACAGTCGGTGGTTTGGTACCTAAACATGTCTTTTTGTACTCAAATATGTCGTTCTCTGTGTCTGAATTAGCGTTTGGGCAGGGACCATGTTTTTCGCGTTAAATATCGTATAACTTCCTCTTAGTTATAGTTACTATAAGTGTTCTTTGTTGACCTACTCTATAATTTCTTCCACTAGTGGCAGAGTATTAATTATGGCAAATTAAGCATAGCTCATAATTTTACTTACCTTTTGGAAGAAACATGTGCGAATGTGAATTTAATTAACTACTTGAACTAGTATTTCAGTTTGTTCATACATGCATGCAAGCATGAAGTCACTAAATGAGGTAACATTTTCGTAGATATTTCTATTAAAATTAAAGTCCTTGGACTGTGCCGGTGTTCTCGCATATTTCTTTAAGGTTCTTAAAAAAATAATTTTATAATTTTTGCAATCTGTTTAGCTACAGATCTTTTCTACGTAGAAAATTAATATTTCACAGTCTTTCCCAAAGTTTTCCTTCACCTTTCTAAAATTCCTCTTTTTGGAAAAATTCGCGAGCAAATCTTTTGACTCTTGAGACATATTGAGCACAGAGCATTTCTGAGAAGTTAAATCAGAGCTACCAGCTAAAAAGTATGCTCTCTGCGTCTGTATATAGTGCGGAGTAAAGCATAGACTAGTTTCACACGTCTGTTTCACTTATACTTCTTTCAAGTTTTTCCTGTAATCTCTCACCTACACGCACACACATGTAACTCCCTCCTTTTTCTTTCGAACTGGTGCGATGGTAGAAATCCGTATATCGACATTATACCGTCTGAAAAGCGAAGACATTGACTCACTTCAGTTCCACTTTCCTTCACATCATCCTTGGCCGTATATTCGGCATGTGGCCGCGTCCTCGTTCCTATACTAAAGTGTTATCGATTGCTATCAGTTTGAGGCAAACTGTGATTCGTTCAGTCAGAGGAAACGTGGCCCCGCCCGCACCTTAGGTTGCTATAGGAACACGGCTCCGTACTCCAGACGGAGATAAAAACGCAGGCGGATAATGGAGGTAGAAAGGGACGTCGAACCGGGGAGAGTACCGGATCGGCGATTAGCGCGACGAAGACGGAGAACCGTCTACAGAAGAAGAAGACGAGAACGGGAATAAATTAAACAAAACTGGAAATAAACTGCGTTCGCTGCGATTCGTTTATGTCTTTTCTGCAGATTTCTGCAAGTTATGGAGTTTCCGCTTCTCGGTTTTTTGCCACTCGATCTTTTGTTAGCGATTCGTATCTTTCGTTTTGGCGCTTCATCCTCTTCTTCGCTTCGATTTTAAACTCCTCTGACGTCTCTTCTAATTCGCGTAAAACTTATTTTCGATTCGGTAATGTATTGCTTGAGGAACACGCTTGTGTGATTGTAATTTGTTAACTTCAAAAATAACAAAAGGTTTTCTGTTCAAATAAATTTTCATTTTGAAATTACCCCATAAAATCAAGGATTCACATTTCTATCTATTGCAGGTCATCACTAAATTTTTACTTATGTGGTTTACCAAAAAGTTTGCGATATTTATTTTTATTAAAGGACCAACAATTATTTTTAATAATATTTCTAAAAGGACAGCTGTTCATCACATATGGTCATTCGAAAAATTGCTACAAAATGTGGAGAAGTTAATACAATTCCATAAACCGCCTTTATTTAGAATTTTGCACAAGGATCTTCATTAAGATCCAAATAACTTAAGAAAAAAAGCCAGCAGATTTTAAATGATGACCATTCGATAAAATACGGATGATGCTAAGTTTTTCAATAAAATCACTTTTAATGATGAGACTGAGTGGATTTGTAAGCAAACAAAATTGGTGAATATGGGGTGATGAAAATCTACAAAAATACGGAAGAAATCATTGCATTCGGCAAAGCAACTGTCCGATATGGTTTCTGGGCTGGAGTAGTAATCGACCAGAAGCTTTGTTAAAATGAAGTCGACAATGCGGATACTGGAATTTGATATTGAAACATGATTAATAGTAATGCTCTTTAAAGTTCAAGCGAAACGTTCTAATTACAGAAAAATTATTATAGATTAGCGGAGTATTTAGAGATACGGTACAAAGCGTAGATCTTAGTGATATAGTGTAGTGCATAATATACGAGGGCGACCTGAAGTGTTTCCGGAATCGGCAAGAGATGTCACACGAAGGTTAAAGTGGATTCACTATTTGGCAAGGACAACATTTTATGGCAACTGTCAAAATTTCAGACGTCTACTGTTAATAGTTGTTGTTTAAGAGCGTGTTTTATGTTGCAAGTCTGGCGGTTTCGCAAAAAAATGGGTAAAATTGAATTTCGTGCAGTAATAAACACTTTCGCCGAAATATTTTGCTAGAGATCCATGGGGGATGTACTCCACCCTTTTTGACTATCAGCTTCTGGGTGAGCGAGTTTAAACTTGTCCGCACAAGCACAAGTGACGAACCACGCAGTGTACGCCCAAAAATCACTACCAACAAGATTCATGATATCGTGTTAGCCGATCGCCGATTAAAGCTGAAAAAGATAGCACAGACAGCAGGCATATTAGTAGAACGCGTCGGCCATATCCTACACGGAATTTTGGGAATGAAGAAGCTTTCGGCGCGATTGGTACCGCGTTTGCTCACACAGGAACAAACACGAAATCGGGTGGCCGTTTCGAAGGAGTATCTGATCTTCGAAGAGACTACATCGAAAAATAAAGATAAAAAGTCACACCATTTTTCTTGTCGATTTAAGTTATGTATTAGCATGGTTATTTTTCTACATAATCATCGTGAAGATTGATGCATTTGTCATATATATGAACGAACCTTTCAAAAAGCTAAAGTTTGTCTTATCATCAGCGTATAGTAAATATGAGAGCAAATACAGCGGGATTGAAATTTGAGTTTACGCAAGAACTAACAATAAAACGTTTAGACATAAAGCCATTACAATATACAAAGTATAACACATGGGCTGAAAAGTCCCGGGCCTAACACATAGATGACGCTAGTTTTATTGCAGTCACCTTTCTTTCAGTTAGTACTAATCTTCAAAAGACAGCTGTTAAAATTTCATGATATTCTATTCATTAGTTTGTGAGTTATTGTGCTAAGAGTCACGTTACTTTTGTTATTTTCAATACAATGGATCAAAAACAATTTCGTGTTTTAATTTTACACTGCTTCTTGATGGGAAGAAATACCGTTCAAGCGAAGCAGTGCCTTGAAAAGTGTTATGAGGACTCCGCTCCATCAGAAACAACAATAAAACGTTGGTTTGCTGACTTCAAACGTGATCGTAGAGACACCGATGACGCAGAACGCAGTGGACGTCCAATTGAGGCGGTTACACCAGAAAACATCAAAAAAATCCACAAAATCGTTTTGAATGATCGAAAAGTGAAGTTGCGTGAGTTAGCTGATATCGTAAAGATATCAAAAGAATGTATTGGCTTTATATTGCATGAGTATTTGACTATGAGAAAGCTCTGTTCAAAGTGTTTGCTGCGTTTGCTCACTGTTGACCAAAAACAAGAACGTGTTGATGATTCTGAGCAGTGTTTGGCCATGTTTAAACGTAATAAACCGGAATTTTTGCGTCGATATGTGACAATGGATGAAACATGGATCCATCACTTCACTCCGGAATCAAAACGATCGTCATCTGAGTGGACAGCAACTGGTGAACCTCGTCCAAAGCGCCCGAAAGCACAACAATCGGTTGGAAAGGTTATGGCCTCGGTATTTTGGGATGTGCGTGGTGTAATATTCATCGACTATCTTGAGAAAGGAAATACCATCAACAGTGAATATTATATAGCGTTATTGGAGCGTTTGAAGGCCGAAGTTGCAAATAAACGACCGCAGCAACTTCGAATTGCTCCCACATCCACCGTATTCGCCAGATTTGGCTCCCAGCGACTACTGGCTGTTCGCAGACCTCAAAGAAATGCTCGCCGGTAAGAAATTTCGCACGAATGAAGAGGTTATCGCTGAAACTGAGGCCTATTTTGAGGCAAAAGATAAATCGTTCTACAAAAGTGGTATTGAAATGTTAGAGTGGCGCTGGAATGATTGCGTTGCTCTTGATGGAGATTACGTTGATGAACAAAGCTAATTTTAAACCAAAGAAACCGTGTTTTCTTTGTTAGGCCCGGAACTTTTCAGCCCATATGTTAAAATTCGTAAGATATAGCCGAATCAATTCAATCAAGGAATCACGAAAGTCACATAAAAGCATTAAACTTATGCAAACGCACATAATGAGCTATATGATCAAAAGCTTCAGAGAAGTGGCCCTGCATTTCAAAAATTTTCGAAACGTACTGAGCAAAGCACCCTAGCACGTTTACTACAGCGATTCGCTATCCGAAATTACGCCTATTAGTTGAAATGTAGCTACGAATTATAAGCATTAATAAGTAAGACAAATATAGTTCAAATACTTTTGCAAAATTCGAAAATATTGCTATCGGATAATAGTTTCAAGTCAATGATAGATGACCAAAATTCGATTAATTTTTGGCATCTCAAGGAAACAAGACGACCATGTGATAAGATTAAAAAGATGATGTAATAGTTTGATAAATACTTCAAAACAATTCTTAGTAAGTGGCTGGGTATTTGGTAATGGGCCACTCTCAAATGTTTGTTAGATAATTTGCAAATCGAATATCCAATGGTATCTTCAGAAATTACAATAATCATTTTGAAGAAATGAATAAATTATGAATTTAAGAGAATTTTCGAAGGGATGGATTATTAACGTCGGAGAAACTTGCAGATGGTTACAAAAATTTGTCGGAAAGCTTTCAATTAACGGAAAGGTATCTACTGCAAATGGTTCCGGTGTAAAAGTACTACTTTTACAACATAACCTACAGGTAAGTTTTAAGCAATAGAATCACAAAATTATAAATATAAAAAGAAAGTACAGAACAAACTAAATAAACTGCAAAACAAAAGTTAGCAGGTATTAAACTTAAGACTGAAAAGTTATAGAGAACTTAGAACCATAGATTTTTTGGAAAATATTCAGTGCTTAACATTATAGTTGTAACCAAAATTTTATTAATTTTGAATAAATTCTTATTCTTCCTTTAAAATCACTTATCTAAACAGAAAACAATAAGAGATATACACATAAGTGTTTTTAATTAATTTTTCGTTACGAGTGGCATACAGGGGACTAGACCATTCTAGACGAAAAAAGAAAATAATTAACTTATGAACGCTCCCTTCTCCGAACGTACGCTGCAACCTCGCACACCCCATAATTCTCCAAGGTCCCGAATCAACCGAATGCTGATTGTCTCGGCTCCTGTCCCCGAGGAGTCAACGCTTCTCTAATATCGCCGTCCCAATGTATATGCAATAGTAATAATTTGAAGAGGTCGGTTCACATGTCAGATTTTCCCTGTGCAAAATGTATGTCTATATATACATACGTATATATGTGTGTATGTATAATGCATCTGCATATGTGCCGCCAGTATACGGCGAAAGCGTAAAGATAATCACTTTATTTACCGGTTCACGTCGTTGTCCGTCTGGCCTTCTTACCACCGACCCTTTCCAGTAGTCTTTATGACGGAGCGTTGCCCGAAACCGATTGTTACGTTGAGTGTTTTTATCGTTAAGGCGCGAGGAAACAACAACAAAATCGCATTAGCGTTGATAATGAAAATATTGATGAAGAGCGGTTGCGTCATCTATACATTTGTTTATGCAACATGTATGAGTAAATAAATACAGGTAGGATTTGCGGGTACACTGGATGTCACCATCGCATAGTATAAATGTCGAAAATCTAGTAAGGTATTGTTGACATCCTCATAGTTTGTTGATACACATACTGCAAATTAATTAAAATTTTAAAATTATGAATACAAAGTTCCTGAATGGCAATCTTCAAATGATGACACGTTTGTCTTTCTCTCTTCCGCAAAACCTTTCAAAACATTTCTAAATCTCAGTGAATAATGAAGGAGTCCAAATCTGTAATATAAACTCTATATTTTTGTTTCAGACAATTTACGACGAATTATCTAGGGAAGCTTGATGTAAAACGTAATCATTCGGATTCAATAATATGGCTTAATTACAAGTAGTAAGTAAATGAACTGCATCCCGATATATAATTTGGCAGTGGCTTAGAGATAGTTGATAGTCGGGGAGTCAGCAATTGTAAACAGGTCCGCATTTTTTACTTGGACCAACGGTATTACTCTGAAGGTTTTCAATACGAGGGTGACCTAAAATGTTTCTGGAATACATAAGAAAAAAACATGGTATTGGTGTGATTTTTTATTTTGTGTAGTCTCCTCGAAGATCAATACACTTTTTCAAACGGACATCTAGTCCTTTCAAGCCGTCGGAAAAATAGTATGCTTCGAGATCTGCAAAATAGCCATTTGTAGCGGCGATGATCTCTTCATTTGAAGTAAATTTCTTTCCTCCCAGCGATTTTTTCAGGTTAGGGAATAGGAAAAAGTCGCTGGGGCTAGGTCCGTTGAATATGAAGGATGAGAGACTAATAATAATAATAAAAACGTAGCTTAACTCATTCAATTTCGACACGACGATGTGGGATGAATGAGCGGGTGTATTGTCGTGGTGGAAAAGTACTCTTTTCCGCTGCAAACGAGGCCGTTTCACCTTTAATACTGCATTGAATAAATTAGTATAGTACTGGCTCGTGATCGTCCTTCCCTTCTGCGGATAGTCGATGAGGATCATACCTTGGGAATCCCAAAAAACGGTTCATCATGACTTTGCCGGCCGATTGAGCGGTCTTTGCTTTCTTTGGAGCCGATTCGCCCGGAAAAGTCCCCTGCTTCGACTGTTGCTTGGTCTCCAGTACGCATCCTGGCCGGACACTCCTCCAAAACGATCATCCGATTTCATTTTTGTTCCGGTGTGAGCAAACGTGGTACCCATCCGAAAGCTTTTTCATGACCCAAAATTTCGTGTAGGATATGACCAACGCGTTCTTCTGAGATGCCAGTTGTTTCTGCTATCACTTTCAGCTTCAATCGGCGATCGGCTAACACGACATCATGAATATTGTCGATCATTTCATCGTTGGTAGCAGTTTTTGGGCGTCCACTGCGTGGTTTGTCACTTGTGCTTGTACGGCTACTTTTGAACTCGCTCACACAGAAGCTGATGATCGAAAATGCAGTACATCCGCCATGAACCTCTAGCAAAATATTTCTAATTTCCGTAGCGGTTTTCCCAGCCATCTAGAATTGTTTTATCACTGCATGAAATTCGATTTTATCCGTTTTTTACGAAACCGCTTGACTTGCTACACGAAACCCACTCTTAAACAACAACTATTGACAGTAGACGCCTGAAATTTTGACAGTTGCCGTAAAAGAGGTTCGCCTTGCCAACTAATGAATCTACTTTAACCTTCGTGCGCCATCTCTTGCCGATTCCGGAAACATTTGGTTGTCCTCGTAAATAATGCAGTTACATAAACCTCAGTTAAGCGTCGCATATTTACGTTTCTTATGTCTTCTATCATTCATGATGTATTATGCAATTTCGTATTTAACAGAAGTAAATAGAAATTTTGAAGAAAAGCATTACACTTTAATGTATTCTTGCTAAGAACTTCGCTAGAACATACGATAGTGCACTATAATCATTTTTAGAATACCACACCACATCCTAACATTCTGTGTTTATACATATCTATTAAAAATTCTTTATTGTGTTTTTGATTTATGACTTGAGTGCACATTTCTGCATTAATAAAATACCAATTCATTTACTTTGTATAAGCTGGTGCATCCGAAGACAACTGCTGTTATACCAGCATAACGTGTATATTGTAATTATTCCATGCCAACATGTGTTCGAATATCGCACTAGTGAATTTGAAAAGTTATAGTTAGGCTGATAGAGACAACTTTTCATTGTTACAATGCTATCGGTGAATCCGACAACAAAGTATTCTATTGTATAAATACAAATGCGAGTATCTACATAATGATCGTGGCAAATAGAGGTTTGCTAATCGTTACCTATACGATATTAGTAAATAATGTGTTTGAAAATACACAGAGAATGCATTAAACAAATGCAGGTGTAAAGAATACGTAATTGTATAATATTACAAGCATATGAGTTACACCTCCACAGTAAAAAATTCCGATACTCTACGCTGAATAATTTATATATGAAATTACAAAATGTTCGTTATGAAGTGAATATAACAGCATGAAATCTAATTTTAAAGTGCATTTCGAATGATAAAGTATAATTAAAGACATGACATGCAAAGTGTAAGGTCACAATGTTAATATCATGTTAGGAACTGTATACTTGGTTTTGCTAGTTAGATAGATGTACATATGTGTATTTACCCTTAAACATCTGCTATATTCTTTGGGTGCACTTGTGTGGAACGGATTTAGGCTGAACCTATCGCTAGGTGTTTTAGATCAATAGCAATGTCTTCGAAGTGGAATATTAATTTAGAATGTATTAGATAAGTAGCAAACGAAGATTGAAGTATCTTATCGATGTAGTTGTAAAAACTTCATTAGTGATTAAATTATTACGAATCATGATTAAAATTTCATCAGTTAAGGTTACGTTTATGTGTAAATGGAAAAGGGATGTTGCTAAATTTAACACAAACTGTTATTATTTGGCTAGTCGAAACTAGTCATCTAATTTGATTAATTGATGTCAGATATATACAGAAATAGGTATTTTCTATCTACTTATTCATAAAAATAAAACTAAACGATTGCAATTATATGGTATATACGGTGTAAAACTAGCGCTTTATTAAGCATAGCCACAGTAACCAGCTCATTTAATTGCAATATTACAAAGATTTTATTTTCTGTGTGGATACAAGCAAAATCTGGAATATTTCTGGTCTAAAAGGGAAAACACTTCATAGTGTCGAATATATTCTAAACGGTACAATATATAGTCAGCAACGATAAAGTTGCCATTTTACTGAATTTGGTGTACAGCATACTCTGAAAATAAAGTCCTTATAATTTTACAATTAAGGCAATAATCAGTCTATTTAGTTGTAAATTTAAATTACTGCGTCATTGCTTAACAGTATGTAGTTTTACATTGCAAAAAACACACAATGTAAATTTCCTGTTTGACCGTAATTTCATATATTCCTCTTTTCTACTGAAGAAATAAAACTGTACAGTGTTTCTTCTTATCAATAAATAGAATATTCTGCATCAATATTTATTAGTGTGACTGGTTTCGATTAGCAGATTAATGATGGTACCATACGTCTTTAAAACACTTTCTCGTCTGCATATACACATAAACTCTTGTTTCTCTAAAAAAAGTATAGTTCGTAATGATTAAATTTACTACTAAAAAGCCTTCAACTACTATACATCGGGTGACATTTTAGTTGTAGTTGACTAGTTATTTAAGGTTTTAAAAGATTATATATTTCCAACTTACTGCACTTATAGTAGTCGTTAGTGTTAACGTTCTAACGATAAGATCACTATTAAACCCATTCTCATTGAGACGTTAAAACTCGCATATATTAGAAAGTAAAAAGATATCAATTAACTAGTAAAATCCGGCGCATATCTCTTAATATGTATATTAACATAGTAAATTCGCATTCTGTATGTAAATTTCTTTAATCATAGTTCCTTATTGCAAATTTTATTGTAAAATTTAATGAAATATTCTTAAAATACTTTTGAACAGTTTGCAATAACTTAACGTTATTACATCTATTTGATAGTAAAACTTTCACACAAAATGACGATTGCAAGGACTGTGTGGATGTACAATTCACAGGTATAGCAGTAAACTCCACTCACACAAATTAATTAATTATGCGGAACGCAGCGTTTCGAGAGCACGTGAGCTCCCATTCTCCCATTGCTCCCAGTCGGTAACACGGTTGACGTGGGCTCCCATTGTCAACCGTGTTACCGACTGGGAGCAATGGGACAATGGGAGCTCACGTGCTCTCGAAACGCTGCGTTCCACATAATTAATTAATTTGTGTGAGTGGAGTTTACTGCTATACCTGTGAATTTCACACAAAATGTTTGTAATTTTACATTTTTATTTTCAGTGCACAAAGGATATGTGCGAGTATATATATGCTTACTCGGATCCGTCAGTCGTAGGACACAGTATCGTTGTATCGCAAAAATAAGTTGGATAGTAGACGTAATTGCGTTATTACCTTACTATCGAGAAAACTAAATGTACACGTAGAAATAACTGTATGGTACAATAGAAACATACTATATCTATTTCAGTTGTGTTTTTTGTTATCAGATTTGAAACAAAATTGCAGTAGGGGGGAGAAAACTATTAATGCTATCAGTTAATACTGAGAAAACAATTAAAACGTTGTTCAACGTATTTTTTAATACGTGCCATTGTTTTAGAGAAGTATTGTATTGCGTTTAGGGTTCCTTACACTACGAGAAAAATGCCACTTACACTCAATTAATGTATAAACCCATAAAGTTTCATTCAAATCGACAAGTGATATTTACCGTTCTTCCTTTGTCAGTTCAACAAATTACATTGCTCTATAGATGTGAAGGTGTTTTGCTGTTGTATGTCTACTTTTCAGGATATAAAAAATTATAGCGAAAAATAATTTTCTTTGGAATAACCTAATATAAAATCTAAATTAAGAAGAATAATAACCGCATAAAGCACTGACAAAGATTTATAGTGTTGGAAATATATTATATACAGGTTAAACTTGTAAAGTGCGTAGTGGATTACCTACTTTTAGCACAGAAGTGATTCCATTCTACCCACATCCTGTTGTCATTTTTTTTGTTTAAAGTGCATATCAAAGTGATATGATTATACGCATTGTAATAATTACTGTTGGTTGTTACTACTTATATTTTATATATAAGATTTATGAACTTTTTAGTCTCGGGAAACTGGGGTAAGTTACAGTGCAGTGCGGAGAACAACGTGGAGTGGTGCTGAGCGGCTGTAACAAGGCGAATGTTTACGTACTCGCATTATTTATGACCGTGACCTCCATGAGTGAGTATAGGGGATGCGGACGCAGGAATGTTTACTCATAAAATAATGATAAAAAGTATATTATATAAAGTGCTGAAACACTTAGTGTTTTAAGAAGTTTCCACGAAATAACAAACTGGGTGGCATCTATTAAATATTAGAATCACTAAATATGTTTCTACACTTGTTTTAGTCAAATGAGTGCGGCGTGCGAAATAAATGTTTTTCAATGATGAAAACGACCGTTCCACACCGTGTGACGTTATATTTACAAACTTAAAGTAATCCTTGTGACAACTTAATGGCTCTTTCGACGCACCCTCACAAATTTGTCTTAGTATGAGAAAATCTGGATCCTTGTCATTAACACTTTCAAATTTTTGTATTATACTTTTATTTTTCTCGCCTTCCGCTGTACATAGGTGTAAGTAAACACCATCCACAATTTGAACAGAATCCACAAACGACTTCGAATCATTTTGTAATTTTTCAATTCCCTCCGCTAGTCCATAGTAGTTCTTGCGAATACTTTCTAAATCACATTCTACCTGACTATCTTGAAACATTTTCTGGCTTTCCTCTATAGCTTTGACGTGTCTCGGATCGAATTGTAAAACTACCTTCTTTACATCATCAAAATCTTCGCAGTAGTAAAACGCAACCTTTCACCATGTTCCTAACGCGCAGTAATCGGCTGTGGTGGTTCAGGCACTTTGCGACATAGTTCGTCAAACGTACGTTTTGGGTACTTTAGAAGTACTGCCTTCATATGAGCTGTTAAAGCATTTACTCGTGGATAACATTTAGGGATCAATTGCGCCACAATGTTTAAACCATGGATTTTACATGTTACATGTAACAAATTGCCACTCTCTTCTTTCAGAGATCAGCCTAAGGAAAGAATGTTAGAGGCACCGTCACTCAAAAACATTAAAAGTTGGGTTGTTGAAACTTGAAATTTGTTCAATTTGTTCAAAATGTTGCCCTCAACACTAGAACTCTTTTGGAGGCATGTAAGATAGCAAGATGACGATTCAAACTCTTCCATTGTACGTATCATCACATTCACCGAGGCTACTAAATTTAAAACCCAATTATAGTGAACAGGAGTATTTATGCAGTAGATATCAGTTATTCTTTTTCAGATGTGTTAAATCTATTAAAATTTGATAATAGACACATTTAATTTGCATGTGAAATTAGAAATACGGTGAATTAATGTACCTTGATTCAATCCGTATTCAAAGAAAAAACAATCCGACCTTTGTTTAATAATTAGCTAGGTAATATTTTCTTCCAGTCCCCTCCTGGGATTATCCGGCCATCGATGTCGTATGCATGTAAATGTTTAGGCCAACTGTTATATTACGTGCTTTAATGCCACGAAAACATACATTTTTTTTATCTGAGGCTTTCGTGTACAACCTCAACGCGTTATATTAGATTTTGTGACAGTTTCAAGTGGCCAGCAGCTACCGTAATAAAATTATCTACTACATGTGTAAATTATTATGGTTTAAGATTAAATTACACACACGCCGTTCCTTTTTTTTCGGTTTATTTTTTTGTTATAATATCAGAATCGTTTGAATGGGATTTTAGCGTCCGACGTTGGCGTCTCGTAATTGTTTTTACCGTCATCATCGTTGCTGTAACATAACAGATAAACGCGTAACATCGCTAACATTTTGATGTAAACGAAGTAGAGATGGACATAACCTTTACTATTTATTACACAGTATGATAAAACTACAAAAAGTGTATCTATAAGACTGGAAGGAAAACACCTTCTTTATTGGCTCTATCCAAAATACTAAAACACATCAACAATTTTTGGCATTTCGTAGAAGTGGACTAGATTTAATTATTAACCGATTTATCATTGTTCGCCAATCTATTCCTAAGTAAAAACAAGATTGGATCCAACTAGATGCCGAAGACTTTCTCAAAAGAAAAAGGAAAGCCTTTTGTCTCTTCATGACTAATGCACCGATGCGCAAACCAATACTAAATATATAGGGTTTCCAAAACTCCTGCACTTAATTTGAAGAACTACAACAAAGGATAATTGAAGAGTGTACATTAGGCCACAAATCCTACAAAATGTTCTAAATACCATGATAAAGCACGTACACTTACTGCAATTTTTATATTTACTTATTTTATTAATTAAAGTATTACTCAAAAGTGTAAGTCACTTTTATTTGATCACTGCTTAAAATACACTTTTCGCAGTTATGCAGAAATACTAATGTCAGTGTAACACTTACCCTGTCAGAATTGTATAAGAAAATGAAATAAGCCACGACATACATTTTCAAATTCTATAACATACCTTTTCAATATAATTTTTGCTCTCTTGGTATATATTCATTTTGCAGTTTCTGACATTCTGTTTTGTTTGTTTTATATGTTAACGGCAATTTTAGGTAAATACTGTCTGTTGAACTGAATGGGCTCTTTGTGGTGTTGGTGGCTTACTCGTGTAGACTTGAAACTTAAGGTAACTCCACAAAAGAAGTTCAAGAACGAGACATCATACGATATTGGTCATGAATTCATATTACTATTAATATCATTTTCTTTTGAAATCACCCATCTAAGAAATGCAAAACTCTAATGGCGTCGAAAGGTATGTGATACGTTACACCACCTTGTTGTTTAAGCCGGTATTACAGCTACAAATATTTTGTTATCGTATTCATGTTGCGTTCGTCATTGACAGTAACATGCTCTTCTATTTTGTCTTAAAGAAATAAAAACCTGGTGTAGGTATCTAATATCGAAAGGTTTCAGAAGCAATAGTAGGAAAAAGTTACAAATATTGTATCAAAATAGTCACTGTTCACAAGGTTGTTTTCGAGTTCATTAAGAAACATTTCTGTTTTCTTAGAGGTCCTCCAGGAAGAGTTAGGAGAAAATCGTTCGCACTAAATGTACTTACAAACTTTCGAAGTATTTCGTAAAATAAAATCATTTCAAACATTCTATTCGTTTCTTTTCCCGGGGACAACAATTCCCGAATTTCTTCCAAATTCATCGATCAACAAGGTAATAAAAAAAAACCTACTGCGGTTTGTGTAAATAACATTGTCCGCGATCGTACGTCACACTCATCCGAGACGCGTTATTTATTCGAGCTTAACCGGCTTCCATTGGCAGGTGGATGACGGATTAGTCGGAGTTTGTTTTATAGATTTTTTCCGACCGACGTCCCGCCGAACGACTAACGCATCGACACTGCTATCGCCCCGGCCGCGAACTTTACTATTCAATTACGCGTCCGACTTATCGTTCCTCGAAAAGCTTTAATTAGCGCGTCCGGGGTGGCATTTTAATTAGTACGCGTCGATGTTATTGTTGATGTTCGATGCGCTAAATTAGGGAGTCGCGAAATTGTTTTATCGCGGCTACCATGTTTACCGACGAAATGCCACCATAACGGCCGATTATTATATTCTGGAATTAGGCGATATCTATTCCGATGAAAGAGAGATAAATCAAACCGTTATTTATATAAATGAAATCTATTTGCAAATTTACTTATATTGCAAATATTGTTTTGATATAGCGTATTGTTGGCTGCGTGATTACCGTTTATAACAATCCACGATTGTGGTTTCATCGATAAAGGAGAAATAAAAAAAATAAGTGTTGTTTTTCTTCTTTTTGTTTCGCATTTGAAGTATTTTAAATGAAAAAAAAAACATCCAAGGAATACGCAATGCTAATTGTCACTACAGAGTCACCTTTGATCAAATAGAAAAACAGTGAAATAAGCACCAGCAATATCCTCCATAGAAAAGCCACTTGTTTATTCCAATTGTGTAGGTAATCATTAAAGATATTGAAATCTATAAAATTATTCAAATAATGCCAACATTATTTGCTTCTGAATTAAAACATTTGGCATAACAATATGCAGTACTGACAGAATGAATCACAACATTTCTAAAAAATCCATACTACGATTGTTACGTAGGTTCAAATGATTTATGACCAGAAAAGGCACTGCCACAGTGTAGTAAAGGTAGCAGTTTCACTACCTGTTGACCTCTTCTGTTTATAATGAAGAAGAATATACAAACTTGGAGAAGCTAAAAGGTCGATTCTGCGATCTATATCAGGAGCACATAGAAACGACAAAATATATACTATGTACATGTGTTATTATTTTGGGATTCAGTGTAAATACTATTGAAGTATACTGCAAAAACATTAACTGCAGAACATTCGGTATTATCAAGTATCAAAGGTGAAAGTATTTGTCCCTGTCTGCGATGGACAAATGACTAGGATCATTGCAACGCATATTTTCAGTCATGAAGATTACTCCTATAAGCAAGATATTTAAATTTATCACGATAATATTTTAGGTTATGCTTTTTGTATTATCTTAACATTGCGAAATTAATACGTAAACAAATAACAATCTTGATATCGAACCATGGAGGATAGTAGCGACGTTGGATTTTTAAAAATTTCAAGAAACTATATAAACTTCACACAAACTGATCTCTTTTCCTGATGTTAACTGCGGAAGTTCCATAAAAGTATTGATTATGACACAAATTTTTCAAGTTGGAACATATAACACCCTTTGAACTAAAGGACAAGGAACCTAGATCACCACGAAAGTTTACTGAAAACCTCAAATTACTCTAACCATATTTAAGACATTGTTATAACAGATCTGTTAGGTTGTAGTGACGAGAGACACTAGTACCCAGGGTAGATACAACATTTTTCCAAATTTACTATTAGAGAAGCGTATTTTTCTTGTGTCCTTTGTACCAAACTCGAGTATCAGACACTACCGATTTCTTCCAGTCCACTCGGTTTCTAGTTGGTTTTCTCATTTCCTCCATGGTTACATCTCTTTTCCTTCCGACCTTCTCCACTCTATATTTTCAACCTCCCTCTATTGTTCTAACTCTTTTAACTGGGTGTCTCTTGCTCAAGGTAGTTGTTGCAATCACTATGTTTTCCTTATAAATTGGTAAAATGCAGTTACCTTTCCAACTTCTTCTACTTTCTAAGCGTTTCTGAATATATTTAGAAACCACTCCTTCCCTTTACTTCATAGAAAGTTTATCATTTCTGGGGTTATTTCATCTGGTCCCTGGATTTTTGCTAACTTTACCTTTCCTAACGCTTCCTCTAGTTGCTCTCTTATTATTTCTTCCAATGCTACTATGAGAGTATGTATATTCAGTTCAGTCTTCTAAAGTGCCGTTGATTTTGGTTTTCAAATTTCCATCTTTGCTTTTTATCCCTCTTAGTTACATAGCTCTTTTCTCGTTTAGGGATTTAACTATGCTCAAGACGTTTCTATTGTTTGATCAATATATTTCATTTCAAGGTTTTTGCAACCGTTACTTTTTATCTTTTCTTTTATTTAGGTCTACTGTTTATTTTTATGTAATTCTCCTTATCCTTTCCTGTTGGTATATTTCTTCTAGGCGATTTTCTTTAATTTAATATCTCTTTCTCATTCCAACATCGGCTTCTTCTTAAAGTCGGTCTATATTATACTTCCTTCTACTGTAATGTTCTAGAGTCTTGTTATGTTACTTCTCTGAGAACCTCCCATTTTCTTTTATGGTCCAGGTGGATACGTTCTTTTCTAAGTTTAAGAAGTCATTGTTTGTATTTTTGTGATATTTCCGTTTCGTTTCTTCATAATTTTGTATATTTTAATCTTTTCGTAATATTGGTGTTCCAGTTGTACTTCATCCCTATAATGTATATCTCTTATGACTAATCTATGTTGTGTTATCACTCTCTTCATTGCTTGTATTCTTCCTAATCCCCCCCCTCCCAGCTCTTCATCACCCAGTGTTTTGTCTTTTTTCCATTTTTTTCAGACATTTAAATTTCTTTCCATGTTCTAGCTTTTTTACTTCTTTTGCTTGTCCTCAACTCCTTTCGCAATTAAAGGAAAAATATCTTCTTTTTATTCATTCCTTTTTATGCCGATATCTTGTCGATTTTTGTAGCTTGGTCCATAATCGTTTTCTTCTCTCTATTCCATTGGTTTAGTATTCTTGATTCGTTTGGTACTATGATCTTCCTTTCCCTTGCCCATCTCTATTCTAGTCTATTTATTGCAATTTTGTTTTATTCAATTTTAATATTCTTGCCTTTCCTCGTTTGCTTTTTCTTTTATTTGCTTCTGTTCTGCTCTTTCGTATTTTATCAAATATTCTTGTATATGGATCATTTCAGATTTAATGTCTTTCAGTTTATATTCTCCTTTTCGTTTTCTGCATACTTCTTTAAAAACTCAATTTAAAGTTATTAATCCATATACTTTCAACAAGACGCCTTCTTGAGATTGTACAACTCCGTTACATCCAACTGCTAAAATCTAGAATTTAATCAAGGATAAGAAAGTTTTACGAGAGTTTTTTATATTATGTACACGTGTACGTGCGCGAAAAGATCATAAAAATTAAAATCGTTCTTTATTAACGTTCATACACATAGACACTTCATCATTCCATATCTATCCAGATCTCCAATATTCTCAGCCGGCTGAGGATAGCCGGTGTTTAATATTTAATCGCAAACGATATTATAAAAAAAGAAGAAAGGAAAGGGGAGGCGCTACTAATAATAAATGTAAATTTGTGTCTGTTGAGCCGCACGTGAGCTTCGCCGTCACGAAACTAACGCGTTCATCTACGCCGGTGTTCCGTTCAGCGGGATAGCAATCTGAATTTATGAGTGGAAGCGGTCGAAGCAAGGCGAGTCGACGAGTACGCCACCGCATGAGAAGTCGAGCCGAAAGGAGACTACTATACTGGGACATCGAGGAGCGTTATTAACTGGGGATATTGGAAAGCGCCTCGGCCTGTGGAATTCCAATTTGACTGCGAAATCCGGAGACCGGCACTCTTCTCTCTTAATGATTACTTTTGATTTATCGTCGCCCATTCTGTGACTTTTATTATAGGCGGGTTATTACTATCGACATTAGCGTTAAGAGACGAGAGGGCCCGTCGTATATATATATATATATATATATATATATATATATGGGGAAACGGAAGGTGTTAGATAGGGTGAAAGTGGTTTTTTTGAGGTAGATTGACAAATAGATGAGACTGTATGGACGGATTTTGCTAACGGTGAAATTGGAATCAAATTCGTGATATTGGTTTTTCTTTTCATTTTACGTGATTATGCGATTGTATTTGCTGAACCACTTCATTATTTATTTAATATGACAAAAACCACAGTTTCCAACAAATTGGACGACGTCGCGGATTTGCCCAGTTTTTAAAAGTGGACCAATTCCAATTTTATTTCAATTCTGTGCAACTTTTCTAAAGTGTTTGAACCTGTACTTTACATTAAAATATACAACCACATTATGAATACTTTGTCCCCACATCAACATAGATTCATATGCAAGCAATCAACGACGACTAACTTAACATATTTTCAGCAATACGCTTTGGAGGTGTTGAACGGATTTGATAGATTCGACCAAATAGATGATCATGTGCTTTTGCGAAAATTGTCGGACATTGGTTTTTCCCCGTCTTTATGCAAACTAATGTCTTCATATCTCACCAATATACAGTATCGGAGTTGTACCTCTACAGTGCTCACATGGACATCTGGCGTACCACAAGGATTCAACCTAGGCCCTATTCTCCTTTTGGTCTTTATTAACGATATGGCTCAGAATTTGCATTGTTAGAAGCTACAGTTTACAGATGATATGAAGATATTCAATGGGATCGACTCCATGGATGACTGCTACTGCAGGGAGGTCTTATCCAATTTTATGTTAACAAATGCAGGGTTATGACATGTACTAGGAGAACTAATTACATACAGTATGAATTTAGAATAACTAACACAATACTTGAGCGTTATTCTAATGCAAAAGATTTAGGCATTACTATTGATAGTGAACTTAATTTTGTAAACCACGTTACCGATATGATTGCCAGCGCTTACCATATTTTTGGTTTTATATATGGAACCGTAAAGATATCTATAATATAAATAAACTGTTATATTATTCTTTGGTTCGACCTAAATTGGAACACTGGTATAGTATTCCATGTGCTCTGCATATATCAAAAGTATTGAACGAGTTCAGAGATGAGTTTTGATGTTTTCTACCGACCGGATTTACCCTCTTAGAGGTTATGATTATTCACTAATGCTATCTAGATTTGAAACTGTATCATTAGAGACGAGACGTAAAATATTAAACTTAAATATTGACTACACGTATCTCCATAATAAATGAGAATTTAATGTACCTAGACTCTCTTCACTTTCAAGAACTTTTGTATATGAATTTTATTACCACCTGAACCTATATCCAATAGAAATACATTGATTAAATAATCGTTACTGTATATAACGTTGCAGTAGTTAAATACACGTTACACGTTACACGTTACAAAAACAATCTTAATTTTATAACCATATTTTTCCCAAATTCCGATATAAACGTGTGATAGAACTAAGGTATTTAATCATCATAGAGGACGACGCTATAAAACAACGTTTTAGTGTTTTCGAATTGAACAGCATTTCTAATCAATATTGTATTATAGTTAAACTTTTGCTGCAAAAACATTAAAATAACGTTGTTTAAGTGTTAATAGGGAATTTTCGGGCAACCTGCGCTAAATTGCGTTACTACAAGATAAATTTACGAACCATTCTTTTGCGATTGCGTAAATTTACAGTTAGGCTAATGAATACCATATTTCGCCACAACTGTCGAGAAAACTAACATGCTCGTATATAACCAAGAAAATATTTACTTTTTTGTAGGAAAACTGATGTGAAGCTTTTCATTCTTGTATTGCAGAATCGTATCTTAACACTCGTATTTTACATTAAATACTGTGCATTTAGTTAGAAATAAACCTATCTCTGACGTAACGAGCTATAAATAATACGCTGGTAAAGGTTAAATATTCCTAACATTTCTGACTAGAAAGTCACCAAGCCATTTAACAGTTGACTTCTATACACTCTAGTGTCATATTGTGTTATATAAACAGCTTTTAAAGGCTACTAAGAAAAAAAATATCGTTTGTGCTTGGTAAGAGGGTGTAGGAATTTTGCTTTTGAGTATTATCACACTGCTAAATAAATTGAATAAGTAAAAGAAGTCACGTGGGTTTCGTTTCTAAGTAAATGCACTGTATTTTCTTCTAATTTCTGTAGTAACAAAAACATTTCCTTGGATTAAAAAGTACTTCGATCACAATATATTCAGCCTATTAAAAAAGCGATATCATTTCTGAAAGTAAATTAATAAATTTCACCTTAAAAATGACGAGGCTAAATAGCGGCAATTTATTTTGAACTAAGCAAACAAACTAGAAAACGATATCTTTTTCTAACTAAAGATTAAGAGAATTACATTTTAGCATGCTGTAAACGTTTACAAACCTCTTTATTGATTTATACTACTTTAAACTAATAAATATCAATCATCAAATTAACAATAAGTATTAGCAACAGCCTCTTGTCACGATCGGTAACAAATGTGAATGTTTTTTTGGAACATATTTAATCCCCCCGTACTACACATTCTATGCGAAAGCTTTGATATCTGGAAATAATTTTGAGATTAATCGGGAGCGATTTAAATCATACAGTTAAGATTTAGGATTGAGATCGATACGTTATAACAATGTTTTTACTTTGAATAATGCCTACGTGAGATCGTAGGCGGATTAGTTCTATACTCTTCCACATAACTAAGGGATTTATGAATGTGTGGAAATTATAAAATACAAAAATTATGCCTACATATAAATAAAGTAGTTTCGTATTGATGTGCTTTCTTGAATATACGCGTAGTTTACCTACTTCAAGCTTCTCATGTAGCATTGTACATTCATGAACATCAACACAGTACGTCTATTCACGTTATGGGCTGAAAAGTCCCGGGCCTAACAAGAAAACACGTTTTTTTTTGGTTCAAAATTAGCTTTATTCATCAACGTAATCTCCATCAAGAGCAACACAATCATTCCAGCGCCGCTCTAACATTTCAATAGCACTTTTGTAGAACGATTTATCTTTTGCCTCAAAATAGGCCTCAGTTTCAGCGATAACCTCTTCATTCGTGCGAAATTTCTTACCGGCGAGCATTTTCTTGAGGTCTGCGAACAGCCAGTAGTCGCTGGTAGCCAAATCTGGCGAATACGGTGGATGGGGGAGCAATTCGAAGTTCAATTCATGTAGTTTTGCCATTGTTTTGATTGACTTGTGACACGGTGCGTTGTCTTGATGAAACAAAATTATTTTCTTTGTCATATGCGGTCGTTTCTTTGCAATTTCACAAACGCTCCAATAACGCTATATAATATTCACTATTGATGGTATTTCCTTTCTCAAGATAGTCGATGAATATTACACCACGCACATCCCAAAATACCGAGGCCATAACCTTTCCAGCCGATTGTTGTGCTTTCGGGCGCTTTGGACGAGGTTCTCCAGTTGCTGTCCACTCAGATGACGATCGTTTTGATTCCGGAGTGAAGTGATGGATCTATGTTTCATCCATTGTCACATATCGACGCAAAAATTCCTGTTTGTTACGTTTAAACATGGCCAAACACTGTTCAGAATCATCAACACGTTCTTGTTTTTGGCCAACAGTGAGCAAACGCGGCACCCACTTTGAACAGAGCTTTCTCATAGTCAAATGCTCATGCAATATAAAGCCAATACGTTCTTTTGATATCTTTACGATGTCAGCTAACTCACGCAACTTCACTTTTCGATCATTCAAAACGACTTTGTGGATTTTTTTATGTTTTCTGGTGTTAGCGCCTCATTTGGACGTCCACTGCGTTCTGCATCATCGGTGTCTATACGGCCACGTTTGAGGTCAGCAGACCAATGTTTTATTGTTGTTTCTGATGGAGCGGAGTCCCCATAACACTTTTCAAGCTATTGCTTCGCTTGAACGGTATTTTTCCCATCAAGAAGCTGTGTAAAATTAAAACACGAAATTGTTTTTGATCCATTGTTTTGAAAATAACAAAAGTAGCGTGACTCTTAGCACAATAACTCACAAACTAATGAATAGAATATCATGAAATTTTAACAGCTGTCTTTTGAAGGTTAGTACTAACTGAGAGAAAGGTGACTGCAATAAAACTAGCGTCATCTATGTGTTAGGCCCGGTACTTTTCAGCCCCTGTGTTAGACAAATAAGTTTCTACACGGCAGTTAACTGATAAAATTGAACAGCATATATAAGGTACATATTATTTAAAACATTTTGGGAATGGAAAAGTGGTACCAATGCAAATGAAATCCTGTTATGTTAGCAGGTTACTGTTGGCCGTTAAGGGGGGAGGTTGCGGGTGTTGTAGTAGTGTTCTATTAAAATTATTGTACCTCATTCCACGATAAAACAGAAAATTTGCTGGGCAAGGTATTATCAGGTTGGATTGGAATCATTGGTAGGGTTGCAATTAGGTGAGGAAGAAGCAACTGCACTTGTTAAAAACTCTACACAATTGCATCTTATCAAGTATGACGAGATCTTAGTCCATGACCCCAACTCAAAGGTTGCACTTGACACAATTAGGTAGAAATATATATATATATAATATCTCGTAAATTGGAGAAAAATGGATACACGAGGTACTATACTTGAAGATTTTATTTAAAAAAAATTGTCAGACGAACTGTTAACTGTTTGTCGTAAACATGATTCTACTTCCTTGAAGATTAAATTCTCGGTGAAGGTCTCGCGTACATGTATTCCGCGCACAATATAACCTAAAATTGAACTAAAGTTCTATGTTCACAATGTAACAAATACACTGGTAACTTAAACACAAAAAGCAGACAAAATACTAGATTGTAGAAATTTATTTATATATTGCAAGTCACGACTTGCATAGTTGCATGTATTTCAGCTTTTTGTTTTAAGGGCAAAATAAATGAAGAACGAAGGTGCTACTTTTCAATGATTTTCACCACTATTGCCGGTGGTGCGCTGGATGAAAATTCTTATTTTATGCTACTGTAGGTGGACAGTAAGTAGTTTATTATTGTGCCTGCGCTCACTGCTTTCTACGAGATCTATTGTAATAATGCCTTAAATGTGGTTAGGGTACTTCGCGGCTTTTCAGAAACTTTGGTAAGATAATAATAAGATAGTAATCTATGCCTTCGCATCCCCAACGGCTTTCGCCAATTACAGAGGCATCGACCAGCCATAAGTCATTATTACGCACCTGTGGTGCGTCTTAAGATATTTGTCCTCAACATTCGCCATGGAGTGAGGAAAATCACAGAAACCCTCAACCCTGAGAAACAGTCCAGGGGATCGAACCCGGGATCCAGACACTAATAGGTAAGCGCGTAAGGCACTGAGCCACCAGCCCCGGTTGTAGTAGATTATCATCCTTGTCCTTTAGTTAAGACGGTGTTAGGTACTTCCTTTTGCAGAATTCGAGAGCGATTAAAGGCAACACATGTACACAATATGTGTTCTGCCGCTTCTACATGTTTCTGATATAGAGTTGATCTTCAGCTTTCCCAAGATTGTGCAAATGGTATTCCAGACCTACATGTTCTGCCAGCACCTCCAATAGTAGTACGGGGCCTTTTGATGCTGCTTTTGGCCAATCTTCGAGCTTCATATTTTCTTTCTATTTCCGTAGTGTCCTGGAGCCCATAACAATGTGATGTGATTTTGACGTCCCAATTGCCTTAACTTTCAAATGCAGATGAGCATCAACTTATATGCAAATGCAGCCTTCAATACTGTCTGATTATCTGTGTACAATTTTTCTCTTTTGGATTGAGATCGACCAGACTCCCACTTAGTACGGAACTTATCGAAAGTATATTGCGTCCGAATTGCATACCTAACAATATGCGTTGAATAGTTAATGTTAAGTTCTCTGAGAATATTCAGATGTAATCTAGGATCTTCTGCCAACAGCACTTTTAAGCTGTGAGGGCATTCGTTGTAATCTCCTTATGCATGTAGGTTAAAGTATTGAACGGCTTTGAGGCAAGTGCACATTTAATCTGTAATGTTAGAGCGCGCAAACCGCTGCATTTGTTGGAGGCGCTGTTGCATAGCCATTTGAGTAATTTTCGCCCACTGCACCAATGAAGCAATGATAGGTCTGATTATTGCCGAGTGTGACCAAAAGACCCCTTATGGTTTAAGACCACAATTTCTGCTGAAGTGTCTGTGACAACTTTGCAAAGCTATGACACCATTTTTGGCAAGTCAGCAATATGGGAGTTCCATGATAAGGTAGATGATTGAGTCAATTTAACGAACGATGTAGAAATGCATATGATGAAAAATGGAATGAACGCTCATCACTGATTAAGATGATTTGGTTCGTGATATTGAGAAAAAAATTCGGAAAGATAAGAAGATTTATCATTTCTCTCAGTGACAGACGACTCTCAATAGACCTTTCTCAGGCAGAATAAACGTGAGAAAATAACTTTTACAACAATACTAACTAATTGGGACGAATTTGATCAAATTTCCTACAACTTGGATTTTGCGCTAAGCGATTTTCATTTACTTTTACACCACTTTAAATCGTTCCCCCCTGATCAGCAGCAACATGTTTAGCATCGCCGATGACGTTTTTATATGAAGCATAAGCTATAAGAGAAATGATGCCACACTATCACAAATTTCTGAACAATAGTGGTAATTACATAAAAATAATTTAAGGTGTGTAGTAAATGCTGTAATAATAATCTAGATATACCTTGTATCTGGTGCAAAGTGGTACTTTCATTAGTTACTAAGCTTTTAGAGTCTGAGTATCTGTACATATACCGGCTGTAAAGCTGAATCAAAGGTTTGCTAATTCTATAAATTTGAGTAATTATAAAAAAATGTAAGACAATAATCCATTTTGTTTCTATCTGTAGGATAACTTTGAAGCTCAAAAGTAATCAGTGTACAGAGTACGACCGACTCTTTTCCCTGAAAAAAAAAACACTCTCCCGCAGGGTTCCTAAAATTTATAGCTGATTTGACATTTCCGAACGCGTCTGTGCGTGCTCCAGGCGCAGCTCATAAACGAGCCGAAATCCCGAAACACAGCGAACCAACGGCCGCTCACACAACCAGCCGGAAAGCCGTGCGCCTGTTAGCGTATTGTATGTGTATCTGTGCGCCAGGCCGCGCGTGTATTAGGAGGATATACCGCCCCCGGACACTCGATATTTTTCGTACCTACGATGAGATGGCAAGACGAAAAATCCAGGCAGTCCAAACTCACCACTCCAATTTATGACATCGGCAATCCGGGCATGTGCAGAATGCGAACGGCCACACAGTATAAATTTGGATTATATGGGTCGTACGTGTTCGCAATTTGCTCAGAAACAGCAACACATAACGTTATACAGGATATATTTGAAGCACGAGAAGGAAGTAAGATTACATCACTAAGTTCTTTATAATTTTAACTTTTTCTATAAATTACTAATCTGAGAACATCATACATTTGACCATTACTATACAATTTCATGTTAAATTTAAATATGAACATGTATGTGATGTACGTGGAGGATCAGTTTATAAGTCACGATCTACATGTGTGCTAATAAATTGATTTATTTGTTTCAAGAGCATTGGTGCTGTTCTTGTTTGTTATAAGAACTGTTATTTATCATACAGTAACTATTAAACCAAGCTATGATGCATACATCATTCTAATTCCTGTTTAATAAAGAATTTAACTGATGCTTCTACATTACGCGTGTCAATTCACCATAAATTAGGAGTAATTTCCAATCCTTTCTTGTTTAACAACATGTAGTAGAAAGCAAAGCAACTATAGAGGTCAACCAACATCGGATGGCACCGACTTAGGAAGTAATTTATTACTTACTAAAGTGAGCGATACAGATAAATCGAGTAAGATATCCTTGTAGTCCTTACAACACATGGTTTTTGTTAAAGGCAGCTTTTATTTGTGAAGCACCGTAATACAAATTGAGTATAAGTTATCAGGTATATGCATAAGTTTCTTTCGGTTTTCTTTCTGCTAAAAAGAGGCACGTAATGGAAATTATTGTATTTTATTCAAAATATTGGCCATCGGCTTCTACGCATTTCACCCATCTTTCAGGTAATTTATGGATACCATGCCAGAAAAACTACTTGCCTTTTATGGCAAACCATTCGTCGAGCCATTCCAACTCGAAATTGCTGAAGTGCTGTTCTGCAAACGCGTGCCCTATTGATGCGATGAGATGACAGTCAGATGGCGCCAGGTCTGTGGAGTATAACTGGTGTGGAAGGATGACCCATCCAAGTGATTTTAAGGTGTCTTTAACTAGTTTTCCTGTATGAGACGACGCATTGACGTGTAACAAAATCAGTTTGGCGTGTCTTCTAACCCATTTCGGTCGTCTTTCGATGAATGCGTGGTTTAAATTAATCATTTGTTGGCGATAGCGTTGTGTATTAATGGTTGCGCCGGGCTGCAAGAGTCTATAACTCACAATACCGCTCTGGTCCCGCCAGACACAGAGCATGGTCTTCTTGTCGAAGCGATTTGACCTTGGTGTTGAAGGACCTGCTTCGGCAGGTGAAAGCCACGTTTCTTTCCGCTTCGGGTTCTCAAACTAAATACATTTCTCGTCACCCGTCACAATTCAATACAAAAATGGTTTCCTTTCGTGGCGTTGAAGCAGTATTTCACAGGTTATTTTGCGATTTTCTGTTTGACGTTCTCTCAAATCGTGTGGGACCCATTCACCCGTTGCCCGTAAACGTCTGCTAATTGTTTCTTGTGGCATATGTAATACTTGTATCACTTTCCGTTGAGTTTGAGTTGGGTCATCATCCAATAACTCCTGCAATTGCTCGTCTTCACATTTTTGTTTTCTACCAAAGCGCTCACTGTCTTTCACATTGAAATCACAACTTTTAAATTGTCGAAAACATGTGTCACATATTCCAATCAACGGAGCGTTTTCACCATATGGTTCTACCAGTAAATTATGACTTTCAACAATTTTTTTCTTTTGATTAAATAAGATAAATAATACACGCCGCAAATATTCTTTTTCAGGCACAAAACTCGACATGATCACGGAACGATAAATTGAAGACGCTAGAGAACAATTGTAATGGTTGTTTATCGGTTGTGAATCTAATACAATAAAGTTTCAGTCGTATTAAGCTACATAACGTGACAGTGCTATTATTATTATATGCTAGCATCCTGTGTGACACGTTATTTAATATACGTTGTGGTATTATATTATAATTTGCATCGTTTTTATTTGAAATATGTTCATTTTAGAGGTACTGTTTATGTTTATGTGTCCTGGTACGTTTTTATGAACTTATATTAAATTAAGTGAACTATTATCGTTATTATTATTACTATGTTTATTATTATTATTTTGTCATCGATACAAAATGTATTTGAGACGCTACTAGCACGGATTTCAAAACTAAATCGCCAACCTGATAAAAAAGTTTAACAAGACGGGAAATTCAAAGTACCGTTAGTTATTTAAAATCAGTCTATAATCAAATATATAACGGAATAGAAAAGTTAAATAAATAAATAACTCGTAAATATGGAAAGTTAATGACGCTGAGGATCTATATTTTATTGCTATACTCGTTAGCCATATTTAGCAGAAACATAAATAATTTTCAGTCAATGGGCTGTCCCTTCCTCTATGCACGTTGGTTCCTGGTACTACAGCTTAAATAAAGAACTTTAATGCCATTTAATTCTAAGGTAATATTATTTTTCTAAAGAAAACACAAAGAAAAATCTTAATATTGAAGCTCTTTACCATCTTTAGACGTTGTCGGTAGTTTTTAGACAGACCTTATATATAAATATAAGGGGGAATTTCATAGGCGCAAAAAATCGCTAACTCACACCCAAATTATCATTATTCAATCAAACAAACGTAATTCACAACCTTGCGATATTAACATGTCCTTATCAATAATCAGTCAATAAATTACAAGTATTTGCACTCGTAGGCATATCGGGTAGGTCAAAAGCGTAAACGTGAGACTGTGATGTACCATATTGACGATTTCTCGGAACCAGATTGATAATTTTTGTAATCAATGATGAAGTAGCAGATATCCTAATCCCTATTAAATCCGTTTGAAAAACAATTCATCTCCTCAAAAGACTAATTATGTTTGAACAAGATCGGACATTGTACTTTGATGTAAACTTCTAATTATTATCAAATTTAGTTACGCTGTACAAGATTAATTAATTAAGTTAATTAAACAGTTATTGGAAAGACAAGGTATAAAGGGTTTACATAATTCTTTTAAAGAAGGTTTTTAAAGATTCTGGAACACTTAATTATAAGTAGGAGCAATTTTATCATTTTTATCGGCAAAATAATGCCATGAAATACTTGACAACCCGAATTGAGCAATGATAAATTATACTGATGGGACTGAACATTCCAGGATTGGACAGAGTTTAAAATATCATTTATATAAATTATGAAAAGGAGTGGTCTCAGAATAGAATTTTGGAGCACACCAGATCAACTATTGAAAGTTCTTAACTTATTATTGTCATGGGAAATCGTCAGCGTTTTTTTTTTTTTTTCGATAAAAGTGAGCACAAAAGCAATTGCGATTTTTGAGAAAATCCTTAATAATTACCTATGCTTCACTACATTCAACTCGTAATTTTTAAACACATGATTATTGCTGATGCCGAAGAAAGCTCGTCAGAAAAGTTTTAAGATGTAACAGTGCTTGTAACAAATTTTATAAATAGTTAAAGTTGGGTATCCCATTCAGCAATACAATAGGTAAAGAATCATCTATTTCCGTGGTGTTGGCCACGTTTTATTGCGATTTTATATTGTAGATTCGTGCAGAAACTTATTATGCTTACGTTTAATCAAGTGTCGCGGAATTTATTTACTTATGTAGCCTTTTGAAACTTGAAGATTTCTTCTCTAAGGTCTTTGCCATTTATACATTAAGTAAAATTGCTGTACTGTTTTAAAGATTATTTTTTTTTAACGCAATTTAATAAAAATAAAGTACCTATACGTTTATTACCGCGTCATTTAAAATTACGCCTCTTTAAAAAGAAAAACAGTAACAGTGAAAATTGTTCGTCGACGACGGGCGCTCGTTTTTCATAGAACTAATTAAAAGCAATAATTATTTCGCGGAAGAGCGTTTGACGACGACGTCAACGACCCTCCTTCTCCGACCGAACGGCGCGGCGGTCCAACCCTCCCGAGTACATTTCGTACGTTACGGCGCGGCGTAGGTCGTTGTCGGAGCGTTCGTAGTCACCGTTACCGCCGCCGCGCCGCCCGTAAACTGCGAAACGAAAATCATTTTCTTAAGTGCAAACCAAGTATCCACTTAAACGAAGCTAAAATCTGCCCGCGCCCGCGTGCTTTCAACCCCTCGAACTGCAATAATCGTAAATTCTATTAAAACATAACCACGGCGCGCGAGCGAAATCTGCCGCCATTACTACGACGACGAGATGGTCGTCTGTTTAGTATCCAAAGTGGAACCTGCGCGCTTTACTCCTCCGTTCGCTAAAGTTGAATGGAGTTGAGTGCACGTTTGTAGATTTTCTGAAAGCATCTTACCTGCAAATCTAATACAATTTTGTATGGTTAGTTTTGGATGTATTGATATTCCTCTAATTTTAAGGGTTAAAATATTGCAGAATAAAGGAAACTTCATGAGAGTAGCCATAAATTAGCAGAAGATTATCTTCTCCCAAATAAATTGTTCTTGAACCCAAAAATCTGTTCTAAATAATTACAATTTTCTCACAAGAAAAGAACTAACAGAATTTCATTATGTAAAAGATAACTTTGTGATTCAAGCAAATAATCCCACTTGTTTCATATTTTTATATCTTTGAAGTTTTGTACCTGTTAGTTATTATTAATAATAGTTACCAATGGTATACGAGGAATGCTTCCAAAGTTCTAGGAAAAATTCCTAGAACTTCCGAGAATTTTCTTGTTTCATTAATTCATCAATGTTGCAATTTAGTTTTTCATGAAAATCATTAGAAGCCAAATTTGACTAATAAACTGGATGGGAAACCAATTCCTAGCGCAAATCGTTCAAGACCTTGTTCTACTCAATAATGGTTGCTTACGCAACATTTCAGAGCGTTTGTTGACAAAGTACCTGCCGCAATAGATCGGAGAAAACGTTAGAATAGTATTCTGCGTTAATCTAATACATGTTTTGGTAAAAGTAGTCCCATCGTAATGCCAAAAGAATGCAGCAAGCATTCCACAGCATCCAACCAACAAAATTGCATCTTCAGGTTCACAATATTGGACCAATTTTTAGTATTAGGATTAGAGTAAGGTATCTATATTTTATCAGTGGTTATTACTCGTTACTAGAATTGGTCGCTGTAGCAGGTTAAAAATTCCTGAAGTTAGTAAGAAATATCGCTTCTGTTGAGTTCTGTTCAGATTTCAACAGTCTTGCTACACAATGTGTGCTAAAACGCTATTCATGTCCAAACATTCTAGGTATTAAAAGCGATTTGAACTCACATTCAGTCTCGTGGTGCAGTTTGTAGCACAATGTAACGTAGATGTCGTGGGTTCAAATCCTACCGTCACTAATATTTTTTCAGGAATTTCAAAACGTTAATACAAGGAAATTGTAATTTTATCATTGTTAATATCAACGGTAGTTTCATATTAATACTAATGTAATTAGCAAGAACTTGCTTTTAATAATATTTTGTCTGCTGAGATATTATGATATATCTACAGACATTGCGACATCCAGGCATTAAAAGCGATTTGAACTCACATTCAGTCTCGCGGTGCACTTGGTAGCACTATGCGCCGGTAAAGCAGAGGTTGTGGGTTCAAAACCTCCCGTGACTGACATATTTACGAGGAATTTAAAAACGTTGGTTAAATGCAAGGAAATCGTAATTTTGTCAGTACTTTCAGATGTATTTACGCCTTCTTTAGTCGCATGCTAAAAAATTTGCTACTATTGGCTAATCGATTGAATTAGATGAACCAGTATTGCACGAGATACTTTCGTAAATGTATCAGAACGTGTTTCTGACCATTAGCGCTATCTGTTTCTTTTAATGTAGTTGAAGTAGTACCCAATTCATATAACTTTGGAACCATCTCTAGTGCCAGCATTTTAAGAATCAAGTTATCCTCGATATTAAATAAATAAATAAATCATCAACAAAGCAATATATTTCGACCGTATGAGACAGTTTCCAACAACGACCACATACGGAAACGTAACACCACATCCCCGAACATCTGCACCATTTTTTTTCGCGTAAAACTCGGACGATAAATCACGATGCCTTCACACACAAATCTCACGCAACGGACACCCACAATAACGATCTTCCGAAAGCGAAAAAGGGAAGTGGAAAACGCCAGGGAAGAGAATAACGCACACGCGCTCGCATCGGGAAGATAAAAAAAATCAAAAATGGATTCAACGCTGCGCCGCCGGAGTTACTGCCGCAATCATTCCTTAAAACGACTTATATGAGCAATATACTTAAATAATTGAATATTATGGGTTTTCCGGAAAGCTTTCAGAAAGATTGAGCGCGCAATTCGGGGACGCCGGTGCGTAAAACATGTACAACTGCTTCTGGTGAGACATGGATTACGTTTTTGGTGATTTTAAAAGCAGTACGAGAGGAAGCAAGTCGATTTTTTTTGCTTTTTGAGGATGGTTTTGGTTTAATCCAAGTACTGAGAACGTATGCAAAATAAAAGAGGATCGAATTAAACTAAGGATAGACATGGTTTATATAAACATAGCGAAGAGTCTTTTTTTTGTTGTAAATCCGAAAAATATCATGATTTTTGTGCTAATTTATTTCTTGGCGGTTGTATTAATTTCAAAGGAAATCTAAGTATATCACACCCAACATCTACTATTCAGATTTCAATTCTGATATTAAGGAAATTAATTTTAAGATAGGGATAGGATATTAAATAACTCTCTGAGAACCTTAACAACATTCCCATTATGGTGAGTTGTTACTTATTCTATAATGTTACAAAGTGCAAAAGAAAATAATACTTAAACTGTGCCATTAATTTGTTTAATGAACATCCGCTAATACTTCTGGAATCTATACCTTTATTTTTCAACTATTCACATCATATTCCTTAAAACTGATATTAGTAACTTAACATTGAGTTAACACTTCGTACTCAAATGAAGCAGTTTAGTTTAAACAGCATTTAAACGAAATTAGTAAAAAACCTTCGCAAATTTTTGAGCAATGATTTTTTATGATTTCAAATACGGTTTGTCGCATCGATCAACTTCATTTAACTTGCGACATGCATTTGCCGCTCTCAGAGAAAAAGTTCGTGACGTGGATGGATTGTAGTGCCCCAATTTCTGATAGTTATTCAAACATATCACGTCGAAAATTGTCAATGGTTCGCGTGATCTTCTTCTTAAGGTTACGAATCTTTAATGCCTTATTCTCGTAGACCTGAAAAATTTAAGATAGACTTTGACGGCCAGTTCATATATCTATTTCCCAAAGTAACCCTTCAAAAAAATATTTGCTGCAACAATTCACTGGTCTCGTGAGGTGTCTGATATATTGCGTTTTGTTGAAGAAAAAAACATTAAGTCAATATTTAGTAGTTACGGTCACAAATATTTGGTTATCATATTCTTGTAACGCTCGCTGTTAAAAGTAACACGATTTCCCGTTCCACGTTTTCAAATAAATTAGTGCCAGTTACTGCATAACCCCAAATCCGAAACCAAACAGTGACAGCATGGAGAGACAATTTGGAATTATTTGAGGACAATTTTGTTTATTCACGAATCCATTAAACTAGAAATGCTCTTCATCTGGAAAATTATTTTTGAGCCAGAATCTGGATCAACTTCCAACTGGTCTAGAATCTAAGTCCAGAAAGTCCAATACACGTCATTATTAAAAGGTTTGAATCGTTGAGCAAGTCGGATTTTATAAGTCTTAAGGCGAAAATCACGATGCTCTGAGAAAAGCCAAGTTCTTGAAGACGTCATGGGACGGAGACTGTTTCTCTCGCTATGGTTTATTGCACGTTTCGACGGAGCACACATGTGTACACTCGTCCGACGGTATGCCTTTTCCTTTAAACTTTTCAACTACATGATAAATGAAGCGTTTAATATGTCAACTATTGATATGTTGCTAACCGTAAATTTCTCGCAGAGCACAAACGGTTTGTCGATCTGTGCATCGTATACCTCTCTATATTAACTTGCGCAACACAATTGAAAATAGTTTTGATAGCCTGCCAGAAAGATTTCAAACTGTATCGCCAACGTTACATTTTAAAGTTCTGACGTCCTTATTAGTAGGTGCACAAAACGTTCTGTTGAAATAAGCAGGTTTTATCGACTCCCTATATAATAATAATAATAATTCCTTTATTGTCCAGCAGACGACAGAGTCTAATAACAAGACAAAACATGTATATATGATAGATAAGCATCAAAGTTCTAACGGTTGTCGGGTTCCGCCGTGTCACTAGGTCAAAGGTACCTTTGAAAATGTGAACCGCAGTTGTTCGCGAAACATCAGGGACAAAAATCTAGTGAAACGGCGGAACCCGACAACCGTTACGACTATGTCAAACGGCTGTGAAAGTGTGAGATACTATTTAAGCATCACAGTTTTTACAAACAACAAAAAATATATAATTAAAATAATAATACTTCATAATAATAATAATAGTTTCCAGAAAAATAATGGATAACCTAAAGTACAATATTACTTATATCTAAGAACACATTAGACTTCCAGTACAAAGATTGGAGAAAGCAATATCAATATCAGAATTGGAAATGTTATTAAAATTAGAGTACATTCTATAAATCGGGGATTTCAATAAAATGTTTGTTTTAGTTGCAAATATACGAGCAGAATAAGTGGGTATCGCAAACTGCACCTGTCTCAATAGCTGTGGGGTATCAATTTTGTTGTGGAGCATGTTATATAGAAATCTCGTGTCAGCTTGACTGTGCTGCAAGAGCTACAAGCCGAACCCGTCCAGTAGAATATTTTGGTCAAATCCTTGACTTGGGTATACACCATTTTGTTTGAAATAGATGTACTTCAGGAATTTTCTTTGTACATTTTCAAGTGAATATGTGTGAGTCGCGTAAATTGGTGACCAAATTGTAGATGCATATTCAAGTTTGGTTCGTACAAATACGAAATAAAGGGATAGAATTGATTAGAGCGAAGAAAATTCCCTTGCTATTCTAATCACAAATCCTAGTGTTTTCAAAGCAGATGATATTACATTAGATACATGTTCGTTCAAAGATAATTTTGAATCAAATGAATGAATATAACCGGAAATAGTAGATATATCAAAATATTCTGGCGGTGTTGGCTTCAATAAGTTTAGTAAAGTATCGAATTGTAAGTAGATTTTAGAAGCGCTGCGTCAGTTTAGCATTCTGTGTTGAGCAGTATAGTCCATGCCTTCGCATTCCTCAACAGCATTAATCAATTACAGGGGACATCGGGCGACCATGAGTTATTATTACGTCTGCGCTTGTAGTATGTCTTAAGACATTCATCCTCAGCATTCGGCACGGAGTAAGGAAAACCACAGAAAAGTACAACCCTGAGAAACAACACCTAGCACTGATACCTGAGCGAACAAGGTACAGCTAAGCAATATTTAACTAACTGTTTCCATTTAATTCTTCTACTTCAAATAATAATAACTAGAGTTATGGAAATCCATCGTCAGCAATATCACGTCAAGGCTTCAAATAATCACTAATTAACAAAAACATTTGAAAGTCGGAACTTGAAGCATACTTATATTTTTATGACTCACCGATACTCATTCATTAGTTCCTTTTAGAAAACTAAATGGATATAACATTGGGTTCCGACGGTAATTTGTTGATTTTCGTTTTTGATTTCATGCCGAAAGTTTACTTTTGACTTTAATTTCCAGTGTACACACCACGATTTGCAATAAAAGTTTTCTGAAGAAATAGTAACGTAAATGGTGGTCAACTGTAATTGATATGCAAATTATATCATTTTGTAAAATTAATCATACACGGAGGTGATGAGATAATTTCCGTGATCACAAACGGTTCTAAGTTCTTTCCTGTAACGTCGTATTCATTAGTAATTTCCCACTGACTAATTGGTAAACCATCAGGAAACTTTTCATTTGTAAATATTCCAAAAACTACGTGCGTTCATACAAATCTCATATGAATTATAACCTTTTTGGTAGGTCAACGAACTATTTCGAGCTTAAAGCAAAGGAGAAAAAGCGAAACTAACACTGAAACGGAAAGAAAAAAGGTAATAGAAAAGAGATGGAAAGGGGTACGGTGAAAAAGAAACGTGAGCTCAACGCTCGGCGAACACGAGAATTCCGAGAACGAGCCGCTAATCGAAGCGGTCGCTTGATGAAAAATCCACAGTGTATCTCTCGAACAATCCTGCAGGAAAAACACTCGAACGCCGAACTCTCGATACGACCAATCAGGCCCTCCACTTCAGCCGGCAAATTTAGATTGGCCTCCGGCTAAATATTTTCTTTGCTAACCCGATGGGATTAAAGTTTACACAACGCTCAAAACCATATATTGCTCGCCGCTTCTATTGATTTACCAGAACGTTTTTTTTCCTCTTCGCCTTTACCGTTTACGTTTATAGCGGGCACTTTTATGCATTGTTACCGGTTTCCACTTCGATAGATGGAATCTATTTAGAATTTGAATCTTTTCGAGAATCTGAGGTGACTTGAGGGAAATGCTTTGTCAAAATAACTGTAGACACCTTTACCAGTAGGTTGGTAATAAAGTAACTATCGATTTTTAGATGGGAGTAGTATTTCTTGTGAATGACTTCTGTGAATGTTACAATTATATGGTTCTTGCATTTGTCGGCTATGAACTCTAGCTTTCTTAAGAACCAAATTAAGTGTACTTTTTGAGAGATTCTTTAACATGGGTTTAGCTTTAACACAGGTAACAAAAGCTTTCATTTTCGTCATATTTGGATTTATTATTTCCGAACAGGAAAGAATGCAACATAGGCTGGTAAAATATTAAGCGATGCATCTCTAAAAGAGAGACAGTAGTGCCGGAATTGGTTTCATAAATTTCATTGATTTTTTACTCAAAAATGAAACACAATCTGGTAGATCAAAGGAAGTTGATGTTGACCAAGTTAAAGCCATAATAGATCCAGATTGTCATATTCTTATCCGAAAAGTTGCAGAAAAGCTAAACGTATCGCACATAAGAATGTAAAATCACTTAAAACATATGGGATTTATTAATAAACTCGATATTATATGCATTAACATCTATGATTTGCATCTCAAACGAAGTGAAATCGAAGCATTTTTAAAACAGATAATCAGTGGTGATGATAATTGGATAGTTTATCATAACATCAAACGAAAGCGGTTATGGTCTACGTTGAAATGCACCAAAAGAAGATTAAGCTGTCAGTTTGGTGGGATTACAAAGGTATTATGTGTTTTGAGTTACTTACTAGGAACCAAACCATTAATTAATTTAGATGTGTATTATCGCCAATTGGACAACTCTGCAATTCAGGAGAAGGTGTTCTATTCCACCACGACAACGCTAGACCACACACATTATTTGCTTGGGAAGTGGTCTTACATACACCGCATAGCCCTGACTTACCGCCATCGAATTGCCATTTGTTCAAAGCCCCACAAAATTCCTTGAATGGTGAAACCTTCAAAGATGATAGATAACGCCTTAAAATTGCATCTAGCTCATTTCTTTTTGGTTGATTAAGGCCGGGAGTTCTATCAGTATGAGATAATGATGTTAACGGAATGATGGCAAAAGGTCACTGATCAAAATGGAAAATATATTATTGAATAAAGTTTAATAATTATATAAAAAAGTCATGTTTCATTTGTATATGAAAATTGGCAATTATTTTGTTGCTAATCCAATAAGGATAAAGAAAAGTCTACTCTAACTCTAAAATCGTATATCATTTTATTATTACTTATGTCTATTAAAATGTAATTCAGGAAATATATATCCATGTATTTAAGATTTAAAATAGATGGTATAAAAATTAACTTCAACGAGGGTAACAGCGAAAATGAAAATTGTTTCTTGATTAATTGCAAAGGTCTTCAATAGCGTAAATTTTGTGGGAAAGTAGTTTCATAATTAACTTCCCTGTTTTATGAGAACTCTGAATTTTGTAGATACATCAATAAAAATTGATGTTAAAAATTGTTCTTAAGCATCGTAAAAGTTATCAAAACAGTTGGGAATGTAATCATTTCTTTTCCGTAATGAACAGAATAAACATATATGCCATTAAATAATTGTAGTGTTTACGCGGAGTTTGTGGTACGTATGATTTGAAATGCTGCGTCTTAGGGTGTCTTAGTCCATCGCGACGGCTATAAGAGAATTATAACAAGTGATATTCTGTATGTTAATGTAAATTTTTTTGCGTGTGGCGTAATGATTTCAAAAGAAGATTACTTTAGTGTTAGAGTTACTCGAAAATGTCGGGTTTCTAGAAGCTTTGATGGTGCAGAAATAATACATTCATAAAGTGATAAACCTTTTGAGCCGATTTTTAAGCTAACTGTTTGTAAAAACATCTAAAGGAATGCCTAGAAAATAACAGCAAGATAAGAATGCTGTAAATACTCTTCGCCTTGGTGCGAACGCCCTCTCGGGACTAGCAATCCCAAGTACCTTCCGAGAGGGGTGGGAAGCTGTACCCGCTTCTTTTCGCTTTGTCAGACTTTGGCAGACACGTGGTTCATTCTTTGGCACTAGTTAGTGCCAAGAATAATCATTTGAATTGTAGGGTTAGATATAGCGATAGTAGCAGAGAGGGAATTGCAATGTGTCTAGCAAGAAACCGCTCGAAACCACGCTAATGACGCAGGGTGGACAGAAACATGTCCGTGTGTTAGCGTTTTTGTCTCTTCACATTGTCTTTCTCCTGAATGATTTCACCAATACCATGAGAAAAGCTGTATTTCCAACATTGTTCTTATCTTGGTGTAACTATTTGTAATTATTATATTGATTAACATTGCGAAATCCTGTAAGCTCTGTGTACAATAAAATTGAAAACAGAATTAAATCTGATTAAGATAATAAAAAGCTCTGGTTACGTATAGGTAAGACTATACGCTCTATAAAGCATGTTGTAATATAAACACCTGAATTTTTTCAACCATTATTTTCGTTGTTAACAGCTAGAAAAGATTGGAGGGATGTAACAGCTAACTAACTCTGAGAGTGGTGCTAGATACACTGAGAAAATTTCCGCTTTTTCCAGACCAAGTATTAATGCAAATGACTGATGGTGCCTTAACTATGTTTTGTGCTTGTCGTAAAAATACGAGCACTTTTTCTTATCAAAAACTGTTGAAAGAATGTGTTATCAGGAGAAATGATTTAATTGCTCAAACAGAAACCATGTTTCTTAAATCTTTTAAATGAATTCGAGAATTTCAGAGACAGTATTTCGGCATCCCTTAATCATCACAGCCAATTCTTACGCGTTGGTGAACGTGCTGGTTATTATTTGGACCATTATCACCAAATAGAGACTTTAATTTTATAATTTGGTCTTAAACAGTTGTGATGCAATAGTTGAGGGGATGGAAAAATTACAAGATTGTGGTTGAGATTATATCTCACAATATCAGAATTTATTTAAAATTATAGCGATCGGTTTCATGCAGCTATTCTGTACATTTTTGGGCCTACACATTCCAAAAAAAACCATACAACGAAACAGATGTCCGTAGTACTTAGAAAGAGGATCACGGTAATAAAATCGTAAAATTTAATTAAAACCAATGCGTTAAAATAATATTGTAAAAGTGAACAAAACAAAACGACCAGACTTAAACATGTCAGATAAGTCACTGGCTTGTCTATCTGATTATCTATTATCTAACACAGAAAAAATTATTTGATAGTGGACACCAGTAAATGTCGATTATACTTTTATGGTTTTTACCACAAGAATACAGTGAAAATAACCACTGCCCAAGCGCTGGCTTTACCATTGTTGTCAAATAAAAACACAGAGCTAAAATGAAGATTTAACCACACCATTCCAAAAGGGAAATTTAAACAATTGAATGTGTACACAGAAAGATTTGATGTTAGTGAAAAAGCTTTTGTGAAGCCTAATTTTAGAAAAAAGAAAAAGATGAACTTGCTAAAAAAGCACCACTGTATTTTTTCTCCTTAAAATAACTTCGATTAACAATCTATGCAGTGATGTATTTGCACTATTTCGTTCTACTTTGATAAAACATATCCAACATAACACGTTCACTGGATTTATCGATAAAACCAGAAACAACGCATATGGTACTTGATTTCCGTAGATAATGTCACTCAAAAATAATGGTAATTGGGGACAAGGCTGCATTAGTAATTTTATTGTACTTAAATTACAGGCGATTAAATGTGTACATACATACAAATAGGATTTATGACAATGGTAAGTGTTCATATTTACTACATTCGATAACAATAATATGTCGTGCAACAATAGCAAAATTGTATTCGGGATCCCAAAAGTAAATAACATTTTATAGGATGGGAACGTAAATGTTGAGAATGCAGAAATATACTTTGCCCTTGTATTATAAAGGAGCGTTTCAGATATCGCACGACCTTAGTTTAGCTTTGAACGACGAACGTTTACACGAAAGAAGAAAGATCTAAGTATTTATCATATCTATTCATAACATTGGTGTATAAAATTAAATATTTGAACGTTATATGAGCTGAAGAAAGTGATTCTTATAGAATTATAATTTTTGAGTGAAACGCGTTATTTACAAAACATATCTTTATTCGACCTTTTTTGTTGGCAACCATACTTCCTTCCATTTTCCTTTGTACCACGATTCAACTTAGCTGATATGTTGATGAAATCTCTCACCATGTCATTACCCACATCACCAAGATTGTCTCTAGGGTCTATGTCTGTATGGTTACTTCTACTTCAGGATTGTTTTTTTAGTGTGATTTTCTCTGTTTTCTCAAATAGTAGCTTCATGCTTTCCTAAGACCCCTCATTTTGACAGCATAAACAATGGCAACAGATAGATTTTCATTTCCATTATGAAGGAGAACAGCTTAAAATTAGTTTTCCAGAAGGCTGTAAAAAGTCTCCACTCTTCTAGATTATGGTGTTGTTCCATTGCCTTCAGTAAAGTGTTAACTTGCTATCTGTTACAAAATGTGCATGTTTTTGTCCCTTGCCTAATGAACTCAATTCTTTAAGTCTTGAAGCTAAGAGTCCACGAATCTGGAGGGGATGGTATGGGAAGCTCCATGGTATTGTGCAGAACAGGTCAAGCTCATAGCTTGAAGGAGGGATGGTGAACTTTAGTTCTTATAATTGACCAATACCACTAACCCTGAGATGTATATAAAATGTTTGTTACTACGGTTTGTATTTAATTAATGCTATTACGCTTTATGTAGATTTCTCCCGATTAAGTTGAAATAATATTTGACCAGTCTTTCTGTTGGAATTTTTCTTTTCTTTTCAGCATTGTTGTCTCGTTTATTTGAATTATTTCAACTTTCATGTACTAGGGTGAGTCAAAAACTAATGCTTCCTATTTTTTGGTTAGGTGTTTAGATATATTAATATAAATAATAAGTGAAGGGAACTAATGCGGTACTATATAACTAATAAGTCAATCAAAACATTCTTTTCTATGTTTTGGTCACTTGGAACTTGCTGAAGTTATAGTTTGGTTAACAATCGTAATATATTGAGGTAAAGGCCTCGGTTGGCTTTTACTTAGTGTTAGAGGTCTTCACAATAATGTAATTTCACTAACTGCAGAAGATGTTCCTTATAAAAATGGTTCTGAGTTTCCTTAAAGGATTGTAAGAAACAGAGAAATTATGAAATTTCCAAACACCTGTCACTCTTTAAGAAATGTGATTACAAATGGAGGTTTGGAGTGCAATTACACAAACACCAGGATAGTATTTTGATTACCAAATTCTTTAATCTTGGTATAGGCGCAATTAATTACTCGCAATAACTAAACCATTCTAATTAACTACTTTACGGAAACGCAAGAAAATACTGAGAAGAATAGCATTCCTGACAACAAAAAGCGCCGTCCGCCCGACAAAAAAATAATTACCCGAAACAGTAAATTCTACTCCTCCTTGTTTTCGAATCAATTAGCGTCTCTACAGCGTCCTCTATATAATTAGACTTTTTTCGTGTACAATTAACGAACGGCAAGCTCCATTTTTAAAATTGCAAGCGAACTCTGGCACTTCTCGAAGGGTAATTTTGATTGCGTCGTCCTCAACCGAACCTAAAAAAGAGGAGAAGCTCCAAACTCTCTCGTTCTTCTCCGTTTTTCCTTCTTTCGCCAACCTAATTTCGTTCTTACTCCATCTTTTTTTTTCCTTCTTAATATCGCGATAGCTCCCCCTCCGCCTCTCAGATCGTCGTACCCTACCGGTTCTTAATTGTGAAAGCAATGCATGCGAAGTGTCAGCTTTTTTTTCCATCCTGTGGACTGACGTCGCGCCCGGACCAATTAGAAAAAGACGGCGTCTTAGCACTTTCATTTGTTTTTACGTCTCGGCGGATTTTTATACTGCTAATTACTTTCGAGGCACGTACAGTGGGCCTAAGTGACGTTTTCGTAGCGTGAAGGGCTTTCTTTTTTGTTTCGATTCTTGATGTTATTCTACTGCTGAACTATTTGAATGGTTTGATATAGTTTATAGGGTGAGTTGAAAGAGTGACGGTAAAAGATTTTTCTAGTTAGCTGGTTAGTTAATTAATTCTTGGAAACGGCTAACAATAGAAATTGGAGGGGGTGGTTATTCCTATTAACGCACAACAAAAGGTTTTAAGGTGAATTAGTGTATGGTATATAGATGCAGTCACAGCGGCGTCCTTGACACATTCACGTGTTTGGTGGTATAGCATTAGTAATGAAATTGACTGAATAGCAAAACAACGAATCTTGTTCTCTAAATAAAGGCTTAATCTTAATTCCCTAGACATTTTGTCGAACTTAGGAAAAGATTTACGTAGATTGTGTAGGATCATTATATAATAAATACGTCTTTTTTATTATAGATGTCAATACTAAATGACTAGGATTAGAAGTTCGTAAAATTACGTCAAAATTTGCTATTATTTTGCTTCTGCAAGCTTTGGATTACCAATAGCTTTAGTTGCTGATAAAGTAAGTTAGTGTACATAGAATAAATTTCAATATTTTCTGAAAATGAACGCTTCTCCTTCTTCTTCACTTCAGATTTAAAAATTTTGCCTGTTACGATATCCATCTTTTATTTTGGTCTGCTTACACTTCTCCTACACATCTATAAAATCTCGCTCTGGTTGGCAACCTTATTACTTGCATGCGTTCTACGTGTTCTTTTCACTTATTTTTATTCTCCTTTATTCTTTCATTTATGTCGAAGATGTTTGGTTCTGTTCTTATATCTACATTTCTTATACTTTCAGATCTTCGATCAGTTGTACAACCTTTCACTGCTCTTAAAAATTTCATCTTTTGTGCCTGTATCCTCCTTCCTTGTTTTTTCGTTGTTGCCCATGTTTCACTGCCGTATAAGAGGGTTGGTACTGCTATAGTCTTATAAAATTTTGTGAAAGTCCTCACGTCTTTAGAACAACAAGAAATCTTTGTTACCAAAGGAAATTTGTCAACCAAATAAATGCAAAAATAGCACAATACATTTTGTAAAGCCCATAAAAAAATATTTAAATCATTCAATTAGGGAAAGACTCCCGAAAATTAACGTATTGAAAGAGATATTTTTCAACCGCTAAGTGATATGGAAAGTAATATTATTAATAACATATTTAATTAATAGGAAGTGGTATGGAAGGATGGCAATATATTTCAAAGATTTGAACAAATATAGCGTTAAAATGGAAAGGATATTAAAGTGAAATAAAATCAGAAATAATTTAAATGCATAAAAATAATATATAAAAACTCACCGCAAATAATAAAATTACAATTTCTTTGAAATTAACAAACGTTTTTAAATTCCTGACAAAATATCAGTCACTGCAGGCTTTGAACCAGCGACTTCTGCGTTACCCGGGCATTGTGCTATCGTCGCACCACGAGACCGACTGTGAGTTCAAATCGCTTTTAATATCTCTAGATGTCAACGACTGTAAATGTTAGATCGTAATATCTTAGTAGACAAAATATTATTAAAGGGAAGTTCTCTAATTAAATTAAATTTACTCAACGAGGGTAATAACATTACACTGTATTCAATTATTTTAGATATTTCATTTGTACATGAATGAACCACACATTCGTTTAGAAAAGGTATGTGACGTTAAATGTATTCAATGTAGATTTTTACATAATAGTAATAGTAATAAGTAAATAACGGCCGGTTTCATAATAAATTTAAAGCCGCTTTAAATCTTAAAGTCGACTTTAACTTTCAAAACAGGTTTCATAATCTCACTTTAAAGCTAAAGGATGTTTAAAGGGTCCTCTATGTTAAAGCCCCGATTTGGCCACTTTAAGAAGTTAAAGTTTACTTTATAACATATGTGGGCGACAACTGGCCCGCGCTGTAAGATTTGATCCGGCCCGTGAGACATTTTGAAAAGCACGCGATAAACTGTTTTTAGTACCAACACTATGCGAATACATAACAAAAGTTACTACCATTCAATGTGACCAATACATAATTTTTATAAGATGTTGTCCTAAAGTCCACTTTAGTGCTTTAGCTAACGAAGACTGCTACTACCTTTATGAAACGCATCTACTTAAAGTCGACCTTAAAGTTCGCTTTAACTTTAACGGTTCTTTAGCTAAAGGCGCTTTAGGGTGTCTATTATGAAACCGGCGGTAAGTACCTAAATATACACGTTGTTATTTAAATAGATGCAAATTTAGTAACATATTATTTAACAAATGGATCTTTAGACATACGTCATCAGACATACGCATTTTCCGTGCGTGAATATTCGATATATATATTAAATAAGGATAGTTAGATTAACCAGCGATCTTTGCTTATGTCATCAAAGAATGACGTGCGTCTAAAGATCAATTTGAGGAAGTATACTATATACTGTGATAATATATCAAATTAATATCAGCTATACGTTTATAAGGTGTTCTTACATGTTATTGTAAATTTACATCTTTGGATGAGTTTTTACAGGACTGATGGTGGCGTTAAGTACCCAACGATCTGCGATATTAATTTATAGATTTTTTGTGGGCTTGTAAAAATAATTTGTTAAACGAAAAAAGATTTTAATGTGTCATATTAACTTAAACGGTGTGTTTTACTTTCATTTGACTGCAATTTATTAGTTTAACAATTAATATTTAATAACTAACAATCACGTCTTACAACGGTAAATTTTACTTGTGTCACTGATAATATTACGTTATGACTGTACTGTTTTTCAGCTACCAAACACAGCGCACTCTATGGAGCGCGCAATTCAAAATATACAGTCAGTTACCATAGTAGCTTGTGAAGCTGGTACTTTACATATCGTCCCAATCCAATCTATTAAGGCCACCTGCTAAAATAGCGATTTCGTTAAAATATTTAATGAAAAACGTATTGTACAACCATTATTCAGAATCGTTTATAGACATCGTCACAACTATGTAACTAATATTTTGTAGTGCCTCTTTTGGCTTTTATAGTTACTCTTATTCTATTTGGCATACAAGCGTTGATGGTGTGTTTAACTGTAGAGTCATTTTGCCACACATCCTCAATATTTCTTACGAATTGTTCTTTTGTAGTATTTCTTCTCGAATACACTCGTGATTTTAGAACACCCCACACGTTATTAATTGCATTGAGATCGGGAGAATTTTCCGACCAAGGTAACACTGGCATGTGGTATGATGCTTTATCGTGCATGAAATCATTGATATATGGCATCAAGACATCCTCCAATAGACGCTTATATTGGTGTTGATTCATGGTGCCTTGGCAAAAATACAGTGGTCCAGGTCCTTCGACTGATATGCAGGACCACACCTTAAGTGACGAAGGGTGTTTCTCCGTTCTTAGTACACTAGCAAATTGAGCTTTTTCGGTCATGGCTTCTAGGTTTGAATCATCGCTCAAGACGATCTTCAAAACGTTCAAACTTAAAAAATTTGCTTGATTTACATACTCATTTAAGTTATTTTGTCTAACCTTTCGCCAATCTTCAATTGTGTAATGTTGATGACGTTTGTTAATCTTTGGCTTTTTCAAGCGGCGTGTGGACTTTAATACGGCTTCCTACAATCGTCTACGTACTGTACGCATGGATATTTGCACTCTTCGTTGAGACATTACATTTCCTGTTTCTTTGGTGGATAAACCTCGGTTTTCAGTTTCCAGTTGCAGGATACGTTGACCATCTCAATTAGTAATGATTCTTTTCTTGTCGCAAAACGCTCTTCAGGTACTTGTAGTGGGTATCTTTTTTCTTTCATTAAAACAGCGATTCGCTGCACTGTTTGTCGGGATACTTCTTCTAACTTTGCAATTGTGCGTTGAGAATACACTCCTGTACTCAACAATGCCTCAATATGCAGTTTTATCTCATTTGATATGTCCTCTTTTTACTCATAAAGTATAAGGCATATACAAACAGCAACTGAAAGTAGAACACTAAGAGGTAAACATGGAAAAAATATTGTTGCATAAACAGGTAAATATTCTTTCTACAATGGTAGCCCATCCAAATAATATTGTACGAATTACTGTGACTTTCAATCTTGTTTCTACTCATCTTCAATAGAGTATAGAATGATTCATGAGGGGGATAATAGTAGGCAAGAGGTCATTAAGTGGCACATCCTCAATTTATTAGAAATATATTTAGGGAACGTAATTAGACAGGTATTGTAAATCCTTTCCATGAATTTTATATTTATATTTGTAAACTATCGCGATGGAAACACACAAAAGCTTAAATTTATAAAGTGGGCGTAATAAAATGGACATGGACTCTGTAAGAAGTCTTAACCTATGGTATCGTATAAGGTATAATGTGATTGTGAGATAATACCAACAATTTAAGGGAAGTATCAATTAAGTTTCTCTCTAAATAAGTCAACTGTCAAAAATTTCTTAACTTTCAAGAAAGAACTTCGTTTCCTGAAAGAATTAAGCAATTTTTCCTCTTCTTCTCATCGACACCTGATTAGCGTCAAATTTTTCTTTTCAAAACCCGCCCAACTTAGAATACGATCGCTCGAAACGACTTCAAGCTGACAGATTATTAATCTATATTTCAAGGATAACTTCATAATTAATATCCAGCCGGCATAATTCACTTTGAAACAATAGCCTACCAGACCGCCTCGAGTCTGAGTCAACCCTTCTTCCGCCAACATTCAGCCAACTACTCGGCAACGTCTTAACGGCGGGGTATTATTAATTGCTCGCGTGGGTTACCCGGTGAATTATTTACTAATTAGGCGAATAGATGGCGCTGCGCTCCATCGCCTCCTTACGAAAAGCTGTGCGAAGAAGGAGGCGCTTACAATTCGCCGAACTCTTGTAGGCGCTTCGATCCACCTCACGGGGATAAATTTTGAATGGATAAGGAGTTTATTGGGATGAAAGAAAGAGAGGCGAATGCTATGCGCTAGTGATTAACTTATAGACTTACAAAGCTGTGATGACTTTTTTGGTTGATTGTTTTTATTTCTATTTGTGCTTTGTAATAATCCTGCAATAAGATCTAGTTATCGCAAGAATATTCAGTTATAGTTTTATGGAAGACAATTGACTATGTATAACGTCAACAACTTGCACAAAGCACTGTATTTTATTTTGTTTTCGCTGTAATAAACATATGTAGGATGCAGTAATATCGATTGTGAAATACCTTATTCTTTGAATTTTTTTCTGTGGTAAAATTTATCATTAAAACACCACATACTAACTAAATTTACATTTGTGACACGTAATACCGTTTGTTACTTTGATAAGGGACCACACGCCTACTTTATTTTCAATATGTTACGAGTTATGAAATGTAAAATTATGAATCATAAAAATTGTTTTATTTTGGGTGCATAAGTCCACAGCCAGAACACCACCAGGCCGTCTACTCTCTACGTATAAAATTAGTAATGATTTACTAGAAAATGTGGCTTCCAAAACTTAGGTGCCGCCAACATTTATGCTATCAAAAAACGTGGTTTTCACGATATCACGGCCTGACGTTTTGTCGTGTAATAGGATTATCTACATATTTTGCTACTGTTTATGAATATCTATTATGCGCACAAATAAACTGTAAACAAACGTTCGATAATATTTTAAAATAACGCTATTCAACCAGGACCGTATCAAAAAAAACGATAGGTTGTACACGAAATATAAATTAAATTAAAATAATAATGAGTTGTTTTTGGAACGGTTGTAAAACTTGTCTCTCTAATTACAATTAAGAGGAATATCTGAATGCATGGAACTTTAATACATCACGATTTGTGTTGGTAAATACATTCATACTAAACTTTCTCAAATACACCTACTAATCCTTACGATACTTATGATAATCACCTATTGGATTCAATCTTGGCAGATTTATAGAATTTGTCGAGTATTGTAAAACGTCGCTTTCAGTTTAGTGAAGCCTTAGGTTTAGGAGATGTTACCCCCGAAATTCGACAATTTCCGATTTCTTTTGCAATTTACACGGTCTTTTGAAAACAAAAAGAATAAAATCTTCACATTGAGTTTCTATAAATCTATTCTATTCCCCCGCCCCTTTGCCGAGTTGAAGGAAAAGATGGAAAATGCACGGACAAGTAATTCCTTGGAAATATCATTCACACCTATAGTGCGACCAAGTGATTGTGACGACCAAAAAACTAATTTGCCAACGTCTTGCCTCTCTCTTCTGTTGGTCACCACTTTATGTATTTGACAGTTGGGTACAGTCCCATATAATTTCTTCTATATTGATGAGTTGGTGAAAGTGGTCTTGAAGATAATATTGGATGATTAACCAAGTAATTTATTGAAATGAATACGTAGGCTTCTGCGCTAAAGTAAGTAATAAACGAACTGTCTCCGGAATTGGACTGTGTGATGATAAGGAGTAGAGAGAAACGAAATAAGAGTAAGAAGAAAAACAAAGAAATAAAAAAAGAAGAAAATGAAAAAAGGTGAAGGGAGAGTAAGAGAGAGGAAGAGAGAAAGGGTTCAGAAAAAAGTAAAAAAAAAGAAAAGAAAAAGGCGGGTTTTCGATGTTTCGCCTCCGTCGTAGGAATCTACTTCAGGACAAAAATGGAGGTGAAACCAAATTGGGTAACTCAATCACGCTAGAGGCGAAACTACTTTGGGAGAAGGTCACGGTAACTCGACGTGTTAACCACGCAAGAGGCGAAAACGTTCTTGTATTCAGAAGGTTTTTCTCTTACTCTTTTTCACCTTTTTCACTTTTTTTCTTTCTTTTTATTTCTTTGCTTTTCCTCTTATTCTTCTTTCACTTTCTTGTACCTCATCATGACACGGTCCAATTCCGGAAACAGTTCGTTTATTAAATAATTTATTTGTTAACTTCTTTATGTGATTAACGTTTATGTGCATATGAATTGTAGGTGCGTATTTCAAAATAAGTTAACCACCATATATACTGCACCAAGACTATACCTACGTTAAGTGACTAACATACATACATGAAAACTAAGATTAAATTTAAGAGTTGTAAAGAGACACTATGTAAGGTTCTTGTTGAAATAGGTTATAAGTATAAGACGTGTGTATGAAACAGAAAATGTTCGGTGGAGCGGCAGGATATAATGATGTGGAGAAAATGGTACTTGTAGCTTAATAAAAGTTATGTCAATAAAAATTATACTTTAGCCAAATGCTGCTAAAGTTTAGAGGAAAAAGGAGTGCTGAAAAAGAATGTAGCAAGGTAACAGTGGATTATATGTCATGTTCATGGTGAAATGAGTTTTATTGATGGAATGCTGCTTTTATAAAGTGTAAATGTATTAAGAAAGTTGAAAAGAAGTGAGTCAAAAGAAAACAGCTATCAAGAGAGCAGTAGAAATTTACCATATCTTTAAATCGTTCGTATTCTGAAGTGGATTGGCTGGAATCTGATGAGGAGTTATGATTTTAAAAATACCTAGATTTAATGTAATGTAACATACATATTTCCTAAATGTAACCGATTATACATGGTGCGCCAAATTTTTTCGTTGGAGTGTGCATAAGAAAACGATAGGCCAGTACGTTTTCGAAGAAGATTACTGTAATTGTCAATGTTACTCGCAGATGCTCCAAAATTTTCTACCAATAAAATTTCTATTTTTTTGCAAGGATTTGGTTCCAGTAAGATGAAACAACAAGCCATACTGCGCGAATTTGTATGGCTGCTCTAAGGAACATGTTTCCTTCGACGGCTTATATCCCGACATAGTGATTGAAATTGGCCGACGAGGCCATCGAATTTGACCAGCCCTGATATTTTCCTATGGGGTTAATTAAAGGTTAGGGTTTTCCAAAATATTGCTCGAACGCGACAAGCTCTAAAAGACAGCAATACTCAAGAAATTACAGCGATAAACCAGGAAATGCTGTAACGAGTTACAGCAAGTTTTCAGTCACGGCTTCATGAATATTTAGAAAAGCGCGGAGGCCATTTAACAGATGTTATTTTCAAAACAACATTTTTGTTGGTACGCTGCATTATATATGCAATAAAGAGGAATTTTTGGGTCTGGGTCGATTCGTTTATATGTTTGTAATAACCTTCTAAAAACATCAATATCCATTGCACCACCCCATATTTTTGAAGAAAGAAGTATTACATCTTTGAACTCCCTTGGAAGCAGGCCCGATTTGAACACAAGAACTGGTGTCATATTGGTTGAAAATCAGTTGCCAGAAACAAACCAAAAACAAATCAGCAACAAGTAAAAGTAGTTCAAAAAATATTGATGGAAGTCATTTAATAAGAGACCCAAGTAATTGTTGCGACTAGAAACAAATCACATTTTGAAATTGTAAGTGATAAAATTGGTGATTAAATAAGATCAGAAATTTTATATTTTCTTATAAATATGTGTATTAGTTGAAAGAGAGATGATAAAATCTTAATTATAGTCTTTCATCGGATACTGAAATTTGGACTGTTGCTTGTAATTGGGTCAATAGTAAACAAGAACGTTTTTCATGGACGTTGTGAAGAAATTGATTGAGTGTTTGCAGGGAAGTGTTAGGCTAAAGAGTAATTATGGAGAAAATAATCATTTACAGTGATAATACATTAAGTTTGATTCATTTTGAGACTGGTTTAATTACATTCTCTTTTCTTATTTTTATTTTATAAAGTCGAAAACCTTACATATCAATCAGTTCTCATACGCTTATCCTAAAAAAATACTGCCATTAATGGCAAGGGATGTCTATAAAATGGTATGCTTATTTAGTAACAGGGTTAGAAAACTTCTGGAACAACAATGTTATTCAAAGGTTTAAGCATTCTAGTGAATTTAATTTCAACTTTATGAAATTGCTTCTTTTTAAAGAGTCCTTCCCGAAAATCACACAAAGATAAACTCATTTGTCTACGTTCTAGTAAACCTACGACAGGGTGATGCTCAAATGTTACGTAATGCAATTAGACCGTAAATTCGTGATTGCCTCGCCTGCGAATGCATACAGTAAAAGTGCACATGATGCAGACCGCAGCAAATCAAGTTAAACAACTGTAGCGCGTTTACCAGCAGTAACCGGAGATATCTAATAAACGGAAAGCGTGAGAATTGCTTCCTCTCCTCTCGTCAGTCGGGAGATTACAATTCAATACTAATATAATTATCGTTATTGGCTTTTCTAATCCCGCCACGGCTAATATTGGACTCGGTCACATCAGCGCCCGGCTGAATCGTGAAGGTTATACGGACACGGAGGTCGGGAGGGCCGCCCGAGATCCTTATCGGTAATTCGACACCATCGCCTCGGGCGCCGTTCTTTTGTTCGGGAGCGTGCCCCTAATGGAGTGGAGAGGTCCCGATGGGTCGGTGCATGCATGCGTTTGTTTGCATTCAACTGTTACGCTACACTTGCTAATCTAAACGGAAATCGTTAAAAGCCTAACCGAGAGGGAGAGGATATGGATAATAACGGAGCATCCGGATATTAATAATAAATAAGAAGCTTTAAGTGTGTAATATCAGGATCAGGAACTATGAAGTCAACATAGCAATTAAGGGAAACAACTAGTCGAATTTCTATTTAACGAAGCAGCTAAAAGTCCATTACAAAGAAGTTTCGTCATTTTTCAATATAGGTATACTCATTTTACTGCACTTTTTTGACATAATATACTATAATCTACTATAATTTTATATTCAGGTAGACGCCCTGACGTAGTGGAAACCCCAGCAATTAAGAATTTTGCATCCCTCTGGTTGTACCTACCAGTTCTTGAAAGCCAGGCCGTGTGTCGTTGATTGAAACAAGTGATGGTCCGAGAAAGTAATGTCTGGAAGGACTTCCCATTTCAACGTTTATAAGTAGGTTTTAACCGGTTGTACAACACGAAATCGAGCATTGCCAATTTGCAAAATCATTTTGTCGTCTTTCCTCGTTTGCGGATATTCTTCCTTCAACGCTCGACCCACGCATTAATTGCTTTCGGTACAGAGCGCTTGTGATTGTTTCTGTCGGTTTTAGCAGTTCATAGTACACTACGCTGAGCTGGTTCCACCAAATACAGACCACTCCCTTAGAGCTGTGAATGCTCACTTTGGCTGTCGATATGGAGACATGGCCTAGAAGTTGACATGATTTTCTGCAAGTGAGGTTATCGTGATGAACTCATTTTTCATCCCTTCCGTCTTTGCCTTTCAAGCAGCTGTTTACAAGCAAACTACCAACCAACACCATTGCTTCTGAATTATGTCCATGGTTTTGAGGCAATTTGGAATGTTGGCTTGTTCAGTCATTCGTAATGATGTAGCCAATTCTTCTTGTGTTTGGCACGAGTTTTCATGAAGTAATGTCTCCAATTCTGTATCTGTGAAAACCTTCTTTCTTCGATGTTAAAACCACCGTTCTTAAAGCGTTGATACCACTCATGACACGCTCTTTCACTAATAACTGTCTCTCTATAAGTATTTGAGAGTATTCGATGAGACTTGATCACAGATTGCTTCGTATTGAACCAGAAAATTAAAAGCTCCCGCAAATTACGAGAATTTTACTCGTAAGCTGACATTTTCAACCGAAAATTGCTTGAAGTGGACGCATTTGACTGATGTTTCGATGGGGTTATGTTGACAAATGCCCAAGCTTATTGTAATGACGTATGCATTTGTTTAGCCTTGAACCATCTATTGTAAAACGCTGGAAGCAAAGTTGTACACTAATATATTTCTACTAGAAATTCGCCTTACAGAAGTCCGAATTTTGTTATTGACGAGTAAAATGCAACTTCTGGGAAAAAAATCGTTATTAGGGAGTTCGCAATATAACATTCTCACTATATTTGTGTCCTATTTAATAGATTTATTTCAGCTTTCTTCTCGTTACGCTAACAAAATATAATTAAAAAGAAAAAGAAAATTACTTACCCGTATGAATATACGTATGCTTCTTCATATCTGATTTCTGATGGAACCGCTTTCCACAAAACTGGCACGGGTACGGCCTCGTATCGGAATGAATGAGTAAATGAGTTGATAACGTTGAAGACCTCTTAAACGATTTTCCGCATTGTTTACATTCAAAAACTTTTTCTACGTTATGCACAGCCCTGAAAAAGAATAGAAACCGTATTATCCTACGAATAATCTTTCTAGCAGAAATGAAGCAGATTCTAAATTTACTTTAAACGATGATTGAAATATCTCTGACATTGTGTATGCATCGTCTATATGATTTCATTGACGTACGGCCTACGTGCGGTGTAATAAGCTGTTTACGGAAGTTCTACTTTAGCGTCGTTAAGCCCGTTCCCGAATTTTGTATAATTTGTATCGTTGTTTTTCTAAATAGCATCCTCTAAAATCGTATGTATTTAAATTGAAAATGGCGTTAGTCACCACTTACTTAATTACAATTTTCAATTAGAATGTGCTGTTTACGGATGCAGGCATTTAGGACGCCTTTAATAGGAAATATAGCTTTGAAGATTGGTGGAATGAGGCTAATTAAGATTATTAATATTACTGAAGGGGTACTAATTCTGACATAAAATTCGGAAAGCCTTTAAATGTGGCAAACTAAAGAAAACTAGACCACTACTACTACTATTTGAATGTAGCATAGAGTGTGTACTAAAATAACTAAATACGTTATAACCATTTGTTATTTGATTATTGTATATTATTATTATTGTATACACTGGCGCTCACGAAAGTTTGGACACTCGGATTATTTTCAAAAAAAAAAAAATAAAATGAAGCATGATATTTTTTTGTTGAACCGAATACAAAAACAAATAGTAATAATTTTTATTACCAAACAGATTTGTCAGCTCCAAGCAAAATTACAACGCAATATATGTATCAAGGTGGTCCTTATGTTGCAAGTTTATAATCTTTAATGCAGAACTTTTGTTCATTCCAACAACGTAATAAAATATGTAAAATTGTAGGTCTACCGGTTAATGGAAACATGTGCCGCATCGATTGTGAAATTTGCAAAAATAGTGATATTCAAATTTCTCTATTTTTTTGTTTTTGTTGGAATGCCAAAACAAAGTGAAATTGTTGAAGTGTAAGCAACTTTTTGATATAGTTTATACACACAATCTAACATCAATTTTATGTTTCTTAAATTTTGGGGATAAAACATAATTACAGAAAAAGTTAATAAATACTTAATGCCTGTATCTATTAAACAGTTCTTGAAATTGTCTCAGAATGAAAAATTAAACTATTTAAATAATTTTAAAACCAAAACATGCTTACTCCCTATTTTCCTTTCAACCTTACACTAAACATACACAGTGCAACAAATAAGCTTTGAGATTGGCCGTGGGAAAGATCATTGACACAAGAAATATGATTATCTTTCAATTCCTTTATTCGAAATATTCTTCTCCAGTTTCAATACACTCGTTATAGCGATTTAACAGTGATTCAAATGCGTATTCTAACTTATTGTGTGGAATTGCCTCTAATGCTTATGATTTAGCTGCTTTGATGGTTGAAATATCTTTAAAAACATCCTTTCAACTCCAATTTTAATTGAGCTGAAAGGCGTTCTTTTATGATTACCATTTTCTAACCTCTCTCTGCCTTCCAAAAAGATGTTTATGCCACAGACAGACATTTGCTCTATTCAAACAATCATCGCCGTACACTTGCTACATCAATCGGAATAGTTATGATACAATTTTACCAAGTTTTGCGTGAAATTTAACTGTTATTAAAATGTAACTTTTTCATTAATAAATGAACACATTTTAAAAGTGAAATAAACTACGTATGCTAAATCTGGATTACTTGTTTTTTAATATCTACATAAATGGTTTATTCCTGATGTTAGATCAGTTCTTCGTTTATGCTGATTATTTGATGGTTTTCTCCAGAATAGTGAATACTTTAACACCTAGTACTTCTTTAATAAATCTCTCTAAATACAGATAAGTACATATACTACGTCCAAACAACTAATAAAATGCACTTATGAAAATAATAATATTGCTATTACTTGTACTAATACTTCGAAGAATGCAGGAATTTTATTTGATTGTAGATGAAGTTTTCGCAATTCTTTCCGGGGTCTGTTCTTCGCATTGGTCTTTAGTCTCTAGCTATCCTAATCAATCTGGATTTCTACGCTCTTTGCACAAGACTATTCCGTTGTCTTCTTCTTTATTAATTGCTGCTATTTCTGCTGCTACTTCCAGATCTTTAAACTTTATTATGTGGATATGCAAAAATTTTAAAAACTTTAGTAATTTGTTATATGTTTCCGTTATTTTGTATCCTAATTACCTTCATCTTTATGTAGAACAAGTGCAAAAGAGACTTCTTAATTTTTTAATCTTTTAAATTGATGGCCTTTACCTTGAGCATGGCACATATCATCTCTTGGATGGATATCTTATAGTATAAGTTTCCGCAAGAAAAGAGAAATGTAGTACACAATTTTTTGTTCTAGCTTGTGTGTAATATCACTCACGCATTAATACTTTTACCTAAGGCTAGTTTCTTCACATCCCCGCAGACGAGATGTTCATGAAGCGCAGGGAAGAAACCAATGTCTCGGTGAAAGCATCTTTAACTCATATGTCCAGTGATGTAGATAACCTTTTAATCCATATATCAATTACAAATTACATTTCATTTACTTTTGTGTGCATGTTCATATTGAGCATTGTTTGCTTTTAATTTCATACATTCATATTGTTTTCTGTACATATTTGTCTTTTCAATGGTTCCTAAAACTGTTGGCCAATAGAGACTATTACTATTATTACTTTTTACTACCTTTTTTTTTTGTTTCAACGTGATCGTATGAATTCTGAAAGCGTAGTTTCTGTGTATTTATACGTGCACATCTTTACCATTTGATTCAAAGGAATATTTTCAATCGGACTTATAAAATCCGTTCAATTGCGTATTTAGGTGGTACTTAATTTCAATTGCATTTGCAGACGTGTTGAGTATGCACAGTGTGGATAAAAATTAAAAAAATTAACACTGAAAAACACGCTGTAATAGTTACGTCATTCAGGTTAAGAATGCAGTAGATAGCGCTACGATCGGCGACTATATTATAATAGTGAAATTTATACACATTTGGATATGAGTGGTTATATATCTCCATCAATTTTAAAAGAGAAAGTTTCAACGGTACTTTCAGTGATTCTGGTGACGCAGGTATGACGAAAATGATGTATTTGCTGTTATGATAAATTCTTCAAGTGTATTTTTAGTTAAAGAATTAGTTTTGCCACAACTTGTTTATAAAGATAAAAAATACAATGAAAACTGCTGGAAACAGCGACACCAAAATGATAAGTAAAATTGACAACTTACGTCAACCGACGGAAATTTCATATGAAGAAATTGGATTCATTTCTCCTGTGTGAAAATACTTAGCGTATTAGCCAGTGCCAAACCCGTATTTGTCCGCACTCTTAACGTGAATGGAGTATAGCCATTTGACAATTGAGAAATATCGGAAAAGCACAGATTTCTCAAGGTAGTCTTAAACTTATGAGCGATAGTGTATACTATTGATGGGTAATTACCATTATTTATGAGCAAAAAATTTTACTTTAGTAGTAGTCTCACACATGCTGGGAAAATTCAAGAAACTGGTCAAGTATTCGATAAAGGATACGAATAATTTTTAAGATATATCTTAAGAAAAGAGTAAACTGTGCTTCCCGCCATTATTAAAACCCAGATGTCTTCCCTTAATTGATGTAAAATAGGCAACATCTCTATTTAATGACCACGTCGTACTTGTTTACCGTCCCTTGTTTTCCTAAGTAGAAGCGCTATCAAATAACAGAACCACAACCGCATCATCACATCGCAGCCGTTTGCAAACTCACCTGTGTTGACTTAAACTAATCTCATGTCCGAAAGTTTTATTGCACAGTTCGCAAGCGAATGGTCTCTTGCCGTTATGGGAACGTCTGGCGTGCACTTCGAGACCGTGCGGCGTCGAGAACATCTTTTCGCATTTTATACAGGAGTAGACGTCTCCCAGCGGCATCATTCCCGGCCTCATCAGCAAGTGGTGATGGTGCGGATGAAGGCCGGCCGCCGCGCCCGCACCACCGCCCGCCGCACCGCTCATAAACTGGCTCCTCAACCGGTAGAACTCCTCGGCGGTGGCCTGCGTTTGGCCGAATTGACCGCCCGATACACCCGATTGTCCATTCGCCATGGCCGCGGCCATCGCACTAAAGTACAAAGAGGTAGGCGTCGGTAAGAAGCCTCTTTCCTCGCCATCTTTACCGCTCGGATATATACTAGGCGTCAAGAAACCCGGATGTACAAAATTCCGCGCAAGAAACTGTCCGGCACCTGCGTACTCCTGCGCCGTCTTTAATTGATGGGCGTCGCGTAAAAAATCGACGATCGGCGGATAGATGTACGACCGCGAAACGGATATCTCTTGAAAGCACGGTTCGATCTTGCTCTTCGGATTGTCGGGTCGGAGTAGCGCGCTGACGCTGAAAGCTTCGGATTTTTTCGGCGAGGACGTCTTTGGGATTTCGGTAATTGATGGTAGTCGTGGTGATGGTGTGTTGGTTCTGGAATGTACCGGCGAATCGACTTCCAGTTCTGGAGACGTGCTGGGAGACGGACGCGGGGAATGTTGCGGGGAAGAATCCCATCGATTTTCTCGGCTCGAACGCGGAGAGAGCATGGGATCGGTGTTGAAGCAGCTCCTTGGAATATCCTCGTTGTTGTTATTACTGTGTTGGGAGACGTTGTAGAGCTGATCGTCTTCATCATCGGAAGATTTCGACACCAGTCTATTGATACCGAATTTGATCGTATCTGGAAAAATAGAAATACATATTAGAATCTGATCACCAAGCATGAATGAAGATGTTAAAAATGATTTTTTTTTTCTAATTAACACCACAAAAGATAATTTCCTGAACATTCCTGATATTTTCAAAGTGAAAAAGAGGCTAGAACGAAACAGAAATGATATTATAAATTCTTACGAGATCATTCTAACATGTTTTTAAATTAGGAATCTAACTTGGAAATGAGCATTTAGACAAAGCGTGGATATAAGATTTCTAGTGTAATTGAGCCATCCAATTTTAGAATTTGGATAGCTTATTTTTCACTTTTAGTAAATTTTGATAGTTTGGAAAAAATAATAGAAAGGAACGAAACACAATTACATTACATAACACTGCTGTATTAAGATAGGCCAACTCCATATTAACTCTCATTTTTCAATATTCTATTAGAAAAATATTATTAGACAGAATTTCACAGTATGAGTTCCAGTAGAAAGCTCTTGTAAATTAATTTGTAAAAAACCAAAAAAGATTCAAATTTGTCATATGTTATTAAGAAAACATGTTATTCTTAACAAAGCATCATTTCAAAAACATCTTACAACAAAAATTTATTTCAATATTGAATAAAATCTTTGATCTTGTATTTTTGTCTAGTATTTTGGATATTATCCGTGTAGCCAGGACCTAAGTAATATTAGAAAACATTTGAAAATGTAACACAAGGTTGTACAATTACACTTTTCACGCCTAGAGACTCTTCAAGGCGACATTATATCACAAACTGCACAAGGCTATGATGTGATAGGATTAAACCGCAGAGGTATGGATACATAAGGATCTCAAAACACATCCAACACCATCATGTGTCTTCGATGCATCGCGATAAATATGTGTTGTCAAAGGATATTGATTCAAAACCAAACATAATACTCTGTTTATGAAATATTGCGCTGAAAATGGCGGGTAGATGATGTCCGTGTTATAAAAAACTCGAACTAAGAATTTGGCGTTTGTCTTAGCTGCAAAATCTGGTTATGATATGTAGAGGTATCTCTAAAGGCGGATCAAAGGGGCGGAGATGATTTTTTGTTCCGGTACTTCTGCATTATATCCTAAGTATGTATTTAGTTTTTTATATATCAGAAATAATTGGATGGTTTACATGGATACATTTCAATCTAAATTTTTCGGCAAGTAATTTTTGCTTCAAATGTAAATTGCCTCAACATGGAGTGGCTCAATTCGTGTGTTCTACAACATTGCTCCCAGATATATGCTTAGTTGATTTTGTATGATTTATGCTTTTTCTAATAAAGGTATAGAAATTTTTCACAACGTATAAGCAAATATCTGTTTCTCATATCACCACTTATAAGCTGGTTAACTCTTACATATTTTGTGTGCATCGTTTACGTAAATTGACGACAATTAAAATGTAAAAGTACAAATGTATATAGCTAAAGTTTTAGCATTTAAAAGCTCTTATGCAAACATTTTGACAATTTTTGAACCAACATACACAAATTTATAAAAATATTTCCTGATTTAATATACCATGATAAATGACTATTTGTTAAGGACAGGAAAAAAATATACATTGATTCAAAACTAATGTGTTCAATGTGTGATAGATCTTTGCTGTGCCTAAACAAATTTGATTATAAACAACACGTTGAAAGTACAAAACATAAATACAAAAAAACACAGTTTTGTATTCAGACTTTTATAAACAAATAAACGAATTGGGAATTACTGACCGCATGGATTTTATAATGGTAGATCAATAGAACTTAATCCAGTATCTTTTTCGCGTGATGGTATCGTTAACAATCGATATTAACTATTATGAATAAATAGTTGAGGCTCTGGTAAAACTACAAAATCATTCATTTTTGTTGGTGAACAAATGCGTTCACAGCATCTTAAGTGACAAAGAAATGTTGTTAGAGAAAAGCTTAAGTCACATCTAAAAGAATGCCTAGAAAATAACACCAAGTTAAGAAAACGCTGTAAATATAGCTTCTTCATGGTACTGATGATATCATTCTAGAGAAGGGTGGGAGACTGTACCCACTTCTTTGCGCTGTGTCTGACTTTGCAGACAAGTGTTTCATTCTTTTGGCACTAATTAGCGCCAGGAATAATCACTTGTATTGTAGGGTTAGATTTGGCGATAGAAGCAGAGAGGGAATTATATGTGTTGAGTATAAAACCGCTCGAAACCACGCTAATAACGCCGGGTAGGCAGTAACATGTCCATGTGTTAGCGTCTTATGTCTCTTCACATGTCTTTTTCGTGAATGATTTCACCAATACCATGAGAAAGCTGTATTTACACTGTCTTACTAAAAAGCTTAAGTGTTTTAAATAAGTATTCACAGATTTTGTCAGATTTAGCAACATTTATAACGATTTCTTGTTGCAACGAATATCACTCACAATCAGTAAAACACTATTGGAAAAACACCAAATGTTGCAGGGGTATTTTTGAGGCCACACAGTTTGATTGTTTCCTAAAAGGGTAAGGATTTTGAAATATTTTAAATATTATTATGTTATTTATTGATTATTTCACAAGATACGTACGATTATGGAGCCCCTACCAACTTGGCAGCTCTATTTAGAAATTAATCTTTTATGGAACTTTAGCTGCCAAGTTTTGATCAACAATGTTTTTCCAGTAGAATGTGAAAGAAAGTTGACATAAGATTGGAATATGATATACATCTGTCGAATAGAAAAGAACTTATTCTTCAAACATAGTAAATAATTAAGAGAGTTTGACGCTTATGTTACAAAAAAAGAACAAAATTACAGTGTTATTTCCTCAACCTTTTCGAGATCCCCATTTCACACGTAATTGCGTGTGGAATCGAACAGTGGCAGCAAACGCTTGTTCCAATCACTGAAAATCAATGCTATTTGCAAAACAATCATCCTCTTTGATTGAACTTTGTTTTGTTATCGAACGCACCTGCTATTTTCCGATTTCCTTTCAGCGCTTTCGTCGACAAATGGAAATCTATTTCCATCAAACGAACAAACGGCTATTCAACTCACCATACTGCTTTTCACGTATCACTCTATAAAAATACCCATTTTAGGAACGAGTTTTGATGGGTAGACGTAACATAACGTCAGTAACATTACATATTATGTATGGTAACATATTCCCGATATTAACTCATTTACATTATTTTCCGTTATTTTTATTTATTGTGTATTTAGTAATTGGACCCCAACATGGTCGTATTTATAGAACACATCTAATGCACATTGACCAAAAGAAAGATTTAACAGAAGACTACACCTGGTACCAGTAATATTTGTATATATATATATATATATACTAATCTGTTGTGGATCAACCATATCATTGATATATTAATTTTACACCTTGATATCGTCAGCATAAGCCAGGATGTCATTGGTCAGCGTGTCAAGAAATGAGCCCTGTGGAATGCTAGATGTGGTAGAATATTCACGTGAACTGAGGCTACCGTAGACACGTAACATATTCGTTTTTTTATGTGGGATTCCTGCAGATGACAAAAGAACTTAATTAAAATGGTCAGTTATGTCGAAGGCGCAAGAAATCCATGTGTATAATGTCGATTTGCCTTCCCATTATTCAGTCGGTCGTAATGATACCAGGTTAGTCCTCCACCGAAATAATAATAATTTTTTATATTTGCAATCAATATTACAAATGACGTCAATATAATAGAACAAGTTTAAATAAATAAAACAACATGCATATGTATGCATATGTATGCATAGTACGTTGATCAACAAAGAAAAATAATGACAATATAATATAAGCCAAACAAAATACACCCATGTTAGGCAAAGCTATTCGTAAATTCCTCGAGCGTGTAATATACCAATTCTAACAGCTGACGCTTCAATTTTATTATTTGTTATGGGGCAATTCTTTGATATCTGACTTTAGCAAATTGTATAACTTGGGCCCCCAATAATCCCCTGTATTCTGTGTGGTTTGCAACCTATAGTAAAGTATTCGTAACAGGTCACGGTTTCGGTTGTATAGTTATGAGGGTGCCCGTTGAAACTATAATGATCCATGTTCCTATGGATGTAAGTTAGGACTTTTAGTGAATACACACTCATTAAGGTAAGTATCCTTCCTTTTTGAAATTGCCTCGACAAGAATCGAAGTATTATAGGTTGCACAGCAATCGAACTGCTTTCTTTTGCAGAAGAAATATTCTGTATGCCTCGATGGACAATCCCCAGAATAATATATCGTGGTTCAACAGGGAATGGAATATGGCGCATGGCAATTGAATTTTTAGCGCAACAAGAGTGTGGAATTGTTAAACCATCTTTCGTACCGTCCAGATTTAAATCCTAACAATTTTTTATCATTTTGAAAATCGCTAACGGACTGAGTAGCCAAAGTAGCAGTCGATATCTTCAAAACCTACTTCCAGAGTTGATTCGCTCGTGTGCAAAGGTACATTAATCTTCGTGAAGAATACTTCGAAAAGCACTAAAGTCTAAAGCTATTTACTGTTTTATTCCAGTTTTGTATTCAAAACTTAAAGGACAACCCTTGTATTACGAATAACCCGTTTTCTAAATTATTTGAAGTGGTCCCACATAATAATTTGGCCAAGGACTGTATAATGCGACGTAATCAGAGAGTTAACACAAAACTGTCAATTTCTCAAGTGTGCTAACTTCACTCGAGTATTGTCAGTTTCATTTCGTTGAGACTGCAATGAAACAGAACTCCGTTTTATTAAATATCAAACGTGATATTTGTATAATCTGTACGATTAGAATGATACTTCAATCGTTGAAATCCAAGCTAACGTTATTCTTTTTAGTCACCTGTACTTTTTCCGCGAAACTTCTGCGGGGCTTAAGCGTTATCAGTTTGTTTTGAATAGTTTATCCGGCATTCTGCGGAGCTTCAATATTTTTTTATTTATTAACTACAGGATCACCGTGTCAATTTAATTGACTTTCGCATGTTGACCGAAGTATTTCGTTGTCATTTTTATTGAAAGATTTATGCATAAAAACGGGGGCTAATCCGGTCGAAAGAGGAGATATCGCGACCCAGATTACGAATCTGATTTGCTACTTGGCAGCCGTATTAGCCAAAATGAAATGATAAAAATTGGGCGAAAGATTACGCTTGTTATAGTTCGTATTGGTCTAAAAACGTTCACAGGCGAGAAAAAAAGTAATGCATGGAGCAGTTGTACGCCTCTCTTAGTTTAGGGAAGAGAAAAATAAATATATCTACCCATCTACTCGGAAACGTGGCAAATATATACATATATATATCCCGTTATGACAAATGATCGCAAAGAGCAACGCGGAATACGGAAGATTCAGGGGTGAAGAGGTCGTAGATCATTGTGTCCCTGCGATTTGTACGTTTTGGTGGTAGTGAACTTGTCGCGCAGCCGACTTCACTCCATCCCAGCGGAGAACAGGGCCGTAATCTCGCTTGAAAGCGGGAGGAATTTTTTATTGATGTATTTTTACGTGTCTAAACAACAACCTCTTGTAAAAGTGTTTGTTTCTAATCTTATGAGGATATATGTAAATTAAAAATACTATAGCTGAAGATCAATAAGGAATTTTTCTCGTAAATTTTGCAATCATGACGCTTTGTATCTCAATAATGTACTTGACACCTTGAGACTGAAACAAATCCTAACTAGTCGTATATATAATGCTCTCTGTTATTAACATATCGAAAAAAGTTGCCTAGAAAACAATACCCAAAATAATGCTGTTAACAGTTCGGTGGTCCAATGGTAAGAGGGCCAGTACTTAAATTTGGTAACTCAGATGTCAGGAGCTTGATATTAACGGCAATCAAGTTCAGTGTTGGGAAAATTATTAATGATACAGTAATAAGGCCATAGAATACTTTGCACACACTTTTCTATTTCTAAAGGCTCCTGCAGTTATGACAAGCAAAAATAGCTTACAAACCCATTGGGCCGCTCACCACAACAAAAACCACTACTCATGGTATTGGTGCGATGAATAACTGTATTAGCAGCATTATTTTGGGCGCTGTGCTATTATTTTGTCTAATTAAGATGTGATTTTAAATGTGACTGTCTGAAGTGTTAATTTCTCTGCCCATGCAATAGTTCGTCACTTGGAATGTACAACTCCTACAGTGTAATCTCTTCTCATATTTCATTGCAGAAATACTGTACCTAGAATTGCTGACTTTGAATTTGGATCTTTTTAGCTTATTGATAGCAGCCACCTAAGTCAACATCACGGCTAACTGACAACATTAGCTTAATAATAACTATGAAGTTTTTTTATATTATTACGTTATATTAAAACACAATTTCATATTAAAACAAAATCAAGAATGAATTTCAATTTTGGACTGCAAAAAGTAAATGGAAGAAACTGAAAGTTTGCAATGTTGATGCTGACTCTATTAATGAATTTTTCATTGGTTTGTTACCCACAGCTCAAGATAGTGGTCCGGAAAATGTAGATTTTGCCCGAAAGTGTAAATTTAAAGACATGTTAAAGTTTTCATTAGTTATTCTTGATACTGCCACAATAGGCATGTAAGGTCGTATTAATGAGCTAAAGAGTCATTCCAAAGGAAGGATAAGAGATTTTGTTACAGCTAATGAATGTATTATATTCCTTTATTTTACCTCACATTACCATCATCAATTCCTATATACTATCAATTATTGTTCTTATTCTCAAAAAATGTAATGCTCAGGATTTTTCTAATTTACGTTATCATTACATTCAATTTGGATGGTATGGTTACAGTTACACGACTAGCTTGTTGAATGTGACAAATAATTTAATATCTGGTCTTAACAAAGGTAAAGCTTCTATTTTTGTTTCACTTGATTTTAACAAGATTTTTGACACTTTGAACCATAAATGATACCGTACGTCTAGCGACGTTTCTGATCCCACTCTTATACTACCTCTTTAGATTCTTTGATATTTATTGTTTATGTTGACGATATTGTAACTGATCTAGTCTCTCTGCAACATCTTGGCATCATTTATGGAATTTAAATAGATCTATATACTGTACGGAGATTTGACGTTCAAGCCCGCAAACATATTGAGTACGCCTATCGTTCATTAAAATTAATTTATCTCCATCGTCACTACTTAACTATTTAACACTAACAAAATAAAAGTTATGTAAATCCTTAGTTTTATTATAATTATTGTTCCTCAGTTCATGGTCTTTATAGGGCTCAAGGTATGTATCCACAAGTTTGAAGACGAGACTACAAATTTATGAATGTTAAATGATTGAACATGAGAATTACATATGCAGACAGAAATAATCTATTTTAACCAAGTAACCTTTTAAACCCTGGGTTTTCGTACTAATGTTCACCATCTTCGACTTAGGAATTCTATTAATGTTCTTATTTATACGACATCGATTTTGCAATAGTCTTGTTCTTATATCAAATTATGTACTTGCTCTCTAAACGCAAATTATAGAGGTGTTGTTTCTTGGTGGGTGCTCCTCAGCGGTGAGCCTTATTGTTTACTGTTATGAGATATTCTTAATTAGAATGTCAAAGTTGCTTATTTATATATGATGACAATGTAATTTTTTTCCTGACTGCATGAGAGAACTGGAGTATATTTTACGTTAACGTTTCGTTGTTAACTAGACAAACGTCATAATGAAATTTGTTTACTGCCTGGAAATATAACAGCTTAGGGTGGCTTTGATGTTAACAAATTCGAGGATACGACTAATTGGATATCCTGAAATGCAAATCATTGCCGTCTGGAATTCACATTATTGGACAAATGTTCAAGCAACGGTATGTAAGAACGTTTTGAAAGAAAACAGAGTAGCAGTTGAAGTCACTATAATAGTCTGGAATCTCCAAAGTATTGACTTGTCTTCTATTGAGCTTTTGTGGGGTAAGCCGAGCAGAAAAGCTCGAAAGAGACAGTTACGAAATACTCAACAGCTTTGGGATAACTTACGGTAGGCTTTGCATCAAATGCGAAGCTTTTCATATACGCTTTGTGTTAGTAAATAAAACTTTACATGAAAGCCACTATATATAAATTTTATCTGAAATTTCTTACTGATATCAAATTTTGTGACTTTTTTGAAGTAAGAAAAATACTTAGCTTAAGTGGACACTTTTTACAGTTACTTTTTTAGTCAGTTTCTTATTCCACAAAACTACTAATCTTTCGTTGAATAAGAACAAGGAATAAGTTAATGGCATTACTATACATTCTAATTCGTCACGAATATTACGTTTAAAATAAGTGGATCTAATATTCAAAATTTGAACATAGACAAAATCAAAATTATATATGATAATAATTGAGTTGCATAAGAACGTTACTTTTATGAGAAGAAATGCAAAATTTAAATATTTATGACATTTGTTCAATGTAATGCTAAATATAATCACGCTGAACATCAAGACGGTTTGCATAGTGCTAATTTCTACTTTTATATTTATTCCAAAGAAACAAGAAAATTTGTTTATTTTCAATAATGGATTAACATCTACAGTTGTTTTTCTTTGGAAATCGTCAAGTGTTAGACTTGGAATTTGATGAAAAGTACCAACTGTGGCCGTGGAAGAATCAAGACAAAAGTTGGGGTATGCAGGTGAATAATTTCTAACTTTAAACTTCTTTATGACCTTCTAAGCTTTCGCTAAAATTTACCTAAAATCAATCTAGAACATTCAATAAACTAATAAAAATTCAAAAGAAAAAATAAATTAAGTATATATGGTACCATAGCGTAAATGAATAGTGGTGAAGTTAAATGCGGAATTAAGTGTTGAAAAATTAATAAATATGAATTTCTGAGCTTCACTTAATGAAGTTTTAAAATTTTATGAATGGTTGCAAATTAAAAAAGAATATCTTGAACATTCTTTGCGGCTTCGTTTGTTTAATCAATTAACTATAATATTTTCTCTTGAATTTCTGACGACGAAATTATGTAGTAATGTTATTTCTACCGCAAAATTAATGAATACGTATAATTATTATGCAATAAGTTGCCTTCCATAACATGTCATCAAAAGATAGGAACGTTTTTCTGTCGGGACAAATTAAAAAAAAAATGTTTTCGCGATATGTCATGTTAAGCCCGCTCCTGTATGCCAGATTGTGGATTGGCAACCTGTACTCAAAGCGTAACCAAATGTGCAATGAGCTGTATCGTGTAGCGCGAAGTGTAAATTGAGGGAACTCTCTGGGGGGGTACTTATGGAAATCCGGCCCCCTCAATTATCGTGACATCGATCTCCGGTTCGTTCGCGTACGGTCCGATTCGAACAAATTAGAAACGGTTAGTTTTAATTTTAAAGCTGGGGCCAGATCGAACTGTACGTAAAATACAGTAGCGTGTATATGTTCCCGCACACTACTAATAATTTATGCACCTTTATTTTATTTTTTTTAGTAAATAACCACGTTAAATCAGTGGTTTACCTCTTATCGGAAAAATTCATAAATATATATATGTATATATCAGGAACCTCGCAGCACAGTCAAAATGCACAGTTCGTCTAAGTATACAATGAAGTAAATTATACTTTTAGATTGTTGTTCTTATTTAAAATGAGACATATTCTATCAAAGGAATATTAGATGTAATATGTAGGCAACAAAAAATTAACACCAGCTCAATATTTGAAGATATTAACGAAGTTCAAGAGGTTTATTAAACCATTGATAAATTTCAACTTCTTTGGTATTACCAAAGTCGAAATTAATTGATTCGTGAATTAAAAATTTTTCACTGTTGTTCGGTAGGATTCGAACCCACAGCTCCTGTCCTTTACATAAGGGCGTTACCATTTACTACATTAACTAAGGAAACAAACTTACAATATTACTAATCGATTTTCTGTTATTGGTAAATCTTTTATAATAAATTCGAATTTCAGTACTTCATTATTAAATTTTCTGCTTTATTTTGAATGCTATACCCCATCTCGCTTTGCTGTGTTTATAAAAAAATTGCCCAACAATTTAACGTGTTACTTTCATTATCCTTACTACATCTTCACTTCGTTTCTAATATTTTACAAATTATCATGTACCTATATAAGTCTTCCTAAAGATTCTTTCGCACGTCGTGAATAAGGGCAATCAAATACAGCTGTTAGGCTGTAAAGGATTTGTTTTATAGATTGTATATCATTCTCAAGAAATCGTTTCTTTTCTCTTTTATAGAAAATTCACCTTCTTAAAAAAAGGGCTGCAAGACATTTACCAATGGAAAATATATTCGCAACCAGTTAGAAATAACCAGGTTCTTCCAAAGGCGCAAATATAAAAATGACAGCAGCAATACGTATGTATATTCTCTACCATCTGTTTTTTTATGGGGATTGGAGGACAAAGAATTTCTAACAATTCAAATGAATATGGCATCCATTACATCTCCCGAAAGAGAAAATAAATCAAGCTCCGATTTCTGAATTGCACCTGACTTAACCACTAAGCTAATATGGGGGACGCTTAGTGGTTAAGTCAGGTGGAATTCAGAAATCGACAAAAAAATCTACTTCGATCCCCAGTCCCAATTTTCGCTAATAAAATATAGAGAACATAAAAGAACATAAAAACGTCGAAGTATACAACAGCCCTTCTCAGGGCTACCCTGAAGACGCAGTAGATAGACTGCCAAAACGTTGCATTATGTCCATCGTTCGTTGAACTCGTACAACGAACGATGGACATAGCCCAAACAACAACTCTAGTTATTATGAGAATCGATCATCAACAGTATCAAGTCAAGAGTATCATTTTCATTGTGATATTAAATATGTAGCCGCTGTAAAGTTGTCTGATTAGAATTCGTAATACCTGTTGGAATTAGTTTTGTTTTATTTTTATAATGTATTTTAAGAATAGTAGATATATTACTACACTTTTTCCAAATAATTATTTTACCTAACATTTTCAGCTTCTTGCCAAATTATATACCACTGCATCATTTTCACTGTGAGTCACTGTACTATTTGGAAGGTCGCGCAGCTAAGAAAGTTGAAAATCTCTACCCTACGCTAATAATTCGCCGTCTATCCGAGACACAAACACTTTTAAATATACGCAACCACAATTAGCTTGAATACTTTCGATTCATCAAACTACCTAACGTTATTTACTCGAGCTTGTTCCTAAATTCGCATGGGATCCTTATTATGCTTTACATGACGCCAAAGCTTTAATATTACTCACACAGATGCATGCATTTAAGATTGCATACAATAAAACTTTATAATATAGTAAAAGGAAACCTCATACAAGAACACGACGATACGTGCACAGTAAATTCACCACCCGGGGATAGTGGTTGTTGGAGCTTTTGCGCGTTCGTTTATTTGACATCGATCGTAATCTTCCGTGGCTCACACGGAAGCGTGTGTAAACAAAGTGTCCGTTTTTATTGTACGGTACTTGGTAAACGACATTTCATAATAAATAATATGCACTGGCCGCACGATATTCGTGTAATATCTGTGACCAGCGGCCGACGTTGTTGTTTGTACGTATTACGTACTCAGCGCGTTCGAGGCTTGTGTCAGGTCCGAGGTGTATTGTTTAACATGGACGGGCGGATTTTCCCCGATTAATAAATAAGGGTTGAAACGTAGAATGTTCGCAGACGTAGGTAGGTAGATATACACACGGCATACAATAGACGGAAACGTGTATTTACCACGTTTTGATGGATGATGTTGAATATTTGTGGTGATTTTTTTGTTGTTTATATCTTAGGCATACCGTACACACAATAACTAATATAATGAAAAAAGGGTTGCATTTTTTACTATTTAGCGTAATTTATTGTTTACTGATATTTCTCAACTATATCTGAAAGAAATTTAAACGGATGTCAATTGTAATATCCGTTTTGTAGGTAGTAAAATGGAAAATGGTAGCTCTATTTGGATGGTAGAATAATTATAAAAATTTACAACTTATGATCTTATATGAGTAAACTAGTCAGGAATGGAAGATAATTTTATTTAAATGCCCTTGAACAAGTTACTCAGAATTTCATCAAAATGAGACAGTAGAAGTAGCGTTCAAGATGGAAAGTATCTAAATAAAGTGACTAACCATTTACCATTTCTTACTTTAATTACAACTTCAAACAAGTAATAATGACGTTAATTTAACTCTTAGTAAGGTACATATGGTAAGCTGCTTTATTATTGTATTACTTTCATAAATATCATTTACGAGCTTCCTCCTTTAAGTGTTGTTTATAGACCTGTAATAAAGCACTAGACTTAAAGACTTTACTGCTTTTCGAAGTATTCTCTACCCAGATTAATGCACTTTTGCATGCGCTCGAACTAACTCTAAAAGCAGTTATTCCACTCGTTTGTTGGTACTGTTAAAATTGCGTTTCTGAAAGCATCGACTGCTCCTTATGATGACTCGAATCTTTGACTACCCAGTCCGTTCTTGATTTTCAGAAAGGTAAAAGAATGGTTGGAACTTAGATCTTAACTGTGGGGAAGATGTTCTAATAATCCGGCATTTTGTTGCGTTAAAAATTCAATTGTCTTGAGTACTGTCTGTGAACTTGCATTATCTTGGTGGACGACTAACCTGTCATCATTACTGACGACCCGCCGGATGATAGGAAGACATGGAGGATGCTTCGTATCTTGTAGAGGCATTGCTGCTACATAACCTGCTTTCGAGATAAATGTCGCGAAAATTTTTTTGGCGACACTTCGAGAACGGATGATTTTTGTTGGTTTTTCTTCTCCTTGATACACACAAACAGATCACTGGCGTTTATTTTCTGTCACGTATGAATGAATTCATCATCAATGACGATGAAGTTTTTAGACTTTCCGGCGTTGAGCCGGTCTAGGATTTTCAAGCAATTCATCCCACCTGCCTTTTCTTCGATCAAGAGATGTGGTATCCAACGGGAAATAACTTCTTTTACACTAAATTGTTTATGCAAAATCTTTTAAATCGGGGTCTCAATACCCAAAGATCCTTCACTCTCGCGACGTATTACATGCCGATCTTCGTTGATGACCTTGAGCACAGCATTGACATTTTTCTGAGTGAGTGCCGTTTTTGATGCACCTGCTCTTAAGTCGTCGCTAAGGCTAATCCGTTCACGTTTGAATTCTCCTGATGTGGCGCTTCGAAAACAGAAACCAACTCGGCGAGGCATTTTTGTTGAGATAATTATCTTCGAAAATTGTAAAAAATTATTACGAGAAGATGTTCTCGGTTTAGTTTGTTAACATTAACAGTTCGTTGTAGCTACAACACTACACTTTCTGCACTGAAACTTGGAAGCTAATTTTTAGTACTGGCATTTGATTAGTGGCGCTCTCTATGCCCCAGTATGCAAAACATGAAGGGCATCCATCGTATACCCACATTGCATCCATTCCCGTTATAAAGTATTTTTGAGCACATACGTGGTTACTTTTCATTTATCACATCCAACACACATGATTAGATATATTTTACGATTTTTCAAGTGTTCTGTCAGCCACTGTTACCTGTTTAGGTCTTGCACATTTTATGCCCAACTTCTCCATATCTTTATTAGACTTTTTGAATTTGTAAATCGTAGAGTTTATAACTCATATTTGTTCTTAGTGGCAACATTTGTGATACATTTGTTCAGATATATATTTTTCTCGTAAAAATATTGCAGCATTCTAACTTTTTTTTTGATTGCTGCTGGTTGTAGTTGTTGATAATAGTTTGATGTAGGGTTACTTTCGGTTGTCTATTCGACTTACTTGATATGTTTCGGTTCTTGTTAATTTCGGTATAGAGGTTAGATATAAATTATTAAGGACACTCGTGAGAATTTGGTGCTAATATAATAAGAGCCTATTTTCGCTTTGTGGAGCGTCAATTAACAATCTTAATGTCTATTAACAATTTCGACCTTATGGGTAACTAGAAGATCCAATGTTCATTAAAACAAGTAAGTACGGTTATTCCCATTTTACTTGCAATAACGTACAAGTTACTCATAGAATGTAAAAATAGATAAAATAAAATAAAATAACTTTTCCTGAAAAGAATAAACAGCAAAAGTCTTTGTACGTGTAATTGATGATTGGGAAAATTCAATAACTGTTATCGATCAAAATATGGAGTTTTATCACGCTACGAAAAATATAATGGAAAATATCGGTAACCAATATCGGGAGCGAATGTCGGTAACAAATATCGTTAACGCGATTCGCGAGGTATAGAGTACGGTGAATGCTTGTAATCGCTCGCAAAATGAATCACTTGCAATGCGAAGAACAAATTTCCAGTCATTGCTTGGAAAACAAATCGCTGGCAAAGGACAAAGAATGCTGCATCCAAGCGTGGCCTGCAAAATGCTGGCCAAGTTTGGGAGAATATTTCTACCAGGTATGATTTGCAAACTTAATCAAGGTTAGAAAAATACTCCTGCAGAGTGTGATTCTGCACGGCTTTGCATATCAAAATTTGGACCAACGTCACAGTTCTTGCGACTGACAAAACACAGTAAAACGAACGGAAGGTTAAAAGAGAACCTTTAAGATATAGCACCGGCGCAAAGATGGTACAATCCATGTACCGCCCGTTTAATCTTCTCCAGACCTTATATTAGAGCACGAATCATTATTAATGAGCATTCGGCTTCATTACTGTATAGTTCAAATTACATGCAAACTGCAGACGTACCCTTGGATGCGGGGATTGCAACTTTGGTCCAATGGTAAGTCTTCGCGAATTGAAACCGTTTTCTCGCTTACCTCAATTTCATGCAGAGTTTGTTAAAGTTAAACTTTGGTTGATCTGCGATTCAGTAATATGTTAATTAAAATGATCAACCATCGCAACATTGTTGTTATTTTAGATCCTGCTCGTGTCGTGAAGCTGCATTGTTACTGCATAGCAGCCAACTTACAACTCCTGTTAACTGTCGGGCCCAATGACAGAGGCAATAATCATAATCCTTCTCGAAATTTGTCTTAATTAAATAAATAACCTTTAAAATTTCAGGGTGAATGTTTCTTTTTTGAATGTTTAGTATATACATACGTATACATATATGTATACATACTGCTTGGATCAAATTTCGGTAGAATCTTCTAATTCATCAAAAATAATTCTTTAAAAAGATAACAAAGGGAAGATACAATAGATAATAGTTACAACCGACGAACCGCTCGCATGTACAAAGGAAGCCAGCGTCTCATCGCGTACGTCATCCGAAAAGAACATAGGCGGGCAACCTGATGGAACAGATGTCACCCTCAAGTCATGAATAATTCAACGCACACCCTCGTACATATTACACCTCCGTTCTTTATGTAACGCATATCGTGTTGTACTAAATGAACATAGTGCGCCGGGTATTTACCAAATGGGAACCGTCGTACGTTGTCTACCCCTGTTGAACGCAGACTCTCTCCTCCGCACGGAAACAGCCCCAGAAATTACCCTCAGTTAAACTATTCGGTCATAGCTTAATGAGGCGTGAATTTATCAAAAGAAATTACGGAGTAACATACGTTCCGGGGGTCTTTTATCGAATGCTAATTTAAAGGCGGACTCGCAGCGTCTAAACAGTCAGTCGAAATTAAGTCGTACAAATAGGTACCGTGTAAAACGTAGCAGTATTTTTCGTGTTTATAAATGAAGACGTTTTCATAAAGGAAATGCGAACGTCGATGCTGAGGGTGTTATGTTTTCATGTTGATTTTAACTGTTTGCTGATCTAGATATGATTGGTCTTCATTTAGTATCAAAGAGTATGCTCAAGTGAAAAAGACAATCCAGATTAAATTGAGAATTTAATATTTCTAAAAGAGCTGCTGTGGACAAAGTAGTTGGAGGACTAGAGCAGTAGGGCTTGAAAGACTGCCAATTTTGGAGGTTGAAAGGTAATTATTAAACCTGAATAAATTGTAGCCCAAATAGTTGAAGTAGAAAAAGGAAATATTTCATTACGAAGCTAGATAAATCTAAATATAAGTTCATTATTATAGACACTGCCATCAATTTATAATTTATTCGATTGTATCAAGTCACTCCGGGTTTTTATATGATATCTACAAGTTAAGAGCCCGAACAAGTAGAGAAGCACTATTATGCACAAATTTGTAAAGGAATTTATAATAACCAAGTCAAAATGTAAAAAATGACAGCTAAACTATATTCTGAACGGAAAGGTAAGTGTTATCGTATTTATAAAGCGGCAATGCTCTAATTTGTAGTGGACATAATCTGTGAACATAAACCGGAAAGTGATTTTCTAAATTTATCTATAATTCTTATAACTCTCAATGTCCAAAAAAAAAAAACACCTGCGTTGGTAGAACTTACATTTGCCATTTGATGTTCAAAAAAGATTTATTATTGGATTTATAGAGGATGTTTTTAATAATAATAATAATAATAATCCTTTATTGCCCAACAGCCTAAGGGCCAATTACAGGACAAATTACAATACAATTCTTATTTAAAACAAAATAATTAAAATCGTGTTGCCTACAATAATAACATGCTGAAAATGTATATAATAATGAAACAAAAAAAAAGAAAGAAAGACTCACAAAAATGGCTCCAGATCCCGTTTGTTTGCGTTCCTCACCATGTGACTGAGAGGTGCCTTAAGCAAAATGTTGGTATTAGCTGTAGGTACTTGAAATGTATTATAGTAGCGAGTATGATGAGTAGGTACGGTAAAGTTTATTTGCGCCAGAAGGGCTGGCGAGTCGACAGTATTTTTCAGGATCCTGCAAAGAAACTCCACACCATTACGCTCGCGGCGGTCAGCAAGAGATAGAAAACCATGCTCAACAAGTAAGCTATAATACTCGATACCTCTTGCAGGATACACGTTGTCCATTCGAAAGGAGAGATACTTTAGAAATTTCTTTTGAACGCGTTCGATCATAAGCTCTTGGTGTAAATAACGGGGATACCAAACAATGGAGGCGTATTCAAGCTTAGAACGAACGTAGGCATAATACAAACGTTTCATTACACCTAAGTCTGAGAAATGCCTGCAAGAACGCATGACAAAACCGAGAGTTTTGGAAGCAGATGAACACATGGACGAAATATGTTCCGTAAATGATAGTCTATTATCAAACAAAACACCAAGATCCAAAGTTTTGACATTGCGTGGTATGGCTGCATCATTAATTTGGTAGTTATAGTATAAAGTAGTGTGAGTGTTATTGTAGGAAACCACAGTACACTTGTTGATGTTCAGAGGGAGATAATTGACCCTGCTCCAAGTATTAATGCGAAGAAGATTGTCTTGTAAATGTCTACAATCGAAAATGCTACCAACAGTATTAAATATCTTTACGTCATCTGCGTATGCTAAGACGTGACACGTAAACAGAGATAGTAAATCATTTATATAAAAATTGAAGAGAAGTGGTCCAAGATTTGAACCTTGAGGAACACCCGATGTTGGAGAAAACGGCGTAGAGGAATAACCATTGTAGCAAACATAACACTTCCTTCCAGTAAGGTAAGACTCAATCAACGTCAGGAAACCCACACCAAAACCAAATTTGTCCATTTTTTGTAGTAGCATCTCGTGGTTAATGCAGTCGAAAGCTTTAGAAAAATCTACGTAAATAACATCCACCTGCTTTCGCTTATCAAGCGCTTCACCAAGATATTGGCCAATGCATGCTAAATTAGTGATCGTCGACCTACCTGCAACAAAACCGTGCTGATGCTCAGATATGAAAGGAGTTATGCAGGTAGATATTTCTTTGTAAAGCAAATGTTCAAATACCTTAGCGAAATTGGGCAGTATACTTATAGGCCTATAATCAGCAATGTTAGATCGGTTTCCTTTCTTAAATACGGGGGTAATTCTGCTATTTTTCCAAACCTTTGGAAAAGTTGACGTGCTTATCGCTAGGTGGAATATAGTTGACAGTGGATAGGACAGAACAGGAGCATAATCACGTACAAAGAAGCTCGGTATTCCATCATCTCCAGTTGTCATATTAGATTTAAGTCTCTTGATACTGTTCTCCACATCCAATTCAGAGAAGGCATGAACACAAAAATTATTATAATTGAGAAAAGAGTTGAAAGATACATTTTGAACACTAGGTTTATACACACTCGCAAAGACACTGGAAAAGGCATCCACGATTTCGCTTGGCTGGGTAAATTCTCTGCCGTCATACTGCATACTTCCCGGAATTCTGGAAGAAGTTTTCTTGTTGTTAATGAAGCGCCAGAACAACTTAGGATCTCTGTTGATATTAATTTCAGCATCTGCCAAGTAAGCCTTGTATGCGTCTCTAATTTCATTCTTTGTGAGAGATCTCAATCGTTTGAATTCATTAAAATAGTATATCGCTTTTGTTCTTTTCCACTTCTTGAAGTAAAATTCTTTTAATTTAAGACGTTGTTTTATTTTAGCACTAAACCATGGAGGAAACGTGGAGGTAGGACGTTTAGTTTTCTCAACTGAACGATCTATAACGGAGTATAATGTATTATAAAATGCCTCAACAGCGACATCCACATCACTGTATTCATCCAAGAAACTCCAGTCGACTGCAAGCATATCGCTATATAAAGAGAGGAAATTCGCTTTGCTAAAGTTGTAGCTAACATTATTGTTACCCCGAAATTTGAAATGAAATAAAAGAGCACGGAAAATGAAAAGTGTATATAACATAAATTCAAAAAATATTGAGTATGTGCCGCCAATGGATGCAGAATGATACATGATACATCCATCCAACCAAACTTACATACACAGAAGCAGATTGCATACACTGCAATAACACAGCTGTCGATGTTATAAAAACTACAAGATACTGTATACCTTTCAAACGGCATGCTAAAGTTCAATAACAAGCCATAACCGAATATTTCGGCTATCAATGATAAAGAAACGTTTATTTTCTTTTCATTCTATTTCATAGACAACCTATATAGTTGCTGGCACTGGGATCTTTTTCTGTGGGAAAGTCCTGTCATATCATAATCTAGTAAGTTTATGTTAGAAAGTCCCCTTGAAGGACCTCTGAGAGTGACAAGTGAACTTGTACGACCTTATGTTACATCTCCGAATATCTACAGCATGGATAATGTCCGATATGCCATAAAAAATGGCGGATACTTGAAGGTAAGCAGTAAGCTATGCAGTTTTCTTTTATTCCTCATATTGAGTTATTCAGTATTTTCTAATTTATATCAAATATATAAGAACTTCCTTATCCCATGAATATGTCTACAACTATTTTGAACTTTCTGAATATGTAATCCGCTAAGGCTTTCACATTGAGGATGAAGTTTTTTCAATATCGAATATGAAAACTGTATGTGTTATAAGTAAATACATACAGTACGAAAGCGAAATGTATTATCCATTGTCAGTTCGAGCAAGGGCGTAGCTACTACACGGCGAGGGCATGCGACGTGGGGGGTACCTCTTTGGGGGCCCGAAATCGTTCGACTATTATATTACTCCACAATTAATACCAAAAATAATTACCAGTACTAAAACACTGCCCATACAACATTTAATCTGATTTGTGATGTTATCATACTATACAAATATTTTTAATTAAAAGTGTAATGGGCATCTGTTTGCTGTTTGAATGGACTTTGCGCTGTGCTCTCGTACAAGGAACCATGAACGAATCCAGGAATTCAATATTTTCATTAGAATCAGCCATATTACAAATATTACAAAATAAATATAAAAGCAGAACATAATGGAAAAGGCTATGAAAATGAACAAAAACCAATAATTCGTAGGTAAAAAGGTAGGTAAGTGGTCACTAACTGAACTAACTCAACTAATCTAAATATATTTTCAACAATAATAAAAGAGCACGTGACAACTTCTGTTTATTCCTTTTATAATCTTCTTTTGGGATTGTCACAATCAAATTTTCCATAAGACATAATTCTTTTTTATTATTATTTAAGACCAACAGGATAGCTATTCGTTTTATAAAAACATAACCTCTTAATTTTATTTTGATCTTACTATGCAGTTATATTTAGTTGCTCATGCAATAAAATTACAAAATGTAAAAGTTTACGCCTTGCTTTGAAGAATTGCGCCTAATTAATCCATCGCACGCATATTAACAAAAGCATTCCACAAAAATTCCTACAGTGACGATTTAAAAGTAAATAAAAATTGTTAAGACAATCGGCAAACTTTGTAATAAAATTCAGCAACTCGGAGCATCTTTAGCGCGAAAATTAACTACGTCTGTTATTTCAAACATTTTAAGAACGGTATTATTAACGTGACATTGAGATACGCGCAATGCACACAAATCAATTAAAATGTTTAGAATATCTCCGCTAATACCCTACTTACCTTTACTACGGATCCCGCGTAGCAAAATATTTTTTTCACGAAGGTGTTATTAATCTGTTATCCACCAGCTTTTCACGCTTCTAATTTTAAACTTCCTCAAAATAAAAATAATATTAATAACGTTTCTTTAGCGGCGCTTTTATTGTAAGGATTACGCGGATGACCTTTACGGTTTAACAATATTTATCACTACCTTAATCCGTACATACGATATTGGCTTAAAATATTTTCCAGATTCCCTTACAGAAAAATCTGTTTATTTGTTTGCCAACGAATTCTAGATAAAGGAACGAAATAGTGTGCGAGTGTAATCGTATTTACCTTGCCTATAAAGAAAAATATCATATTATCGTCGAAAAGTTTTACACCTAACGGGCGATAAAGATAGTGTTATAAAATCTGGAATTTTTAATATTGAAACGGACCCACACCTAAAGCCTTTTATTGCCTCCCGAATGTCGATAAGCTGCAGCATCGTACCAGCTTTGAATGTGGAGTTTAGAACGTTCAAAATCGATGATACATCGTAACGTTCGTATACGAAGCTCGGTCTTAATCTGTTTTTATTTGGGACGATAATAAATTTATTGCACAGATTAATTGATTAATAATACCTTTTATAGTGGGATTAGTAATATTTTCAATTAAAATCTATGCGCTCGGTGCCGTTTGCGCGCATTTATTGATGATTATTTATCTCGAGAATATCAGTGAAATTGATTTATTACTTTTAATACCGCTCCGTAATTGCGCAATTTTGGTGGTAGCTTTTCTCAATAGTTAAGTAAGCGAATTGACCAGTAAGTTATGCTGATTGATAAACGTTGACACTTTATCGCGTTTACACATTTATTTTTCTAATCAATACCCCCCTTCTATTCATTTTGTTAAAACTAACTTAATGGCAAACAAAAGAAATAACTTAAATCTCAAGCTAATCTGACGTATGATTCCAAAATACTAGTCAACCAAATTTTTAATTTTAACATTTATTTAAGGATGTACCTATACTTCAAATCTGCTAAAAGCAAATAAATAGAATAAATAGGATGAAGACCAAAGCTGTGGTGAATATTTGTTTGATCGGACAAATTGCACCGCTCGAAAAATAAATTTTTTGTCGTGGTGCCTGTGAAGTACGAACTGATTTAGGGTACTTCTGATGTGCTGGTTCCAAAAATAACTGGTATTTCCTCCTAGCAGCTCTACTTTTTGAGATACACCACGGTGAAATTTATTACATATGAGTGATAAATTTCACCGTTATTTATTAGTAGAACAGATGCTTTCTAACTTTCACACGCTCGGATGTAACATGAGCATCAAGATTCATTACCTTCACAGCTAACACATAGGCTGAAAAGTCCCGGGCCTAACACGTAGATGACGCTAGTTTTATTGCAGTCACCTTTCTCTCAGTTAGTACTAACCTTCAAAAGACAGCTGTTAAAATTTCATGATATTCTATTCATTAGTTTGTGAGTTATTGTGCTAAGAGTCACGCTACTTTTGTTATTTTCAAAACAATGGATCAAAAACAATTTCGTGTTTTAATTTTACACTGCTTCTTGATGGGAAAAAATACCGTTCAAGCGAAGCAATGGCTTGAAAAGTATTATGGGGACTCCGCTCCATCAGAAACAACAATAAAACGTTGGTTTGCTGACTTCAAACGTGGTCGTAGAGACACCGATGATGCAGAACGCAGTGGATGTCCAAATGAGGCGGTAACACCAGGAAACATCAAAAAAATCCACAAAATCGTTTTGAATGATCGAAAAGTGAAGTTGCGTGAGTTAGTTGACATCGTAAAGATATCAAAAGAACGTATTGGCTTTATATTGCATGAGCATTTGACTATGAGAAAGCTCTGTTCAAAGTGGGTGCCGCGTTTGCTCACTGTTGACCAAAAACAAGAAAGTGTTGATGAATCTGAGCAGTGTTTGGCCATGTTTAAACGTAACAAACCGGAATTTTTGCGTCGATATGTGTGGATGAAACATGGATCCATCACTTCACTCCGGAATCAAAACGATTGTCATCTGAGTGGACAGCAACTGGTGAACCTCGTCCAAAGCGCCCGAAAGCACAACAATCGGCTGGAAAGCTTATGGCCTCGGTATTTTGGGATGTGCGTGGTGTAATAATCATCGACTATCTTGAGAAAGGATATACCATTAACAGTGAATATTATATAGCGTTATTGGAGTGTTTGAAGGCCGAAATTGCAAAGAAACGACCGCATATGGCAAAGAAAAAAAATTTGTTTCATCAAGACTACGCACCGTATCACAAGTCAATCAAAACAATGGCAAAACTACATGAATTGAACTTCGAATTGCTCCCACATCCACCGTATTCGCCAGATTTGGCTTACAGCGACTACTGGCTGTTCGCAGACCTCAAAAAAATGCTCGCCGGTAAGAAATTTCGCACGAATGAAGAGGTTATTGCTGAAACTAAGGCCTATTTTGAGGCAAAAGAGAAATCGTTCTACAAAAGTGGTATTGAAATGTTAGAGCGGCGCTGGAATGATTGCGTTGCTCTTGATGGAGATTACGTTGATGAATAAAGCTAATCTTGAACCAAAAAAACCGTGTTTTCTTTGTTAGGCCCGGGACTTTTCAGCCCATGTGTTACTTAGATCGTTTTCCAGAAAACTTAGGTGATGTTAGTCGGGAATAGGGGGAAATGCATAAATAGTACAACAAATATAATAATTTTCTTGTCATCACTTCAAAGACTTCACATGATAATTGCCAAAATTTTCAATCAAGTATTTGCTACTTTATTTTCTTAACAATAGCCATATTATTTATCTATTCTACTCCATATAGTTTTAAGCAAGTGATCTTTACTTTGATTTTATAATAACACTTTCAGAAAACGCAAAAACAAAATTGAATCAAAAACAAATACGAGGATGATATAACAACTGCCTACATACGTTTAGAAGCAGATGGCGCTTTATGCCAAAATCTGCATCTAGGTTTCTCAAAATTTCGGAGACATTCACCCAGTAGCTTTTTTTTTGAGGACAGCGAACAAGATTATGTATTTGTGGAATTACAATCATACTAGTCAGGGATTCAATTTCCTTTTTTATTTGAATGGAAAAATGACTGCGGAAATCACAGAAAGGTTAGATACAGTTTATAGGAACCATATACTTTTGATGACGAGCATCAGATACTGGTTTAATAAATTTAATTATGGCTGAACATCCGTCCTTAGATGTACTCCTGCCAGGTCGTCCCATTGACTTGATATAGTGTTAGCGAATTGCTGGGTGAAGATTAGAAAGATTACAAATATGGTAAACATCTCAATTCAGCGCGCGCAGAAGATCCTTCATGCAAAATTGAATATCAGAAGGCTATCGGCGAGATGGGTGTCGTGTCTACTGACAATTGATCAACAACAGAATCGCGTGATGTTTGGACATGTTTACAGATGGGAAATGGATGCATCACTATACACCAGAAACCAAAAGTCAGGCGGTGGTTTGCCTCGGGGAACGTGCACCAAAGAAGGCGAAAATTATTTTACCCGCAGGATTTTTTGGAATTCGCAAGGCGCAATCTTAGTTGATTGTTTGGAGAATGGAGGGAGAATCACGTGACGGTATTGGGTACTAAAGAGTACACCTACTGGAGAAAGAAATTCTCCACCATCATGATAATGGTCCAACCAACTCGTCGGGAATTGCGACAGCAAAATTAGCGCAGTTATTGTATGGATTGATGCCGTATCCAGCCGATTCGCCAGATTTTGCCCCTTGAGACTTCTTTCTTTTCTAAACCTGAAAGTGGCTTAGTGGAGAGCGATTCGCGTCAAATTCAGAGGTTTTTGCCGAAAGAGAGACCTATTTTATACATATGACGATTGCAAGGACTGTGTGGATGTACAATTCACAGGTATAGCAGTAAACTCCACTCACACAAATTAATTAATTATGCGGAACGCAGCGTTTCGAGAGCACATGGGCTCGCATTGTCAACCGTGTTACCGACCAGTCGGTAACATAGTTCGAGAAATTCTATTATTTGGTTAGTTTAAAAAAGTTGGATTGCAAATAAAGAGCTACAAGGAGATTATGTCGCGATATACATTGCAAAATGTAAAACGATTGTGTCGTCTTCCTTAAGATACTATCTTCGTACCATAGCATTTTGTTCACAGGTACCACAGCAAAATCCACTCCACACAAATTAATAATTTTTCGAAACGCTGCGTCCTGAATAAGTATTAATTTGTGTGGAGTGGAGTTTACTGCGTATACTAGTACGACCACACAGTCCTTGCAATCGGTGTGATAGCATTTGTTAATTGATTGCATAATATCACCAACAGATACCCATAAATAGCGTCAACCGAACTTTTGCCAATCACTTACTTATCTGTTAACCACAAAGTTAACTTGCTAATTAGTATACTAAAATCAATATTTACTGGAAAATCAATAATATACGTTTACAACATTGGCTTTGGTTGTAATTTTACGGCATCAAATCTCTCGTATCGTAAATAACATTTACTCAATATGGCAATTGGAACCCTCCGTAATAAAGTTAGCTTATCTCATCTGCTAATAGATATAATACATAATAATGCCCGGTTTGGAAAATAAGATTTTTTCTACTAAGCTGCGCCGAAACTAATCTCCGACCTGCAATATTTAGATTACCTTAATCAAAAGTGTAATTGCCGTTTATTGTCCTATAAAATAGATGAGTTAATTGTGGCGGAAATTATAGGGAATAAATGGAAACATTAAACCGAATCTGGTGCATATGGGTACTGCATGAAAAGTATTGGCTGTAGATGAGGTGAATTAAGGTTGATTACTTTATTTTCAGATTTATTTATAAGCTGATACCTACACGTTTTATTTCGCTGCAAATTATAAACAAAAGAAGCTAAGTAATGCACTCAACATTTTTAATTTATACACTATTCACGTTAAGAATGCAGACTTAGAATAGATAGCCCTTAAAATACGGGCTTGGCATTGGCTAATGGGCGAGGCATAATCATACAGGAGAAATCGATACAATTTGTTCATATGAAATTTCTGGCAGTTGTCAAATTTTCTTACTACTCTGGTGTGGTCTCTTCCCGCAATTTTCATTGTATTTCTTATTTTTATAAACAAGTTGTGAAAAAAGTAGTTCTTTTGAGAGCTCTTTTATCTCATCATTTAATAATTCAAGGTACTACACAATCAATTGTATAAACAAAATGATTCTTACTCTACTATTACGAGATTACAGCTTCGATTTGGTATGGCTGAGGAAACGGTAGTACATCCAGTTGCAGGACTATCGAAAAATCGTCAAGCGAAGCATTTTGCAACTGAAACAGGAAAGTTGCAAGTCAACGTCTGTTAAGTTGACTGCAATACAACTTGGTTTAAATGAAAGAATAATGTGGGACATTATCAAAGAGATTAATACACTAGGGTGACAGAATAAAATAGACACCAGGTAAAGCGGTATAAGTATGTAAACAGCTAAATTCTAAGAACGAATTAAGAACTTTCCCTTGTCATTAGGGTAGGGGTAGATGTATCGGAAGGAATTCGTCATAGTTTAGTATCGTTACAACTATGCCTGGCTAACAAGGTTCGAGTGATATTAGCGACTTCACCCGGGGTCGCATCGTTGGCCAGAGTGAACGCGGCGCTTCGCAACGTGAAATAAGGAAATTTTTAAATATTCTGTTGTCCACAGTTAGCTGTGTGATTACACAATTTAAACGCAAGGAATAAACAACAGCGAAGCCGCGACTAGGTCGTGCCGGACCTTCTGAACGAAGTAAAAGGGTGCCTGTGCGCGAAGTGTTAAGAGAACCCCGAAAAGTACAGCTGAGCTTGCGGCAACTTCACAGAAAAGTCAGCGCATCGTTCTGCGATACCTCCACAGTGTGGGGATGTATAAAAGGGTGGCAAAGAAAAAACCTCTTCTTACGGCGTCTCAAAAACGGCGCCGAATGGCTTGGGCAATCGAAATGTGAACGAAGCCCGAAGAGTCTGTAATATTTTCAGACGAAAGCAGATACTACTAATTCAGTGATAGTGGTAGTACGTGGCTATGGAGACGTTCGTCACAGCAACTGGACGACAAATTTTTGCATCAGAGGGTGAAATACGGCGGTGTGAACATCATGGTGTGGGACGCGATATGGTATGGTGGAAGATCGCAATTAGTAATCTGCGATGGAAATATAAATACGGCAAAATATATCCAAATATTAACAGAAGGACTCCTACTGATATTCGACAACGCCATTTTATCTAAAGAAGACGCCACTTTTATGGAGGATGGAGAACCCTGCCACAAAGCAAGAACAACAACCACATGGAAAGAGGAACAGGGGATTCGGATTGTACCATGGCCAGGCATGAATCGGATAGAGAATGTTTTTGCACATAATCGGGCAAATATGGCGAAACGACCCCGAAAACTCAGGAATAAGGAAGAACTCGTGGCAGCTGTTACAGAAGAGTGGTTAAATATTCCAGAAGACACCATTAATCATTTAGTAGATTCTATGCCACGACGACTCGCAGCACTTCACGCAAGTAAAGGTGGATCGACAAAACATTAGTCTAATTTAAAAATTTTAAAATATTTTGTATATATAACGAGAATAGAATCTTTTTTTAATTAGTAGTTGTCTATTATATTCTGTCACCCTAGTGTACAAGAGGAATTCCCAGCTCGTCCCTTAAGAATGCCTTCGTGAAACAATATACGATCACTTAGACAAAGCTCAGATATCTATAATTAGGAGACATATCCATTCATTCTTTTTAAGAAATGAGTTGCCTGCATGTACAAAATTATTAAACCAAAGTAAGATACATTTTCACCTTGCATTTAAATCAAATTATTGACCCTTTGTAGGTTATTAGTGCAGATGACAATTTGCCCCAGTTAAAACGCACATTATGAAAAATTTTTAAAACGTTAGGATTTAAGCGGTTAAAAAGGAATCGAAACAGTGTGCTAATGGAACGACAAGACATTATGTTGTGGAGACGTCGGTATTTAACTAGTATTAGAAAATTTCGTGCAGAAGGGAAAAACATTTACTATTTAGACGAAATGTGGGTTAATGCAGGTCACACAAAAGAAAAAGTATGGACAGACACTACAACATATACTACAAAACAAACATTTATTGAGGGAGTAACAACGGGATTAAAACATCCTGCAGGAAAAGGGAAATGATTAATCATTTTACATATTGGGAATGAAGATGATTTCGTTGGAAATGATCTGCTGTGTTTTGAATCGAAGAAGAGTGTAGACTACCACGAAGATATGAACAGCGCAGTATTCACAGAATGGATGCGAAACGTTCTTCCTTTTCTTAAACCTGGTTTCGTTATTATGATAGACAATACTCCCTATCACTCCGTCAAAACTGAAAAGTTACTTACTGCTGCCTGGAAGAAACAACAAATAATTTAATAGCTTACTTCAAAAGGTATTGTAGCAGGTGAAACTTTATTGAAGCTTGAACTAGATAATAAAGAAATATATGGCTGATAATACTATAACATATGTTATTGACCATATGGTATCGGAAAGTGGTGGTACAGTTCTACGTTTACCACATATTATTGTGACTTAAATCCTATTGAACTTGTATGGGCACAAGTAAAGCACCACGTTGCTGCCAATAATAACATTTCTAAAATTTCAGACGTGAAAGCATTATCATTGGAAAGGCTAGATATTGTGACACGTGAAGCTCGGGCAAACTGTGTGAAACACACAACTGAAAAAGAGAATAAAATGTATCAACTTGATAACGCAGTTGAAGATATGGTTGAAGAATTTATTATAACTACAGATGCAGATTCATTGACGGGTACATCAGATTCTGATTTTGCCTAATAAATTAAATAAATGCGTATAACACTGCTCATTTATATCTTCATGCATTTCATACGTTTAGTTAAGCTACCTTATACAACGTAGTAATTTTAAAAGAGCAGAAATTAATTGTATCAAACATGTTATCGAAGAAGAGAATATTATGTATTAACTGGATAATATCGTTGGAAATACACTTCAAGAATTTGTCATAATATCACACATACATATGTTAATATTGTTTGCATAAAAAATTAAAATTATTTAACTTTTTTCACTCCACCCTTTGAGTTATAAATCAAATTCATATGTTTATTTCATTTGTTATTTTATAAATAAAATTTTTACTAAATTTAAAACTTTTTTATTAAATTTGTTGCAGATACGAAGAGAAGGAAACTATATAAATTTGTAATATGTGCAGTTAAGAGATTGTTATAATTAATTAGTATATTTGATATTTTATTGTAGTCACTAATATGCATGCAATTATTTATTGACTGTACTGTCGTAGAAAATGTGCATAGGTTTTACTGCAATCGGGGTACAGTAGATAAGTATACTTGCAGTGCTGTTTTCTGTTTCACCGAACAGCTCATCTAATTTCATTATTCACAATAACCAAATTCTATGCAAAATTTAAGGATATTGTATGTTGGCATGTACTCTGAAGCCATTCGATGGATTTGGATACAGTCCCGTTGAGCCCATTAGGTATTGTTCATAATCAGCAACATTCTTCCTTGTTTGGTTTTATCTTGTATATATTGAATTGCTTACTTTCAACCACACCACTGAAACTTTCTCTTTTAAAATTGATAGAGATTATCAACAGAGAGATTTACTTTCATGACAAATGACTTGGCATAACGCTAGGCATATAACCATTCATGTCGAAGTTACATTTTCGATTCAAGCTTATCCATGGCAATATTGTTATTTTAAAGCTTGTTATATGACATTTATATTCTCTTCGATTAACCCCAAATGTAATGTCATTTAGTTTCTAACATATAATAAACTCCAACTATTTCAGTAAATGAAAGAACCGCAGAATACATTTATATTGTAATTGATATTACTTTGCTTTATTATTGCGGTATTGTTTTCCATGTCATATATCCATATAATATATTGCACATGAAGTATGAAAAACTGCTATTTATTATACAAGATTTTGATAACTAAACTTTGACGTTTATATTGTTGTCATTTGACAGTTCAATCGGTTAAATTTCACAAGTGTAATGAAGTATAGATATTTTTAGACTGATGAAGAAATAAGGTTATTCACGTAATATTTCTGATCCAGAAACAAAATAACGTTCGCGACAACACGAAAAAAAGTCGCAAAACATTTGAAAAGCGCTACAGAACAGTATATTTCCTGAAAAAAAAACTCCAACGTTGATAATAAAATTCAGGTATGTCTCATCTATGGAAAAAAAGTTCAATACATTTTTTTTCTGTTTCAAACTGGAATAACGAAAATATATGTACCTATGTACCAATTCGAAAACGCGCTTTTGTCGAAACGCGTAACATCTGTTGTCGTAGCGCGTAACATTGCATTAAAATTGATTTATGTAAAAAAATATAGCGTGGCGTGCAATTGTTTTCGTTGTCCCGTCATCTAACGGCCGTAACGGTAAACGCCTTTCTGAGCGCGCTCGACTGGTGCGGCTTAATGGCGTAGGCGTTTACCAATCTCAACATTTTCCCCCTGCGCTATCATTATGCAAATCGAAATGGCAAAAATTAGGCGGAACTATCCGTTTAAGACGCGATAGCTGATGCGTGGACGCGAGAAAAGGAGTCTTCGGGGTGCCCGTCTGCGATTATTAGTCGAATGACCCGTGGGTGCCTATCAGTATGACCCTTTCGATGTAATTGACGAATTTAAATTGGTTGTAGTGTAAAATTATGATTTATGAGGTTGTAGAGTTCATCCGAATTAAGTAGGCGAAAAAGTATTACCAAATCGTTTTTTATTACGTGGATACGCTTAGCAAAAAGCTCTTTATCTTTGGAACAACCCTAGAATTGTAATAAATTTGATTAAAACAGGGACGAATCTTTTTAAAAATGGGTTAAGAATAAAAATAGCTATTTAAGAATCTAAACATCCTTCAAATACTGAACTAATTCAAGTCATTCAGATGTAATTTAAACATAGAAAGCTCTCTAGGTGTCAAATTCAGAATTGGGTAAAACATGGACGGAATGTAAAGTATGTTCAGATGTGCAAGGAATATTTTTATCGAACTTCGAGATATACAGGGTGTTGCTCTTAAGCCAAATATTTTAACTATGACCGTACTTGTAATTACATGGTGGTTGTAATATCTGAAAAAGAAAACTATGATTTAAATGAATAAATCTGCCTATTTTTTTATATCTTCATTCTTTTTTATATTTCCCTGCAAAATGATACAAGTAGAACCTCATCACAGATATGAATACCAATGTAATTCTTTGTTTTCGCTGATATGTAAATGATTAAAACAAATTTTTAATGTTATCTGTTAATACGTAGATAAATTTGAACGAAAATAAATTGCATTCGGTGGTGTGAAAACAAAAAGGAATTAATGACAATATTATTAGTTGCCTTCTGTTTCTCTTAAACTAATTTCTAGTGATATGGGCGGCTTAGTTCCATTTCCTGTATCAGCAGAAATGATTTCACATTTTTAACCTTAAATGAAACATCCCGTATTCATTACGGGAGCAATGGCCTCGACGCCGACGGCTGCGATGGAGACCATCCCTGGGCTTCCCCCATTGCAGCTGGTACTAAGGCCAGAAGCAAACCTAGGAGCCTACAGAGTCAAATGTAGTGGGTACAAGATATTCTCTGGCAAGTTCGGAGACCACACCAGCATCTTCAACTAGATCGAACAGGCAGCACCGCTGTCAATGAGAACCGATAAAATTCAGTCCGTGTAACGGCGAAGCAATAAAGGCAAGCGCACGCAAATCGGGACGAAGCATTTTCCGCTAGTTTGCGGACGCCTCGAAAACCTCGAATGGCACAGGTATTGGAAGTTGGAAAGAGGGAGAAACGGATGGCGAGGCCATCAGTCTAGGGATCTCCTGCTCCATCTTTCAAGCAGAAGTAATTGCCACCCAGAACATGTGCAGAGAACTCTCTGGAGTACGCACATGACCTGGAAGCGTTTGAAATTGTATCAGACAGCCAAGCCGTTCTTAGGGCGCTACAAGCTGTCAACTTTGACTCCGAAGTGGTATTGGGGTGCCATAGAAGGCCGCAACAACCCGGCGGAACATTACAGCGTTACGCTGAGATGGCTGCCAAGCCACTCGGAGATCAAAGGGAACGAAATAGTTGACTTGCGAGCAAAACGTGCCAGTGGACGACCTCAGGTCCTGAACCGACGTGTGGGAGTACCTTTGGCAGTATTAAGACCTACGATAAATCTGAGCTCGCCACCAATCATCGGTCCCCAGGAATTTTCGCTACTAGTTACACCACGCCTGCGCCTGTGGTGCATGACCTTGAGAAACGGTCCAGAGGTTCGAGACCTCAAAGATAGTGAGCCACCAATCCCAGATTTATGCGAGGTTGACTAGAAAAGGACGTCAGAACTGTTTCCTCTGACATCGACTTCATATGAAAACCTCATTTTTAAGCTACGTAACAACCTCTGTAATTCTCAGGCAAATATCAAATTTAGAAGTGTAAAATGTCCTTGCTGTTTATAGTTTCAACTACTGCCTTTTCATATTTTGGCTTTTCATCAACATTTCTTTATTTGTTACTGTTTTGTTGTCGCAAAGCGGGAAAGAGATTTCTAGCTATGAATTTTTAAATGAACTCGGATGAGAATAAATACATCGTATATGAGACTGCAAGTATACAACAAAAATATTCCCGGACATATTTGATCAGTTGTCCTTGTAGAAAATCCCGGTTGATCCAAAAAACCTACGCGTCGTTTATGTCTTGTAACACAAGACCGAAAAATGACCAACTTCTGATGGAAATGTAAAATACCACTGTCCAATTTGCGTTACCATTCAGGATGTTTTTAATGTTTTCTTTTTTATTTGTTACCCTTATAAGAATTTAATCAATATAGTTATGAGGCAATAAAGTTCTCATTTCAAGAAACTCGTATTGAACATTTTAGTACTGGGTCCCAAAGACTAGCAGCAACTACGAAGAAAATTTTGAGTAGTAGTAGTAGTAGCAGTAGTTGCGGGTTAAAAAACTCACCTCGTAGACATAAAATAGGTAGCCGCAATAATCAGCGTTCTAATACCGTACGCGTTCGCTTTATTTATAAATATGTACGGATGAGTGTATGTGCGTATCCAATATTGTGACCGTATTCAAACAAACGCATACGAACTGTCCTCGGTTTGAGCAGGGATTACGTTCGAAATCCATATTCCCGTATCGATCGCTCATTCGAGAGATCCGATCTTAATTATAGTTTTTGAAGACCGACCGCAGCGCCCCGCGTCAGGAGGAGGTGGAGAAGGCGAGCTCACGTACGCCCGTTCGGTACGCCATACGCGCGTACGTTTTCGAATAAGAAAAACACAAAAATCAACAATCGAACTGCGTGATAAAGATTAAAATTGATTTACAATCCGTGAAGTAATTCATCATGTTGACGTCGATATCACAAATCCCTGCATTATCAGTCCTTTTATCGCGCCGCTATCTATCCGAATGTCTAGATGCCTAATCCCACATTACATATCGTTCTGACGATTATCGCAATGGTTCGTTCTCCTTGCGGAATATACCGGGCGCGTCCGTAAATAAAATACAACATCTGGTACAAACACATTTGTTTCGTGATTTAATAATGATAATAATAATAACGTTTATTATCGAACAGTACAAGTACTAAAATAATGATAATGTTACATCATTTCAAATATTAAATATAAACAAGGATTACACATGTAAATACCCCAACAATACTATAATATATATTATATTAAGGTGCTATCTGATTTCCAGTCCAGAGAGTCCAAACTTGTATTCTCCCTAACAATACAATTAAATTAAAAGAAACTATAATTACAGCATTTAAGGTTATTGAAAAGGAAGTCTTGCAAATACAATAAAACATGGGGATGTTCTTGAGGAGAACATATTGTAATGGGATCTTTTGAGGCCTCTGCTGTACTCAAGAACATGCCCATTTTATTATATTTACAAGACTTACCTTTCAATAACCTCATTTGCTACAATTATAGTTTAATTTAATTATATTGTTAGGGAGAATGCAAGTTTGGACTCCCTAGACTGGAGATCTCATAGCACCTTAATATCAGATATAATTGTTAAATATCTTAACCTAATCGTAAATTACAGTTTTCTTATGATTTATTGTGCATTTAAATTCAATATCCCAAAATTCTCTTTCGTCCTTATTATGTAGAAAATTCCCCTTCTCTTAAAAAAGAACCCCTTAAACAACAGAGAAGAGAAAAATGAAATTATTCCATCAAAGGTTTATATTACAAAATTTTATGTAATTGATAGTCTCGGCAAAATGGGGCAAGTTACAGTGCGGTGGAGGGGGCGAGCAGCCGTATCAAGGCGAGTGTTCAGCAACGTTTCTGTACTTGCACCATTTATGATCGTGACCTTAGGCGATGCGGACGCAGGAGTGTTTAGACATAAAATAATAAGGAATATATTATATAACGTGCTGAAACACTTATCCGACTTGGTCATGTATAATCCGAACACTTGCTCCAGAAAGAGACGAATGCTTGTTGTTCTGGTAAAGTGAACGGTACAATACCTATATTAAAAATTTACTTTCTTAGGAATGAACTTAAAGCGACTTTAACTGAATTGCTTCTTATAAAATATATATTAAAAATTTTGTGGGTGTGTAGGTTTCCTACTAGCACCCAATTTGAAAGTTTTACTATTAATACCCACGACCCTACCCCACTGAAAGCTACCGGCTGCAAACTTGTAAGTTTTGAGGCCAGCCAGCACAAAACGTTGCAATGCACAGACATACTTAGAGTTCTGTTTTACTAAGTCAACAGCGGATAGCACATTCTTCTGGATTTATTTCTTAATATTAATCTTCCGACTTTAGAAGAAAGAAAGAAGACGTTGATCCCTTCAACTCTTTTAAAGTTCTTTATTTTTAAAGACTTAAAAAAAAACTAGAGCGCCAGTGTAATAGTTCTTCAAAGTAGAAGATCCTGACTTTGATTTTACAAGCCGATTGTTGTAATATTGATCTATGGTCGTAACAATGGGATTATTTTCATCAGCTCCCGCATTAGTTTATTGCTTATGGTAGAACATTTCTTGCATTTGTGTCAGCAACAACAATCAATCATTTAGGGCATCCAGTTGATTTTGTGTCTAATTATACAACAGCAAAGATTTTCCATGAAATAACCAATAGTCCATTGTATTTTTATAGCCTTTTTTTGAACATAACCTGCCTTATTAATTCCTTGGTAGTATTGCTCAAAAATGTTTATGTGATTCGTTTCGCAAGTTATCATATAGTATCTTCCAAATGATTAATAGTTATTTAATTTATCATGTCTCTGGGTAACTCGATTTTATAAAGTAACTGATTTCGTCAAAAATTTTTCACAATTTAAGTCACCTCCTTTTGGCTTGTATTAATATTTTCCAGGTTGATGTACAAGAAAGCTCATTTGCTTATGCTATTTCTTATACTCCAATATTGCAGTTTCAATACATTATCTGGTTTTGATTGTCTTTCAAAGAAACTCAAGTAATGTGCGGGTTTCATTCATTTTCATAGCCCGAACTCCCGAATTTATGGAAAACTCCCCCCACTGTTGTATGTGCTACTACACCTTTATTAGATGCCGTTGATTAACTAGCCGCTCAACACAATTTGAATTTTATCTCCTTTAGTTAATTTTACCGGCACGTCAAGTGACATATAATACGCAATGAACTGCTATGGAGAACAAGTAATGTGACAAATTGGATAACCAGCTATCCATGGAAAGTTGTTTATATTACATCAAGGCCGATCTTTTAGATGATTTAACGTGGAAAACACTATTTCGCAACTTTGAGTAAACTTTTTGTTAAGTTAAGAATAAGTTGAAACTTTGAGAAGCATAACATACAAACATTTTAAAATGTAATGTTACACTAGTTATTAAAGGTACTTTGCAACAAAGACATTAAAAATCGCGTCAAATTATTTTTCACGCCGATATTCGACGAATGTAATTGTGTAAATTACTGGGACTGGCATGAATCATAACAATAAATAGTCAATCTAGCTTCTAAAAAACTGGAATCTCAAATTAGTTCCTAAATTTTTAGAAAAATTTAAAAAGGGATTACTTTTTTAAAATATTTAATAAACCTGAGTGTTCCTTTTTTGTTATTTTGTCTTGAGCACAGGCGTAAAGAGAACTCATGGACGACCAATATGCCGTGCAATTGAAGAAAGCTGTTGGGAAGTGTGAAGACGTGAAACATCAGCCATTTTGTCTCCTACATATGTCGAAAAAGACATACCAACAATTTAGAAAGTATAAAAACAACAGGTGATTTAGTATCAAGTTTCATGCTAAATATGATTTATAAATAGCTGTCTTATAAGCGAGTCACAAACAATATTAATAGCTGGTTTCAAAACACAATGTAATTGATATTATAAAACCTGTACGCAATTTATTTTTAGTATACCAACTACGATATATGTACATACATATAAATAACAACAAATTAGAACTAATTGATATCTTGCGGTTATACGAAACCCAATAAACTAAAATATCTTCACCAACAAGTTTAATTATCATGTTTACATAGAGGTTAGATTTTAAATTGTTAAACATATAAATTACAAATTGATAACGACAAACAATAAGACAATTTCCTTTCGTTTTACCGCAGTTTATAAATTCTACGACTAAATAACATGAAAAGGAAACCTATAGCGAAATAGAAATAAACTCTATCCGGCCGTAATTTATATTTTAAGCATTTTAAACGTACAGCTTATCATACGAACCATATACACTTTTGATTTCTTATCATCGAATTCGTCGTCGAATAATTTATTACTACTGTAATAGAACAAATCACTACCACGTGATGTTTCACGTTTTACAGCTCGTATTGATTTTATTAATATTTATTTTAAAATGAGATTGCTTATTTTACAAGTGCCACAAATATTTATTGCTGAGTTTATTGCGAATTGTCTACTAATATGTCTTACGATATTTTGTTATCTATATGTGTACGTGAAACATCTCACTACTACCGGACCCAGGTTTCGGTTGCAAAGCTATCATCTTCAGTAGTAAGACTGAACTAGGAAAGTAGACTACAACTGCACTATTTATACACATGAGTTACGACTGATCGCGCTCATGCTTGAGTTAGTAAAGATTAAATTTATAAAGTAACACTGGATTTATCAAACCTGAATTTAAGATAAGACAAATGCTAGCTGTTCCCAAAATTCAGTGGTGAAGATGTAAAATATGTAGCCTACATATCCAAAGTCAAAGTATTCTTAAGGTTGGTTTCAAATTTACCTAAAAAATCTAGCCATAAAAGGCGATAAGCCGATATGCATTCTTGTTCCTTTAGCTCGTTGGTATAGAGCGTCAAAAAATTTTGTTTCATGCAAAATCTTGCCAAGGGGATTAGATAATACCCATTCAACCATCCAACAAAAGTTTTTTAAATATTCCAAAATCGACCGGAATGTTAACAAACAGTTAATCTACTACCAACAAGACTAGAACTTCATTGGTAGTAAGCTTAATCTCTTCAAGGATTGCGTATGAATTTTAATCTGTACTAGTAAATGATTAAATTTGTTAGACAACCACCTGTAAAGCAAGTAACATGGACTAAAGACACTAGGAATACAACGGGCGTCATACTTTCCCTTTGTTTATGAATCTTAGGTAAGCAATTGCCAGAAGATTTTTGGTTTTAAAGTTTTAAGTAAGTACGAAGAAGTGCGTTAATATGGTGTTGACTAGAATGAAATCACCATCCTTTTCTAAAGTGACCAGTGTATTACTTCTACCTGATTTCAAATAAATGTATTTTATGTACGTACGTTTACAGGAAGAAACTTTCTGTCCTACAGGACTGAATAATAATAACAATAATCCATGCACAGGGGATATCGGCCGGCCACGAGTTATTACTGCGCCTGCGCCTATGTTGCGTCTTAAGATATTCGTTCTCAGCATTCGCCAAAGCGTAAGGAAACCACAGAGAAACCTCAACCCTGAGAAACAGCCTCGGGATTCGAACCCGGGAGCCCAAGATTAATAGCCAAATACGCAAGGCACTCAACCACCAGCTCCGGTAACAGTTAGTAAAACAAAAGAATTAAATTACATAATACCGAAGTTTGTGTTTTTGTGCTTACTTTGAAAGCTTTCCTCTCATTATTATTTTAACGTCCTCTATACAAGTTAAAAATACAGTCTGTGGAATACTTTGTTATTGCTAACCATTATTTTGTTTTGTTGCACCTGATAATCATTATCTACTAAAGTAGAGAGAAAGGAATAATCGTAATAACAATGAAGGCAGGTCAGTTGTCATGATATTCAGTTTTTCTCATGTTTATAATTAGTTCCCAATATTGGTATTCTTGTCTCAGTTTTCTAAACATGCATTATATCCTCTTCATTACAAGCTATAATTACTTTTTTGTTTTTTTTTTCTCCAATTACTTTAAGCTTCGTGAATATAAATTTTAAATAATCTAGGGGAAAGACTGCATACTTGTTTCAATCCCTCATTTATGGGGAATAGTTTTGATATATTTACGCCTATTTTGTTTATGCTCTGTGCATCTTTATACAAATTTCATATTGCATTGATGTACTTAGTATGGAATCCCACGTTGTTTAAAACTTTAAACATTTTTTAAGGATACCGTATTAAAAGCCTTATTAGGTCTATAAATACTAGATGGGTGGGTAAATATCTAGCTATGCATTTTTCCAATACTTGTTGTAACAACAAGTAGTTTATATTAAAAATTTTAAAATGTTTACCTATTTTAACTGTACATGTAAGTGTTGACACTTTTGACGCATAAAATTTGTTCATCTCTATAACAAAAATAGATAAAATATTTTTGTGTTTACCTTATTCATAGGTATAGCAGTAAACTCCACTAACACAAATTAATTAATTATGCGGAACGCAGCGTTGAGCACGTGGTTTCCCATTGTCAACCGTCGGTAACACGGTTGACAATGGGAGCCCACGTGCTCTCGAAACGCTGCGTTCCGCATAATTAATTAATTTGTGTGAGTGGAGTTTACTGCTATAACTGTGAATTGTACATCCACACAGTCCTTGCAATCGTCATTTGTTAATCTTATTGTTAATGAATAAATTTTTCAGTTTTTGTAATAAAAATCAATTTTGAGAAATGGAAAAACATCATTAGTGTTGACTCACTTTTGACGCTCATAGTATTCCTTTCAATAGCATTACATTTTACGTAAACATAAAAAAGACGTATTTATACACTACTTCATAGAATCAACTTTGTTAATCAATTTTCATTAATCCTAAAGGGGGGAATTTCAGCGTCCAAATCATATTTAATTCACTCTAATATGTGAGGGTCAGCTGGCTTGTACCGTACCGATGAATGTTAGTACATACATATATACCGGTTCGGAAATGACGCAATCCATCTGCATGTGGGGCCCCGTTTGAGCTCGTGCCGCCACTGCAATCGAACACAATTATTCACTTAAACGTTTGCTGGCCGAGTTCCTACATTTCACCATCGAGGTAGTGGTTTTTTTTTGTTCTTGCACCGAATCACGAAATAACCACCACCACGCGTACGGTTTATTACGGAGGTACTTAGTTCGGAGAATCTGTAGTATAATTCCTTCCTGGAGTTATTAAGCGTTCAGCCTTATTTCGTCTAATAAACATGAGCGGCATTCGTAGGAAAGACGGTTTAATCTTTAAGCTAGTTGATGTCTCTTCCTTAATAATTCTCGATGTAAAGTTGTGTGTATACATCGACAGGAAGTGCTACTGTGAAAGTAATGAACTGGCAGAGGAAAAGATGATCACACACACTCTGTGCAATTCTGTTGATTAGATAAACTACAGAAAGAAACTATTACGATGGACAATTTTTTCTTGTCTTATTTCGGATTCGCTTATATATTGGACATTCTTATTTTATGCGGATTCATCGTTAAAAATTTATAACTTACCACTTGTCCTCTTCGGTAATCCATCCGTACTATGGACCAATGTTGATAGATAACCGGGGGTGGCAGAGAGGATTGGTGAACTCCATAAGGTCTTGCAATAGTTTGCCAAACCGTTAGCGAAATGCAGGGGAGAGGTTCTATCATTTGCGCCACTACCTGAAAATAAAAACATTAACGCATTAATATATGGTGAAGTAGTATACATTTTCGTAAGATAATAATAATATGCTACATCTTAATTAAATTTCGTGAACGATGTTATGGTATCAAATTTATCCCTAAATAAAGAGCTAATGGCAGTCACAGACTCATATGTTCATAAAATATTCTCCTAGAAAAAGTGTAATCATGTTTGGCATGTATAGTTCATTTCAAGATCTAAAAAAAGTTACTTGCTAACAAGTTTTATTGCGCGCCCTGTTGTAAAAAAATACATACTTTGAAACGGATTATCTTGTATGCAAACTAAGTAATTTACCGTCGTGGTTGAGATTCAACATCGACATTATCAAAAGAATCATATAAATATAATAAAACTGGTTATAGTTAAACACATACAATTCAAAAATACGTGAATTCACCTACTCTATAAAATACATTGTCTACAAAGAAACTGTTTCAATTTACTTTTAAATTCGATTAATAAATACATCAATTAGATATCTAAACGTGTACAGACAGATGCCATTTATACAGATTTCGCTAAGGCATTCGAGAGGGTTGAACATCAAACTCTTATGACGTACACTAAATGTATGGGGTATCTCTGACGATCTGATATTGTTATTGCAATCCTATCTGAGCGGGTGTACCAATAACGTTGAATGCTAATACTTTTCGCTCGGGCTTATATCTGTGTCCTTCAGGTGTGCCACAGGGCTCTGTTGTTGGACCACTCCTATTTATTATTTTCATTAATGACCTTCCTGACCGGCTTATCTCTGCCTGATATATACCGATGACCCTGGGTTACTTGCTATCTATTAATTTTTGATGCCTAGATAACCGTTTACTGCTAAATATTGCTAGAAGCAGAGCGATGACGCTTTCCCGTGGTGGTGAACATTTAACACGTTGTGAGGAGTATAGAGATCTTGGAATACTTTTTAATACTAAGTAATATTTAATAAGCATATTGTAAGTATATGCCAACAGTCTTTTGAAACACTAAGCTTTCTGTTTCGTAATACTAAACACTTGAGTAGCGATGCCCTTATTGCTGTATATAATCGTTGGTCATTCAAGAACTTAACATTTACCGGCCTACTATGGTCTACGACATCAAACGTTTTTGATAGATCGAGGAGCACATCAGTAATGCATTTCTTTATATGCAGGTCTTCATAGATTTTATTGATAATAAAAGCATTACATATAAGCTTCCCTGATATAAAATTGAATTGAGTGGAAGATAGAAGGTTATATTGTAATAAGTAATTGACCTCTTTGGTTACAAACCGCGTATTTGGATTTTTTTTGGTATTGGTTGGAATGATTTTGCTAGTTCTTGGGTTATTGGAAAATATTATTTCAGACAAACGACAATCATTTATATACGCTAGAGGTCCCGTCAGATGAACTCCAAGATCTAAAAAGAAACATGGTGCTTCGTCAATTTCCGTTAAATCTGGTTACTTCAAACTACACGTGCAATACTCCTGAAACAGCATTGTACATCCATTATTTCGTTGTTTTGAAATAATACGCAGAGTGTTCCTAACAGAGTTGCTGAAATTTGTTACAATGATGGTCCGCAGAATTTTTGATTTGCCATCAGAATTTTGGATTTCTCTATCATAGCAAACCGTTTCTTTGCTTCATTGACCTTCTGTAAAGTCACCAGTATCGTTTCTCTCTAACAAGATACTTTCTATGGAATCAAAATGAGAAAGTGGCGTGATATTTTTAAGAATATCTTTCTCCCGTCAGAATAGACGTCATGCTAATCTTCCTCGTCGATTATTGATTGAAATTCTGTTATTCAGGTTTATAAAAATCATCGTTGATAGACGTATTTACGTTCGCTATCAACTGTGTGTCTTATACTTAATACAGTGTACTTATAGCCAGACAACAAAGACTGATCGACTGTGGTGTTGCTATACACGTCTTTTATATCGTTAGCGAATTTATTGATTATTAAACTAGTAGAATACTCAGTAACACTTACATTTATAGTTACATAAGGAGCAATATCAATAAATGAAAACATCGGGTCTATGACCATGAAATTTAAGAGCTATTTCTGAATTTCATTCACGTACAAAACTATAAATTTAGTTTATCGTTTAAGCATAAATTCAAGTAGAGAATTTATAGTAATTAAATTCACCTCAATTGCTCAAATATAAATTTAGTTGTATGTCTAACCGAAATTCCCCAATGAAATCAGATAAACTAATAAATCCACTACTGGAGGAGACCTTTCAGTGATGATGAGTGTGAATATGATTTTGACAGTTATGGTGATGTGTACCTACAGAACAGAAAAGATTTATCAATATTTGCAAATGAGATTATTTGCTGTAAGAACCTAATGGGAAAAAGCGTTTATTGGAACAATATACAAGATAATTAGTCAAAGAATTGTATAGTACATCGAAAAGAACGGGGTGACAAAGGAGTATTGAGAAAAGTTAACTACGATTGTCGACACTATCTAACAACGAGTGTATAATACTGATGATTAGAACGCTATTTAGATGAGATGTAATACGATAGTCACTATGCTATTTCTAAAAGCTTAGACAGCTTGGGTATGCGTCTAATAATTATTTTTCACACACGATAAATATGGATCAGATAACCGTACCTACAAAGAACAAAAAGTTGTCAAGTTTGGATTATCATGAAAAAATAGCTTCACCATTATTTGACCTTACAGTAGTTTGCTGCCAAAGCTACCAGGAGGGAATGCTTCTTTTACTTCTTTAGTAAGGCAGAATAAGTTATTTGTTATTTGTACTTATAATCTAATCGTTAATATAAATTTTACTACATTCCCCTTTGAGTTGGTAGACTTTCCTTTTCATTATGCTATTGCTCGTCCTGCTTCTCAGCAAGTTTATTTTTAGGTCGATTATTCTCTATCTCTTCTCGTACAGGTTGATTTTACGATAACATTTGGAAATGCCAGGGTGTTAATTTAATTAATCAATCTTCTTTGATCACATCGTATTATATTTCTATTTCATTAAGCTGTGTCGGGTTCCATAGCACGTGTATAACGAATAACGTTATTTTTCCGGACCTGTAAAGCCGTGATCCATTGGAATTGTCAACGAAAATATATAGATAAAACTGCGTCCGAAGTTAGTAGTTTTTTAAGTTTTCTTGGGAAATGTTTAGATACGTAACAAAAAAGTAATGTGTTAACAATAATGGTATGACCTCTTCAAGGCTCCTACTTAAAATCCATTACGTCCAAACAACATTTATGAGGCATTCTGTAAAGAAAATTGAGATATATTGGCTACGAAACACTTATGAAATTAATTCCCAGAATACTACGATATTAACTGCCAAACGTAATTAATCTAACGAGAAGAAGTTCAATTTTTATTTACTATAATATTCTTTCCACATTTTTTTGTATATTTTTTTGTTTTGTGAAGCAAATAAATAATGTTGCATTAAAATTGCTGTTTCCATTTTTGTCCTTATTTTTGAAAATGATCCGAGAGTGCAGAGTGAGTGGCAGTGTACGTCTATCCAAACAGTACTTCGGATTGGTGTCCTAACTTGCCCAGCTAGTGTTCATCGTTAAATGAGGAAATATAGGAAAGAATTCCTTACAATTTTTAAGCAACTTGACCATTTTCCTAAAGAAGGTTATTAACCCAAGAACTTGCAGCAATAAGATAAAAAAAGTTTGAACAATTTACCAACCAAGTTATAGATTTCAGCAAATCAAATTATCAATGATATCCGCAGATACTGTTCAGTTATTAGTATTTTTATTGTTGAGGAATAAATCAAACCATATATACTTTAGTTTCAACTATTTAAATAAACATCAAATCAATGAATTCTCTTATATACTGCCTACTCTTCTTCTTCGTATCTCAAAGTTTTTATTATCTATCCTAAATGACATCTAGAATATAGAGCAAATATTTAAATTCACTAAAAAACTTATTAGCAATAATAAAACCAATTCGTACAAATTAATTGTTATCGCATGTATGTATCATAATGTAAACCAGGATGTGTTACTTCTAAGTAACTATTATCGCCTTCCAATTTAAAAAAATTGATTCAAAAGATTAATTTGTGAACGTTTATTATATAAATATCTTCTATAGTAATTATTTGTTTGTATTAATAACACTAACATAGGTTACATTTCTAAGTATGCATGCATACAACGTACTTTCCCAAAGATAAGCAACTGTAATCACAGCTACTCACTCTAGTTATTGTAATTAAATGATAAGGTAATTCTATTATTTAACAAATATACATTCATGGTTATATAAGCATGTTAGTAGATAATTTTATTGATGATATTGATATAATTTAAATTACTTTTAAGTAATATCTAGACAACCCTGTTATTTCAATCCAGAAAAATAAATGTATTACCAATGTTTTGAGGAAATATACTTTTCCTTGTGTAATTCTATTTTTCTAAGCAAATAGAACAGTGTTTGTAGAAATTATATTTGTTTGGCAAATTTTAGGAACACGTTTCATGCTTTACCTTTATTTCTCAGTAAATTTCAAAACATCATTCACTGGATGCGTAAAAGCGACCAGCCACTTTAGTTCTGTGTATATACAGTATGAGACATTCTAATGCTTTCAGTATAAATTAGTGAAAATATATTAAGCTTACAAGTCATATTCGTCTGATATATATATATATATATATATATATATATATATATATATATATATATATATATAATGTAAATAATTAATAATATTATATATATATAATTTAATAATCAATTATATTTATATATTTTCCATCACAAAATGAGTTCTATTTGAGGTCAAAATATCTTCGAAGCTAGCGAAGAATCTTTCTACTTTCTAATTTGTTACTGGTGTAAAATAATGTGCAAGAGTAGAAAACTGGGGAAGTTTTAGAAGTACTAAACTTATTTAGCGATAGTTGCAAAAATCGAATGAAAATCTGCTTTCAAATTTGGGAAAGCATTACCATTATATGAACTTCAACACAATACGAATTTGGCAGTACATCGCAATGACAAGTATGCGTCGTTCACAGGTAACTCAGAATGAACTGAAGACTAAGGCACTTTCAAAAACTTCAATCGCTATAACATCGGAGAACTGTATGACATATTGAAAAAGACCTTTAAAGTGTCTGTTCTTCAATTGATAGGAATTTATCCCAAATACGGAATGGATTTTGGTGAATCTATGTATTGTCCAGTTCCTAAGCTATCGTCATCTTACGCGTTTCAAATGGAAACTTTGCAATCGATAGATCCACCTTATCTCTTTTATTGCCTAAACTTTGATGTTTCTAGAATTTCATTCCTTTTCTTTCCAATTGTTCTATTACCTTCTTACGATCAATCTGCTTCAATTCTCTCTATTTGTAATAACAGGTTGCATCTCAAATCTTTATTACGGCGATGTTTCCTTGTTCCTGTTTCCGTAAATCAAATTATTAATTTTTTATGCTATTTTGTCCTATATATATACGCATGTATTTATATAACTTGGTTCTGTAAGTGGACAAATAAATCACTATTATTATTATTATTGTTAACATAAGGATTTAAAAAATAAACAGTGTTCTCTGCATGAAGCATGTGATTAGAAATTCTGACAAAATAAGCAGTTTGAAGAAGAATAACGCCTAACCTTATCTTACTTAATATCACGCGATATCGATGAGAAGAAATTGTTATCAAAGAAATGTTATTTTTATGAAATAAGCTTGGCACATGAATTAAATGAAGATAATCCTCGTACAAGATTAAATAAATATTTAACTTTTTTTTTCGCTTTCTTATCAAAAACATTTTTAGACTAAAAAGCATAAAATATTTGAATCTTATATCATTATATTTATAGAAAATCTGTTGATCGAGAAATAAGATTTACGATTCAAGAAGTTGATAACGTCATAAATGACAAAGTAGAAGCGCTTGCCAAAAATCAACAAATCATTGAATTGCTTAAAAAAGAACTTGCGTTTAATATTTTATTTATTTCTGCGTATATAATCAACATTATAAAGATATGATCAAAATCCGCCATTTAGAAAATTAGCTTAAAAACACATCCAATTCATTGGTTAGTCTGCCGAATTATTTGCTGGATTTGGTTCTCTGTCAGCGTTCTTTAAAACTTAAAATTTCAATAAAAGGAACCCGTTGAAAGAAATGAATATGAAATACAGAGTGTAAGTAATACATAATTACAAATAAGTATACGATAATAATTTCTCATCCTACCAGTTGTGAAATGTCACTCGTAAAAATAAACCACTAAAATTTTTTGACTCATTTTGACTCATACGTCAGCTAGATTTAATTACAGGGCTGCCATTACCGCTAATTATACATAACTAAGTTGGTTATAAAAACACCAATAACAGCTCCTTGTCGTACGGTGAGTGGTAACGGGGTATTCGAATTGAATAATGCATGAAGCCAACACCGTCTTTTGGAAGAACTTTAGCATTAAATTCTAAATCAGCTATTTTTCTTGTAATAATTCATATAATAACAGGTGAGTTTTGTTTATTACGTATCTAATATCCTAAAATACATAAACTCTCAATTAAGCTTTAAGTAACACGTCTTTCTTGAAAGCCGCAATTTTTTGTTAGGTTACGTAATTTAAGTACCGAAGATGTTATGTGACCAGGGCTATCAAAAACTGCAACAACTTCGAGAATGATCAACAAAATTATTGAGCGACTAGAGAGGTAATGTCAAGGAGATAGTTAATACCAGGGATATATTGGCGGAATATGTATCTCAGATTTCACAAGTAAAATTGTGCATTGCTATGGTCAAACAATAGCTTCAAGGTCTAAGCGGATTCTTTGTAAAAATTTGCTATAATTATTGAAGACTGTATTCACAACTATACTTCTAAAATTGTACGGCAATATCTCAACAGCGGACATAAGATGCTAATCTAAGGAAGACTAAGTGATTTCATGGTGGTGGTAAAGTAATAGCCACGATTTTTTGGGATTCAAATGGAATACTTTTCATAGGTTATCTTCCAAAGCACAAAATCATTAATACATCATATTATATCACTCTACTGTGAAAATTGAAGAAGAGCAATTTTGGGCTACTCATAAAAAATTCTATATCATCACAACAATTCTTTGTCTCCCATAAGTTAAGTGGTTCACGAGAAATTGGATCAATTGAGATTTAAAAAAAAGGAACTCGATCGGAGGAAGAACTTATACTATTTTTAGGCATCGTTGGCCCAAATACGTTGAAAATAAAAGTGAATGTGTTGAAAAATAATAAAAAGAACTTGCTGTCTTAACTAATTTGTATGATTCCTTCCCTCAAATTATCCTCGTATCAATTTTGCAATCCAATATTTGGCATAAACAATGAACATATCTTTTCCCAAACAATCAGAACCTAACTTTTTACCTAATACCTTATAAACGCGTACAATCGTCCGATAGTTTATCAAACGGAAGAGAGCCTTTAATAATTCAGAATGCGTTTAATATTTTAGCGTCCTAATACGTAATTGTTTCTTTGATCTCCGAGAGCTTGGGGTCGCCGTTCGGTGAATAATTTACCGACAATATCTATAGCGATATAGTTAATAGTATTACGGTTTAGGTCGGTTAAACGGGTAAAACTGACAGACGTACACAATCCGCTTATTTCATTGCTACCGAGGGAGATTTCTTCCGCTTTTGCTCGCTATAGAGAGCAGAAATACGCTGAAGTTGATGTTTGATGTCGATTCGTCTTCGCTGGAAGCTCATCGTAGTTCGCAAGATACAGGGTGAATAAGAATTTCTGGTTACTTTCTTTTGACACCAAAGTAATTTTATATCTAAACGATTCAAATAGATGTCTACAATTGTAGGCCATCTTCAGGCAAAATAGTCGGTTAAGGAAAAAGTATATGGAAATAGTATATGATGTGTAGGTTTGGTACCTGTCAAACCATGAGATTAAAATTACATAATATGCTTAAATTGTAAAAATATCAATTGGACGAACAAAATTTGCATTACCCCAAATTTTAAATTTCTAATTCCTTAATTCTGAGTTGAAGAGAAATAAAGCTATTGGTAGTTATTACCTACTTTACAGAGAACTTAAAAATGTAAAGATTATTCAAAATGTCCGCCCTTTTTTTTCACAACACTTCTAGAGGTATTGACGCTACTGCTTTGCCAAATCTGTTTTCAGCGCCCCGATATTCCGGTGAAGTTTAGAGCAGGCCTTCTTCTCTAAAGAATTTCTCTGACTATAGTCAAACGGATTGAGATCTGGCATTACCCAGGGTCAATTTTCAGCAGCGATGAATTCGGGCAAATTCGGCTCTAACCAAGACTGCGTGGACTTTGCCTTATGGGCTGGACCGGAATCTTGTTGGAAGACTCAGTGCCTTTCTACGAATAAGGAGTCATTACTACTTTTTCCAAAATAACAGTTTGGTAGTTCGCTGCACGTGTTTTGATTAATTGCTCGCAGAAATGCAGTTGAGTGACACCATCATACGCAAACTTCCCAGCAAAGGATTACCATAGCAGGATGATGGCCTCTTTCGACTTTTCCAATTATTTTTGCGGCTTCCTTGGAACTGCGAACATACACTCCATCATATTGTTGATTAGATTTTGGTTCTACAGTGGTCTGATAGCTGTTACGTAGAGCTGTCGTTAATCACTGCTCCGTGGTTCTTCGATAAACACCAAGATCCATGTCTTGCTTAATAATACGGAACATTGTTCTATGGGGTATTTTCATCTCACGGACCATAATTTTCTATTTTCGGAACGGATTTCTGCGAAATCTAGCACCAACTGTTTTGCGACTGCTGGAGCCCTAGGGGCCGACCACTTCTTGACTGTCTTCTTCAGAAGAGGTCTCAATGTATCCTTTCACTGTCCTATAAATGATTTGATGATTGATACTTTTAACGGTTTTAATAAGTAGAAAATTTTCCTTGCTGATTTATTACATTTGTGGAAAGCAATAACGGCGATACGGTTTTTTTATCCCACTTTACGTTTGCTGCTCAACATGTCTTGACGAAATGATTTTCTTTTGATATTGCGCATCAAAATTACGGACAAAACTTATGGCAAGACTACGTAATAGTTCAGTTCAACACATGCCAAACATCCACACTATTTTCTACATCACGGAATATCCCGACTGAAAATGATCATTGGCTAAAAGTAGTGTAGTAGCGTACAAAATTTTTGCAGGTAATTGATTTTTAAAACTAGCTTTTGCTTTGTTGTTTATTGCTTTTTTATCAATAAAAATATTTTTGAAAATAGGTTTTTAGTCTTCATCCCAAGCTTTAACAATATACCAGGCATCCCAACAGAAAATAAATAGGAAGCACCGTTAATCTCGAAAACAAAAAAAGAAACTGACAATGTTAAATTCGTTATTTTTAACTACACTAGGGTGACAGAATAAAATAGACACCAGGTAAAGCGGTATAAATATGTCAACAGCTAAATTCTAAGAACGAATTAAGAACTTTCTCTTGTCATTAGGGTAGGGGTAGATGTATCGGAAGGAATTCGTCATAGTTTAGTATCGTTACAACTATTCCTCGCTTACAAGGTTCGAGTGATATTAGCGACTTCAACCGGGGTCGCATCGTTGGCCAGAGTGAACGCGGCGCTTCGCAACGAGAAATAAGTAAATTTTTAAATATTCCGTTGTCCCCACAGTTAACCGTGTGATTACACGCAAGGAAAACACAACAGTGGAGCCGAGACGAGGTCGTGCCGGACCTTCTGAAAGAAGTAAAAGGGTACTTGTGCGCGAAGTGTTCAGAGAACCGCGAAAAAGTACACGCTGAGCTTGCGGCAACTTCACAGAAAAGTCAGCGCACCGTTCTGCGATACCACCACAGTGTGGGGATGTATAAAAGGGTGGCAAAGAAAAAACCTCTCCTTACGGCGTTTCAAAAACGGCGCCGAATGGCTTGGGCAGTCGATATGCGAACGAAGCCCGAAGAGTTTGGCGGTCTGTCATTTTTTTTCAGACGAAAGCAGGTACTGCCAATTCAGTGATGGTGGTCGTACGTGGGTATGGAGACGTTCGTCACAACAGCTGGAGGACAAATTTTTGCATCAGACGGTGAAATACGGCAGTGTGAACATCATGGTGTGGGGCGCGATATAGTATGGTGAAAGATCGCAATTAGTAATCTGTGACGGAAATATAAATGCGGCAAAATATATCAAATTATTAACAGAAGGACTACTACCGATATTCGACAACGCCATTTTATCTAAAGAAGACGCCACTTTTATGGAGGATGGAGCATCCTGCCATAAAGCAAGAACAACAACCACATGGAAAGAGGAACAGGGGATTCCGATTTTACCATGGCCAGGCCAATCACCAGACATGAATCCGATAGAGAATGTTTAGTAGATAATCCAGACAAATATGGCGAAACGACCCCGAAAACCCAGCAATAAGGAAGAACTTGTGGCAGCTGTTACAGAAGAGTGGTTAAATATTCCAGAAGACACCATTAATCACTTAATAGATTCTATGCCACGACGACTCGCAGCACTTCACGCAAGTAAAGGTGGATCGACAAAATATTAGTCTAATTTAAACATTTTAAAATATTTTGTATATATAATGAGAATAGAATCTTTTTCTTAATTAGTAGGTGTCTATTTTATTCTGTCACCCTAGTGTATATATCCATACCAAATTCAAAAAGAAACACTTCACAAACAATATATTCAGCCGCTCCAGAACTTTTACTAACCCTGTATGTATAATCATAATTTAGAAGAGTATTAAAACAGTAATAAAAGGTTGCAGTAGATTAAAAGCGTACAAGAGTAATGTGAAGCAATAATACTTCATATACTTTGTTGCATGGTTTACACTTCGCTGATACATGGCATGCTGCCAAATTATATGTATGTACATATATTAGATATGTCAGTCTTCATAATAAATTCTATACAAGACCAGACTGTCGTTGATAACGTCTTATTATTCCATTCAATAGGTAACATGCAGAGCTTTAGTGCATGATTACTTCATGATATTGCTGAAATGCAGATTATATAATTTCCTTTTAAAATTAGAAAAGGAGCAAATTTCAAAACGTATTATCAAATTTGTTCCCGAGACAATGACGTAATGTACGAGAAATTTCACCAAAATACTACAATCTTCGATAAACAGATCGGGTTCCGCTATCCTTCGTGATAACGTCAAACCACAATCTTGTTTCGTAATAAGTAACTACTAGAACTAGTCTACTAGATTTGGTCAGACCCCATATTCCCTCCCAACTTCATATAAATCAAAATTTTATTTAATACCAATAGCCTTACGCTTCTTTCGTCACACGTAGATACAAAATAGTTTGAAAAAAGGTAAAACAGCATTAATAACTTTAAATGTAATTCTTGTTAGACACATATTTACGATTTACCAAGATGATAAAGAAACAGCATTGTAGAATAACTGGAAATTACTTCGATAATTGTAATGCACGTAGCGATCAAGGTACACCATTGTGCGAATTCACATGAACACACGATCACTTGTACTGTTTTCGCAGTTGACAATAAAATTAGTTTGTTAGTTTGTGAGTAACGATTTGTTCCATACGAAAGGTATCGGCACACTTTTCACCGCACAAATAAATTAAGTTATTGGGGATGTATGTTATGGAAATTCACAGTTTTCTTCTATCAACTATATAATTGAATGAACGAAGTATTTTATAATTTTGTTTGGTACAAGCTATTCAAATGATGTATTAAATGTCAAAATAATAAAACAAACATTTTTAACTGAATAAAATAAGTTTATTTGCAAGAAACAAATAAAAATAAGATTCACCCATCAATGGTTTATCTGTACAATACAATTTCAACAAGTTCATTTGTCAAATTGAGAACTAGTGCAACTAAAAATAGTACAAGTTACAACAGAAGCATTATTGGAATGGACTACGGGAGATAAAATTTATTTAAACGATTTATTACAATAAAATACAGTTACTTTATTGCTTAGACTTATTTCCCGGGCGACAGATAAATAAATACTATCCTTCACAATTCTATAAATTAGTTTATCTCTATATATCGTACAGTGAAGATAACGTATTTAATGTGTTCGAAAATTAAAATAAACATCTTTCTGCTAGTCATGTGAATTTAATGTTATTAAAATAAGGGACCAATTTCACAGTATCTCCGGTAATTTAATCAATCAATGGCTACCGGTTTCGTGCATATTTGCACATCATCAGGCCAAGATGCTCCAGAAAAGGACTACAGAATTAATGCAGATGCAAAAAGCAACATCAGAAGCATCACGGCAGCACAAACAAACTTTTAGAAAGCGTAAATTAAAATTGTAAAAGATGGTACACAACAAATTAAAATGCCAAAAGGTGGCAAGTCGACAAGAAAGTTTCTTCAAATAAATATTTACAATATTTTGTTTTCTTTTCTTTTGCCTATATTTAGATATGAACTCACACCGAGTCAAGAACATTAATTTTTTTGCTTCAGATTACGGCCAGCTGACTTTTGCAAACGCGAGACTAACTAGACGGTGGTTAATTCAGTATAGAATAAATATCTGTCGTATTTATTTATGTATGAAGATGAAAATAGGAGGTATTGGAAAGCTCAAGTGAAATTGCGTGGATGTAATTCATCTCTTAAAAATGAACAAATCAAATTTGGCATTCGGTGAGGGCCTTCTTGATTTCGTATCTTTAAACTTATCTTCTATTATTTCAATCCTGGTTCTTATACGTTTGCTTCATTATTACCAGCGGAGAATAAATAATAAATAATATGTGTTCTTCTAGAATTCCTACTAATTGTCTTAAATAAATTTATACTCAGTTTTTGATTGGCTTACGTTATATCCTAAGAAAATTTTAATTGAAACGTCAATCTAGCGAGATTATAATGCTGAAACGCTCGATTAAAATTCCTCAGATTGCAATTCTCTTCAAATGTCAACAATATATTCTATACATGTAAAAAAACGACACATTTCTTACGAAATAACCTGATAATTCGTAAAACTTATATGATCTTCGAAGTTAATACCGCTTTGTAATGCTATAGTCGTGCACGCTATTCATCTACCGATAACAATATCAATTCTGGCCGCAGCCAATTCCGCCTGCATAACCTAACTATCGGGATAATACCAAATATAAGTAGTACATTACGAACTAATGACAAGTAACAATAGAACGACGCAGTTCTTTATTAACGCAATTATTGCACTTTACAGCTGAGGGTCTATTAATGCCGTTTTTCTTGGAAAATTTCGTTCGACTCGCTTCGCACGCTGCGGTAGCGGAATTTTTCGAAAAGGCCGCTTATCTCGAAAGTGTGATTCAAAATCATTAACGCTCGCGAAACCACAGCATACGACCAATCCGGCTCACTAATCTCTAACTTTTTTTGTTCCGCGAACCGTATTTGCGACAGCTCGGTCGATAACGAGCGGTAGGGAAAACCTGGATTTTTTTTTTGTTATTCCTTTTCGAGCACGAACGGCCGAAAACCGAGGAAACCGACGATTATGTCAGCGCGCGCAACGTATCTACGACGTTATGCCGTGCGATTTCGTCAATGAAATTTCACGGATACGTATTGTACCGCTAATCAGCTGAGATTTTCTTTTCCCAATACGGTTTGTAAACAGTAAATTCCGCTAATTACCTAACGCGATAAGTTCTTTTGTCGTAAATCGGACGTCATAGCGCCAGTTAAGTTTACTGTGGTAGATAAATTTTAATGTACCATTCTTTTCTTTCTCCATTTTTTTAAAATAAGTATTTACTTTATTTTATTCACTACATTATCATTATGACGCCATCAGACAAGTACCTTTGTTCTGAATTGCGTCATATAGTTTTATTGTGTTTTAAAAATTTCCAGAATATATGAAAACTAAATTAGAATTTAGATGCCAATTAAAAAAATATCTATTAGATTACAATAATTTTCTTTTGGTCTTTCTCTTTTCCCATATTTCACTATTCCTCAAAACTATTTCACATCTCAATTAAAGAGGGTGCTGTGTATGTCAAATTATTTCCCCTTTTGTCTAAACTATCTCCTTAATTGTCAAAACTATATCACCTTGTTAGTACATGTATATAAGGATGAATACTAAAAAAGGCCAGTCCACCAGTCCAGATAAGGACAATCTTCAAGAAATTTCACAAAAAAAATTCACAAAACTTACAAAATAACGAAGGAGATGAAAAAGAAAATGCTGGGCATCGTCCCAATATAGTTACAGAAGAGCAAGGAAGAATCTGCAATAGAATTCAGAATTTAATACTGAAACAAATAAAACCCAAATTGTTACAGCCGAATCTACAACGAGAAGTTATCGACCATTGACAGAGTGACAAAGGCATTTCACTACTCTGTCAAATGCCTATACTTTGTGCCAGAGAGGTGTAACGCACCTGATATTATCCAAAGTAGGTTTGATTCTGCTATTCTATATAACAAAATAATAGTTCATAGAGAAAAATATGTTTTATTGACGATACAAAAAAATAGTAAAGCCAAGAAAATTAAGGCCCAATTAAGAGGGTGTAATTATTCGATTATTGCTGTAATATGTAGTCACCATTCAAGGCACGCCTTATAATGTAGAACTTCGAAGAATTCAGAACACTGAAGAATTCTTGACATCTTTGATTGACCACTTAGCCGAGGATAATATACAAGGTGCATATTTTACCCCCTCGCTGTTTGAAATCCAATTGAAGAGCTTTTTAAGAGATGGCAAACTATCATAAAGGGACGACAACCTACGGATGAACAACAACTATATGTTCGACATATATGTGTGTAAACATGCTTTCAAAAGTATTGAGTTACATACAAAATATATATACGTAAACTTCTGTAGTTCTCTTTCTTCCTAAAAGGGTAAAGTTTTGTTTAGGTTTTGGAAAAAATTCTCTACAATCAAAGCACTGAATATCTTTGTACTTATAACTTTCTTGCCTCTAGTCAGTCAGGTTTTAGACCTAGCTATAGTTGCACTACCACTTCATTGAAAGTGACTTGTGACATCGTCACAGCTACGGACAAAGAGAGCCTAACTATTTTGGTTTTATGGGCCATAACCGTGCCTTATACACCGCAAATCATGACATATTTCTTAGTCTTTTATAACAGATTGGCCTTAGTAAGCACATTAGCGCATAAACGTGTGCCAATTTGGTTAGTAGATTACAATATATGAAGATTCCGCCAGTGACTGATTCATATTGAACCCTCTATTATCCAGCGTCCTACACATTTGCCTTTCCGCATCTTTTATTCCAACGCTTAAGTATACGCTGACAATACGCAAATCGACAAAAGCTTTCCACTAATCTGAACAATATGCCTTTAGAATAAATCCAGACGAAGCTGGAGCGATTGAGTGAGATTTGAGTGAACACATTACTCTGAAACTAGACAATTCAGTTATTCCGCCAGTAAGCCAGACCAAGAATTTAGGTTTTATCTCATATAATTCTTTCCGATATAAAGAGCACACGTCTGAAATTATAAATATTGCTTATTCAGAGTTCAAAGCCTTCTACCTATTTCATTCCTCCTTGGAACAAGACCGAAGCTATGCTGTGCCATACTTTCATATTATTTTCATATAGTTACGACTTAGTTGTGTTTAGTATTGGTTGTGTTTGAGAAAACGTCTAAAGAATTCAAAATGCTTGCATGAGATATACTAACTAGCATAAATTAGGTAACATTGCTTAAATATGAATATATAACAGTGTTTACAATATTATTATAACACAAACGTCTTCTTACCTTTCACTTAAAATTCACTACTGGAAATATACACGCAACATAAATATACGCAAAAAAAATCTTACAATACTGCTATCTTCATTTTTTAGCGTTAGTATTACTTCAGCGCAGGTGTTGTCGATACATATCACGTCTTTAAGGTACTGAAGACACTGTTTTTTCATCAACATCGACATCCTTTGTATAACGGTGTCCGTTATATTCATCAGCGTTTCTTCGGTCTTCACTACCGTTACCACCATTAAATTATTGGCAAAACTAATAAGCTTCACCTCTGGTGGTCAAGCCCCTGATGACTGTTATACTCCACATTTTACGAGGTTGGTCCAAGGATTGACCCCTGAGGTGAGCCACTGTTCAGCTACACTTTAATGTCACCTCCTTATATTTATTTTTTTAGGGATATGTTTCTTTTCAATTTTTCTTTTTCCACTGTTACGTGGCTTATGGAAAAGCAAGTCACGGTATCTCTGATCTCGTATTAGCTCCATAATATTTTCTGTAGCTACTTTTGTAATTATAATGTTTATTCATTTACTATTTATGCTACTGAAATAAAAGTAAATTACTATTATTATTTTGCTATCTTAACAAATGTACCATTCCTGTATTCAATGATATGACCAACATAAATCTTACAAAATAGAGCAGTGGGATCTGTGGGAATTAGATGTGTGTATACATAATGCTTGTCATAAATCAGAACCTAATACGAATGTCCTCTGGTAGTCTCCCAAAAAAGAACTAAAAATTCCTTCAGGTCTATTAAAGAATCTGCTGAAGAGAATTCAGCGTGGTTTTACGTTAGTAAATATCAATGGGGTTATTAATAATTTAAAATTTCACTTGTTTAGATAGTATTACATAGGCTATATTTTGTATGATTCTATACGGTCAACTGAAATTCAAGCTTCCTAACACCCGTCGCTATAAATATTGTCCGAACAGTGTTTAACACATTTTACACACTTATGCAACGATCCATCCGAACGATAATTCATCCGGCATTAGAACGGGCACATCAGACAATTCAAAATGCATCACGGATGACAAAATTCGACAAAAAGCGACTCATAATTAAAGACACAATTAAAAATAAATCTGAGTGTTTACCAGATGTTTATGCACACATAAACATACGCACGCATACAGCCGCAAACGTCGTACGTTTACATGAAACGAAAGCCCTTTTTGTACGATTCTCTGCTAGATCGGATAGCCAAGCTCCTTCGTCTCTTTCCATTATATTTTTTTTATGCGCCGTACCCTCGAGGACAGGGTCAATGAATTAACATATGCACGCTACGTTCTGCGTTACAATTACAAATGGTTTGAAAACCGAAGCGGGAGGAGGGAAAAAAGTGCAGTAATACTAACTAGGCGCATATACATATATATGTGTGTGATATATAGATGTTGTACATCCATACATATCGTTGAACACATGTTCCGTGAAAGAACATTGTTCCCGGATGACAGAAATGCGCATGCAATTAGAAAAAATTCAACAACATGCGTCAGAGGATTGTGAGATTTCAGCCAGTTGTTCTTTCTTCACCGAGCATCCTCCGATTTTTTTAATTGTTTGTGATGCTACTTTTAGATGAGATGGAAGGCATACTTTTATGTATTACATATATATCGAAAATAATCTTAGATATGAAATACTTGAAAAACGAAAGCTCGTATACAATTTTAGTACGTAAGGTTTACTAGTCCCGCGGAAAAATGCAAATACAATCAGAAATATACTAACACTCCGGCATTTCGAGATTTATAAAGTCGAATATCATTTTATAAACTTTATAAAAGTGAGCTAAAATATCATTTATTCGACAACATTTTAAGTTTTAAATTTATTTGGCGGGTAGCTAGCTTCCGTTTGCAGAAATAGAAAATGAAAAGTTAGAATATTACTGTCTATTTAGAACTTCGACGGGACTCGAAGCATATTAACCAAAACTAAAAGTACTAAAAGTTAGAAAATTTCTGTTATAAACAAATTTACTTTATCCATTTAAAAAAGTTACTATCGTGTAATATAGAACCAAGCTGCTCCAGCATGCTGAGGCTTAGAAGTTCCCTCTATAGTATACGCTCAGTTCCATATAAACTTTTGAATAGAATAATTGGTTTTCTTAATATCTTCGGCAAATTATGTATCGAAGTTAATGCTGAACTACAAAGAAACTCAAATACAAAAAAATAACATCGAAAAAAATTATTACATTTTATATAGAGAATATTTACAACAATGCTCACTCGAAACAGCGAAATTTCTATAGGTCCATTAACACAAAATTAATAAATAAAATAAATGCGTAAAAAATTGTAATTCTTTCTAAACTTAGTAGCGAGTGTTAGATCCTTCATTCAAAGTAGCTTTAAACGTCCGGGTCTTCATACTGTCTAACAATTTGGTCAACGTTAAGATAGGAATATCGTTCCAACACCTTGTTATGGCTTTAGATTGTATTTCTTTAACACTATCGTATTGTTTATTATTGGCATATACATGTTTTGCCAATATTCGACAGATTTTCGATCGAGTTCGATCCTTTTGATGAAACCACTCCTTTATTTGTCTGGAATTATGGATAGCTGCATTGTCTTGTTAAATATCTAGTCTTGCGTCGGCAATTGTTCACCAAACTCTATCAGAACCATTTCCAGAAGTTGTACATATATAAGAATTACAATGCATTCGCGCAGAAATTAAAGATATAGAGGTTTCATTGTTATGGTTGAAAGCCGTCCAAACTACTACACTACCGCCATCACAATTTCGTTTCATTGCAACTTCAGTATTCTTGCGCAAATCGTGCCGATAATATTTTAAACCATTACACCCGTCCAAGTTAAATTTCTTCTCATCAGAAAATATGTCTCTTTTAAGGAGGGTTTTGAAACCTTTTTCAGCTACCGAAAACGTTTTAATTTAAATTACATTTTTATTTGTTGCGCGGTTACATTACCGGAAGAGGCTAACCGAAATACCTATGAGCGCTGCCTACGAGTTTTTGATTTTTACTTTCCTATCAGATATAGAATCCATCATTCTTTGGTGCCTAACTAATACGGAATATATCAATTAAGCCGAATTTGATTGTAGCATATGAAATAATGCTTCATACAACACCAGTCTCAAAAAAATACATAGAAACAGCATTCTACATAAATGAAGATTATAATCCACTTTGCATTAAATCAGCGTAAGAAATTATCAAATACAACGTTTACAACGTTTGAGGGAACCCGTACGGTAAGGAAAAAATATTACAGCTGTAAGCCGTAACCATGTGAATGCATATTCCGTTTTGAAACGAAGAAGGAAGTAGTATATGTTCTTCAACGCATAATTGCTGGAAAAACACTTACAAGTTCGATATTGAAATAAAAGTGATTTCAAAGCTGAGGAATTACATTACTCCTACGTTTGACGAACATAATACATCCTCATAGAAAATCACACTTTTCGAGTAGTAGCATTAGGCACAGTGTAATTAAATATCACCAATGGTTAATTGCTGTGATGTTCCTCTATAGATTTAAATAATCAAAAGTCGTAACACTACCGTAAATTTTAACATCGTCAGCAGAAGAGCATTACAGTCAAAAGGAGTGGACGTAAGTTAGAACCTTGAGGCACCCCATTAAACGCAATATTTGATAAAAATCCATTATAGTGGAGGAAACATGAACAATTATCGTCCACTTATAAATACATGTTGGCGAATCAGAAGGTAGGAGTTAACGCAGCTGCAACGTTGCAATCAAAATAGTATATATAACGTAGACCGTGTATATAACGTATGCAACAGGTTTTCTAGATATATTGGAAAAGATCACTTATAGCTATAAAAAAGAAGAGATCCGAGGACAGAGTCTTGGGAAACCACATATCTATCAGAAGCATTATTGTTTACATACACTAATTGCGTACGATCTAATAGAAAATTGCAAGCAAACCATCCTTAGCGTCATCAACTATTGTAAATACCAAATTGCATGTCGCACGAGTATCGGAGCGATCTTTTTGAAATCAAATTGTTTGTAATCAAACACCACTACTGATTCAAAAAATTCATAATTGGTTTCTTTATAATAATTTCAACCATCTAACTAAATATTCGAACAACAGAGATATGATACAAAACACCCAAATCGATACGATTATTGAAAAGTTATGTGAAAGATGCTGCGATTGTTTCAACACAATTTTTAACAAGCATCTTGATATGCTGTAGCATTTAACAGAATTTGTTTTATTGTCGAAACCGCCAGATTCAAGAATGTCTTACACTTAAAGAAAACGGAGCTTCAATTTATTGACAATTATTCCGTGATTTACATACAACAGAAAGTGATTTTTATAATAGATTTAGTATCATCAAAATATTTATTTCATAATGATGATAAATGATTTTATAAATATAATAAACTGAATTATCAAAATGACAATTAATTTCATCTTTTTTCTTTTGTAGCAGGAAAATGTAGACTGAACTTTGACTGGACACTGTTAAGAAACATTTAATCTAAATATGCATTCTTTGGACGTGCAATTCTTTTTTGTGAACCAACCTTTACGAAGTTGAAGGAGAAATAAATTAAATATACTGAAAGAGAAGTGTGTGCAAGAATTGTTTATTGTAAACTATTTATTTAAAATTGCTACTAATTTTCATGAAATTCTCTGAATAAAAAAGTAATCATCCATATCAATGACCTCACATTAAAAATAGCTGTGGCGACTCGCGAATACGAATGAGCAATATTAAAATTTCCCCTCAACGATAATTTTATTTACAAAAACATTTAAATCAGAAGTTGAGTAAAGCTCATGTGATTATGCCGCACCAGATTTTGTTAGGAATCTTATCTAGGTCAACTTAGCATATACATACATTCGTACAATGAGAATGAATCATAAACACGCATAGAATAAATCTGTATGACTTATATAGCGTATGCGTTTCTTTGGTAGCTGTCCGAGGTCGGAAATAACGAACTAGTGCATACAAGCGAGATACAGTAGTTAATCGCATTAATAATACCAAAAAGTATTGACGTCAATTTAAATAGGCGCCACCGCAAAAAAAAAGAAGAAGCTGACCGCAAGATCTGAACGCTTATGTCATTTTACAAGATAATTATTAGAAATTAATCAGTCGCATATTTGTGGACGGTAGTCATAGGCAAGAGGAAGAGGTTTCAATGAGCTTCGTTTTTCTTAGAGTTTCCTTTGAGCAATAGCAGATTTTGCAAATATATACAATACCGCGAACGGACGATAACGTTTGTTGAAGGCTATGGCATTGTACTGAATTATTACTTTACTATTTATTACAAAATTAGCTCACGCCGGTGGGCAATTCGATTAAAAATGCTTGTGGAAATATGGTATCTAGTTTTAAGAAAACCGGAAAAGAAATAAATTGCCAAAAATAGTAAATGAGAAACAATTCCTTTGCAACCGTGGTTTCGTAAAAGATTACGTGTAATTGTAATTCGTAGATACGCTACTTTCGTCGTTTTATAAAGTAATTAGCGTTAAATAGGTACATATACAAATCATTCTATCGAAGGATGTAAGACTTAGGAACCCGCTATTTTAAAGCTGGTTTTCATACAGATCATAAAATCAGTATTGGTTTTTGGGGGCCAGGTTAAGCAACGCCTTTTTTTACTGCTATGACATCGATTTTTTTAATACAGAATTTTTGTATTCCCATAACGTTCGAAATATCTAGTCAATTTCAGTACTTGCTTGATATGATACCTAGTCAATATGGGACCATTATCTGTTTTATTTTGTCTTTACAACTGCTATGCGCTAGTCAAATAATAATACCCTGACCAGTGTTATTTTCACAAATAATATGTAAAATTAACATTTTTGAGACTTAGTTAACCCTCAGTCATTGAACTGTAGCTTAAGAAAGTGGAACGGAAGAAGCATGAACCGCATATAAGGCGAACTTATCAGTAAAAAGAGATGGAGAGTAAAAGGTGTAATTATCTCTCTCTGACTCATTGATATTATGGAGAAAACCTAAGGATATCTAGGAACAATAAAATATTTTTTTATTTAGTACATAACATCTCTTTCTTAAAATATCTAAACGTTACAAAACAATTTAGTTTGCTTATAAAAGAGGTTGAAAAGGTAAAGAATGGTGTAGTAACTTCAAAAGGTAAAATAAAATAGTGGTTCTTATTTAATTTACAAAAACTTATATATAATATATATAATAATTACTACAGTCAATGAAAGAATAACAATAATATAACAAGCATATAACTTTACATTAGAATCTTTAATATAGCGGCGTATAGTACACATATACATAGTTACATAGAGAAGATCGTCCACCCAGTGGATGCGCACATTTTCTGCTATTTTTCATTCCACAACCAATGATGGCAAACTGCGTTTTCTAATTTTGTAGCACAATACATACACTGCACAAATACAAAAAAAAATATTGTATGTTGAGATCACACTAAATTAACAAAAAGCACGTATTCAAAAGAAGTACTGTATAACCGTTCACATCCAAAGTAGCTCAGGTGCAAAAATAGGTAGTTGCCCGAGAAAAACTCCCGTGTCTCACGTCAGTTTCTACAATGAACAATGGTCGGAGAAGTAAAACTCAATTTACAAAATTTCCAATATATTTATCACAGTATTAATATGACATGTTTCGCTATCACTGCAGCTTCATCAGATATTATAAATTATACTTAAAACCTTTTTCTAAAAGATTTTGTTCTGGTTTTGAAAATTCAACTGAACTTAGGTTTCTAAATCTATCCCAAAAATTGATGATTTTAGCATTGATGTGAGTTTGTAGAAGTATTTTGCTGTACCTTGTTAGCCGTTAGGTATTTAAGTTTATGTTTATGCTGAACTGCTTCTATTGTTAGTCTCTAGTTTCATATATTTCGGAAACATATTATTTTTAGAGCATTGGGCGAGGAACCATAGGTTTTGAGAACATAATGCACGTTTGAGTAGTAATTTGAAATGCTAAGTGGCCAGGAAATTTACGTAAGCTTCTTTAATACTCTATTGAGTCGGCCGATACTTGTTGGAAATCCATATTGGACAATGGTCGAAGAAGTAAAACTCAAATATTTTACAAAAATTTCCAATATATTTATCAGAATGTTAGTATAACATGTTTCGCTATCACCATAGCTTCATCAGATATTCAATATCAATATATATTGCTAAATATATTGGAAATTTTGTAAATTGACTTTTACTTCTCCGACCATTGTTCAATATGAATTTCCAAAAGGTATCAGCCGACCTAATAGAGTTACTACAATAGTGTGTTCTTGTACGTTTATATTTTCCTACGCATGCAGATATTTCAACAATATTTATGTATTGGAATCGAAAAAGAGACAAACTAGTTGTGATATTCGACGTTGAAACTGCAGAAAGAAAGGGACAATGCAAAAGGAACGTACAACAAATCAGTATATATTAGAAAGAATAAAAGAATATCCATCAAACGCAGAACTTATTCGAACAAAATTCTTTCCAAAGGATACAAACGATGGATTTTAAAAGAAATAAACAAGGCCCCGAAAAAATCACCACCATAACTAGTAAGTACGAAGTATCTGGTAAAAAAGTTCATTCGGAGAATATTACATGGATTGCATGGACCTATCGCTAGAAAGAAACCGTACATCACTAACAAAAATAGGGAAGTCGAATTCGCAGACGAATATATAGAAAAGAATATCTCACTCTGGCAAAAAGTTTTGTATACAAATAAGACAAAAATAAATTTGTTTGGATTGGATGGGCGAGTAAATGTGGGGTTAACCATAAATCACGGAGAAGGATCGCTAGTCTTGTGGATTTACATGTCGACAGTAGCTGGTAATATTCATTTTATCTAAGGCACCATGGACAAATGGCAATATGTAGACAAATTAAAGAAAAATATACAACAGAATGCAGAAAACTCAGGTGTTTTAGACGCATTTATTTTTACCAGGATAACGATCCTAGGCATAATAATTCAATTCCCTTGTTATTACCAACGTTGAATTTATTAGGATTAGATTTTTGTGACATTTTTAATGAATAAAAATGTCACAGATCCCGGTAGGATTTGAACCTACAGCTCCAGTTCGCTAGACCGGTATGTATACATTTATAAAAATCATACATTTAGGTATAAAAATTTGCCAGTTGAAATTTCATAACTTATATGACGATTTAAACAAGGATTTGTTCAGACGATCTCCCTGGTGCAAATGGACATACACTCGTCTAGCGAACTGGAGTTGTAGGTTCAAATCCTACCGGCAACCGTAAAATTTTTGAACATTTAAAATTTCACAAAAATCTAATAAAATTAAATTCAGCGTTGGTAATAACAAGGGAATTGAATTATTACTGAAAGACCAATGGAAATTATTCTAATAAGTATGCGGTGTTGTTAAAGAATAGTTACTTTACAACAGTCCAAAATTTCTTGAAACTCTACCACATTCACCAGACTTGAACGTAATGGAGCACATTTGACAAAAATTGAAATTTAGATTGAAAAATAAACAACAACTCAAACATGCAATTGAAGAAGATTGTTCAAAAATATTATCGAAAGTAACTAATAAATTGGTGCTTTCTAAGAACGACAGAATAAGTGCCATCAAAAATAGGAATGGATGGCCTACTAAATTTTAAATTTTGTTACTAAGATAATTAAAAAAATAATAAATGTTTTTCATAAATGGACTACGTCCGGAATTGGACCGTATCATGATGGGAAAATATAGAAATTAAATAAGATCAAGAGGAGAAAGAAATAGAAAGAAAGAAAAAGTGATAAAAAGAAGAATGACACGGTTCAATTCCGGAAGTAATTCATTTATTACTAACTCTGGCTGTGGAAGCCTACGTATTCATTTCGATAAATGTTTTTATTTGTTTATTTGTGTGCTGCTTCGGAGTGGACGATTTTCACTGTGATCATCAATATTGTACTTATTTCCAATGAATGTTCTTCTTGAATATTATATGAATAAAAGCGTTTATATTTCTGTATTTTCATATAGCACATGGACTACTTTATAAAATGACATATTACACATATTAATTTTAAATGAATTAAGCCAGATTTTAATGACGATTGCAAGGACTGTGTGGATGTACAATTCACTTTTAGTCGGTAACACGGTTGACAATGGGAGCCCACGTGCTCCCGAAACGCTGCGTTCCGCATAATTAATTAATTTGTGTGAGTGGAGTTTACTGCTATACCTGTGAAGCCAGATTTTACATCAAATTAACCTGGAATAGTAGGTGGACGATTTCACTCTGTAAGTATATGAACATATGTAGAACGGTATTACCTTAACAACGGCATTTGCACACACAAAGTGTTGAGGCGTATTTTATACCTAGTAAATGCTTTCATTAAAAATTAATAAAGTAGTTGTGGAATATCTAATTGAAAATCCGATCTTCATAGATTTCTTTTGTTTTATAAATTGTTTCCCTACACTAATTTTCTAATTAAAAGTGCTGAATAAACATACATTATGAAAATTTGCAGGGATACGTTGCAAACTTTAAACTGTATCATCAAAGAGCTGCTTTAAATCTGAATACGTTTAAAACAAGTTAAGAAAAGTACAAGGTTTGATCCTACCTAAGCTAATTACAACTGAGTTACCTATTCACAGTTTCTATAGTTGTAAAAATTAAAAGACAGTCTTCAATATATAAAATGCAATAATATCTATACGGTAACATTGGCATAGATTAAATGTCGTTGCAATAAACAATGATTAATACATGAATAAATGATATACATATATGGTTTGAATTTATGGTTTAGCGGAATTGTATCAACGCATTTTCCTTAAAATAACCAAAATCATATAGTGATTAATTAACTGTTGACTTTACAATAACTACAGCTGTTACGTTAGTTTAAATTACTGATATCAAAATACATTTAACAATAATATTTATTAATATACTCGATGTATTATCGCGGTTTGGTGGTTCTGATATTTTTTGAGCTATGGTTTGGGTTAAATTAATAAATTTTTCATAATCGCAGAGGGAGAACATTTTAAAGCCAAAGACACCGAGAAAACGTAACTAGCATCATAGTAGTAACTAAGAGCATTTTTAGTAAAATATCTCGGTAAACTAGTATGTGATAATCATACTTATTATAATACTATTATTGAACATTTGCTGAATCAGTATAGCTAGCAATACATTATAACTGAATTGTAAAATATGTATCAATATATTCTTCACAAAATTTATACAGCAAGACTTAGTGTAAGTCTCTGAAATTAACTGCTTAGTAAAATAGTATTAAAATTAATTCTTTGGGGGTTATAAACTTCTCTGTGTTTTTGTTTATTACTTGATACCACATAATCTTGATAACTGAATAGCAGGATACCCGCGAATTATCTTCACATCTTCATATAGTAGTTATGTATATACAATACAATAAACAGTGAAACTTCATTACTCAAACGTTTCAAAGCACAACGCTCAATTGTTTCTTTAGTTGAGTAAAAAATATTAGCAGAGTGCTATTTAAACAGCCTGCATAGCCCCACAAATAACGAAGTTACAAATTATCCGCTATAATTTGAAACACCCTTTAAAATCCCATTGTTTTCGTGAACAAGAATATTCAGAATTATTATCCAAGAGCTGTATGAATGAAACTGAATTGTAGTTAGTCTTTCAGTTAGCAGCAACACTACTTTTGTGTGTCGTTATTATCAATCCCTTAGATTGGCAAATTGAAAAATTGACATCGTAAAGCACGCAGGATATTAAAAAATTTAAACTTACACTGAGCAGGAAAAAGAGTCATTTTCATTTTCGAATTAAGAGAAGCAGGCAATTGTCTTTTCGTTAGTGGAACGGAACAAATTGAAGCACTTTAAACTAGTCCTGGTTTCGCTGCCTGTCGCTGCTCCGTTGCCGTTACCGAGGCAGGAGTCGAAATTACAAAGCATTTTAAAATCACTACTGTAATTCTTTCCTCTAATTCTTCGGCTAACAAAATGATTCATTAAACTCACTCATGTCCTTGATGCACGTTGGGTGGGCTGTGAATTGAAATTAAAATACTTAATAAATTTATTTACATTAGCAATTCGGAAACGACCGGAATATATTAAGCGCGAAGATGCGGACGACTAACCGAACCTTATAATAGTCTGTCAGGTCGAACTCCTTGGCGACTATATCGACTTGTTGAGTTTCTACGCTTTTAACACGCACTAACGCGTATTTGTAGAAAGATATGCCCCCATAAATTACGAATGTATATGGACGTATTTGCTTTGCCCTTATTTACACAGCCTTTTGTGATTTGATGAGATAATACTATTTGATCGACCATATTTTCCGAAAAGGTGTCACGTTTTCAATTGGTAGACTGCGATAGTAAATACATATGTAGTTTCTAATAACATACTACAATACAAGAGAATTATTATTGCGAAGTAGATTTTTCTCCAGTTAATTTTTGTGTCGATCATGAAAGCAGTATCGGATCATGTGTGGTGTCTATTATCTATTACGCAACTTGCTGTATTCCTCTATTGCACATCACATTCGTACGTAATACCATATTTTTAGTTAACCACCTTTTAGTATATAATAAAATGCAAATACGTGTGTCATATGCATAACATCTGAACGCAAACGTGTAACAGATCTATTTATAATTGCATATTAGTCGCAATGTGAGTGTTAATATACACTTACCAATATGTTTTAATGCGACAAAATATAAACATTCTGTAAAAAATAATCTACATAGTTTTTGTTATATTTGTGGTCAGTATACAATTGCAAACAAAAAAAAAGAGAATTAGCCAATCTATAAAAGAAATATACCCAAGATATTTGGCAAGATATCAACCTACATAACTACAGGAATATATGCAAATTTGGGTAATATCGGTACGTTTGATGCTATTATAAAGGAATGGAAAAACAAATACCCTAAAGGGATATATTTAGATCAGAACATCACCCTAAATTCTATCTTATATACTGATGACTTAGCACTCCTAACAGAAACAAAAGATGATCCACAGAAAGGGATATATACATTACAAAAAATCCGCCAAAAGTACGAAATGAAAATATCGGCAAGTAAAACCAAAACCATGGCTTTCCTGGGTAAATATCCAATTAGGACAAAAATAGTCATAAACGATACCGTACAGGAACAGGTTAAACACTTTAAATATTTAGGGTGCGGTGAATCTTATGATCGAAACAAAGATATAGGAGAAAAACTGAATAAATTCACACATATCTCTGGAACAATCAACAAACGTTAAAACACAAAACAAGAAAGGATACACAAATAAAATTTTACAAGACGATAGCAATACCAACCCTCTTATAGGGTAGTGAAACGTGGACAACAATGATAAAATAAGAAAGCAGGATACAGACACAAGAGATGAGATTTTAAAGAATAGTGGAAGGTTGCACAATATCTCATAGAATAAGAAATGTATATATAAGAACAGAACTAAACTTCTTCGACATAAATTAGAGAATGAAGGAAAAGAAAAATTCGTGGAAGGAATACGTAGAACGGATGCAAGTGACCAAATAAAAGATGGGTGCCTAAAACCTGAAATGAGAAAGAAGAAGATCGGTACACTTACGTGGATTAAGCCACTTGTTAGAATAAATTTCGAACGAAAACAGGAATAATGACCACCAAAACAACGAACATACACAGTATATTATTCAAAGCTAGAATGTAAATTCGGCAACATACTTCTAAAATAATAACGATTGCAACCACTATGTTGTTGATATATCGACTAGTCCATCTGCTCTTGAAACGCTACCTCACAAATAAATGATTAATTGGTGTGGTGTGGGGTTTACTCAGATGCCTCTTTTAAAATATTGAAAAACTTCTACCGAACTTCGACCCGGCGAAACACAACATTACCATCAATATGCGATGGCGAAGATTGAAAGTTTTGCAGAATTATAAGACTAACACAACTTTCTCATCAGGCACTACAGATTTTCGAAATTAGTAGAAATAACACAAACGTGGCGTAATGGTGCATCTAAACCGTTACAGTCTTGTCAGTTTTTGTGAGATAATTTTTCATTCAAAACTATAAGTTAAAACACACACAAGAAGTGCAAAATGAAAGATAGGAAATCATACAGTCGATTCCTCATAGACCATAACATCCTACGATTATTCAGCTACGAAAAATCAAGTCAGTTACCCCAAGAACATGTGAGGGTAGTCTGAAAAGTTACCAGACTAATGCGGAAACAAGTATTTTCGATTCAAATTCAATTTTATTTCTCAACCTGGCTCCCTTGTATATCAATACATTTTCCTCAGAGATGCACCCATGCTTTCAATCCATTAAAAAAGTAGTTGGTATCATGTTCTGCAAAATAGGCATTTACTAACGTGATGACCTCCTAATTCCATGAAAATCTGTTTCTGCCGATCGAAACTTTCAGCCTACGAAACAGAAAGTCACTAGGGACTAGATCTTATGAGTACGATGAATGATGAATGATGAATCAATTCAAACTACGTCAATCAATTAAAAAGAAACAGGAAACAAATGATAAGGCAAATGTTTCAAGTACTTCTGATAGAAAATACGAATTTAAAAAATTACGTACTATCTCGATCTTGGGAGTAGTGCTGTATCGAAAAATAAGAGAAATTGTAAAAAAATCGTTTATTATCAAAAGGGACAAGTCATTTTAATAGGTTTTTAGAAAAAGAGAAAAAGCACCCCAAGTGAGTTTTTGTTTCAATATTTAACTGGATCAGTTTTGCTAATATTTTTTTCGTTTTCTAACTAAAAATTATACTATAAAATATATCTCAAATTGGCCGAAAACAAAACTTAGTCTGTTTTGATAATAAGGGATTGAATTACTATCGCGGACACCTTTTAGGTGATGCATACTTTATCCGGTTAACTATGAGTGGTACAAGTCATAAACTATATAGAAGCAAAATATTGCGAACAACGTGAAATTGTTATATACCCCGTGATCAATATTTAGCGAAAGATATTGATGGAGGGCAATAAAGTGAAGAATTATATAAACCAATTGTGGCCATGAACACACTAAAGTTAATACAAAAATAGCGTAGCAAACAAAACCATGTCTAATGACCATTTTGTAAAGATGGAAGAAGAGAAAATATATATGCTTCAGCATCTGTCAAGGCTTGTTGCATACAGTTTCCGATATATTGTAATGTATATATGCTTTAAATGGTTTTAATATGGACGTGACTGCCCCATGTTAAAGGTATTTTATTTGTATTGACGTAGATGCTAATTACATCAATGTGGCCGAACTGTTATAGTTTTTTTCCTTCTGTTTTGAACTGCGTGCCATTTCAGTATATACGATGTACCTATCACTGCCATCGAAAATTAGCTATCATGGAAAAGCGGTATAAAAGAAAAAAATCCTATCGACGTGGTTCGTAAAATTTGCTAAAGTATTCTGAGACACTCCTGAAGAGTGTGTAATAAAGAAGAAAGAACAATGAAAGTGTTTTCACTATTTATCACACATTTATTTAAATTTGGAAGTATAAAAAAACAACTACTTCTAGCATTCACCCTCCAATAGTCAAAAGTATATAGAAAAAGAAGTAAAATGAAAATAAAAATAAAAAGTGACGGGAAAAAATGTCACGTTTCGGTACCAGAAACAGTTCGTTTATTAATGAGTCTTGTCGCGAAAGCCTACGTATTCATTTAGAAAGTTTAAAATTTAACCTATTACAGCGCAAGCGGATCCGAAAAAAAAATTTAAAAATGATAGATAGTTTGTGCTGATTTCGCTTTTTAACAAATTAATTACAAACGAACTTTGACCTTAAAAGCTCTAAAAAAGGGTCGATGAAAATCTGCAAAATATCATTTCAGCATATTAACGAAAAAAGCTACATTTTCGGTTATCCTCATCCGATGAAATACGTATACGTTTGTATATACATATATATGTATATAGTTTCTCAAAAAGGCACAACAATTACCGAGCAATGACTAAGCATTTAAACAATTTAGTCAGGGTCTGGCGTACTCATGCGAGAGTTAATTGTCGAAAATTTAACAGGACCAAATAAATCCTTTGACGGCATCTCTGCTCCTTAATGAAACAATTAAAGGTCGTTTCTTTTTCTCTCGTGCATCATACCGACCGACAGATTCATTTGTACCAATTTCAGTCTATGGGGATTTTATTATCTATACGCCTTCGCTGCATTGCTCTTTACTCGATATCATTGACTCATTCATGTTAGTGGCTGTGCTCGCGTATGGGGTGGTCGAAGCATACTACAGCTGATACATGTCACTTTTGATGATAGAAAGTTGGTACAATGGTTATTAATTAACAATTGTTAACTTGGTTTACTTTTAATTACAAGTAACTGCTCGGAAGCTCTTGGAAAATAAACAAGCAATTAGATTAATATGAGGCCTTCGTTGGATTTTATAACGATAAATTATAATTTTCCTTCTAATTACCAACGCTTTAAAATTTCCGAAAAAATTTCGGTTCCAGTAAGATTTGAACTTACGCCACTTGGCATTAAAAGCACATTATGTCTGCTCGGATATTATGACATCTACAGGCATTACGGCATTTACGTGTTAAAAGCGTTTTGTTTCTACAGTGGTTTAGTGGTAAGACGTTCGACCGTAAAGCAAGAGGGAGTACGTCTTAACATGGGGCAGTCACTTCCATATTAAAACCATTTAAAGCATATATACATTACAATATATCGGAAACTGTATGCAGCAAGCCTTGACAGATGCTGAAGCATATACATTTTCTCTTCTTCCATCTTTACAAAATGGTCATTACACATGGTTTTTGTTTGCTACGTTATTTTTGTATTAACTTTAGTGTGTTCACGGCCACAATTGGTTTATATAATTCTTCACTTTATTGCCCTCCATCAATATCTTTCGCTAAATATTGATTACGGGGTATATAACAATTTCGCGTTGTTCGCAATATTTTGCTTGTATATAGTTTATGACTTGTACCACTCATAGTTAACCGGATAAAGTATGCATCACCTAGAAGGTGTCCGCGATAGTAATTCAATCGCTTATTATCAAAACAGACTAAGTTTTGTTTTCGGCCAATTTGAGATATATTTTATAGTATAATTTTTAGTTAGAAAACAAAAAAAATATTAGCAAAACTGATCCAGTTAAATATTGAAACAGAGTTTTTGTTTGGGGTGCTTTTTCTCTTTTTCTAAAAACCTATTAAAATGACTTGTCCCTTTTGATAATAAACGATTCATTATTTTTTTACAATTTCTCTTATTTTTCGATACAGCAGTACTCCCAAGATCGAGATAGTACGTAATTTTTTAAATTCGTATTTTCTATCAGAAGTACTTGAAGCATTTACCTTATCATTTGTTTCCTGTTTCTTTTTAATTGAATGACGTAGTTTGAATTGATTCATCATTCATCGTACTCACAATATCTAGTCCCTAGTGACTTTCTGTTTCCTAGGCTGAAAGTTTCGATCGGCAGAAACAGATTTTCATGGAATCAGGAGGTCATCACGTTCGTAAATGCCTATTTTGCAGAACAGGATACCAACTACTTTTTGAATGGATTGAAAGCATGGGTGCATCTCTGAGGAAAGTGTATTGATATACAAGGGAGCCAGGTTGAGAAATAAAATTGAATATGAATCGAAAATACTTGTTTCCGCATTAGTCTGGTAACTTTTCAGACTACCCTCACATGTTCTTGGGGTAACTGACTTGATTTTTCGTAGCTGAATAATCGTAGGATGTTATGGTCTATGAGGAATCGACTCTATGATTTCCTATCTTTCATTTTGCACTTCTTGTGTGTGTTTTAACTTATAGTTTTGAATGAAAAATTATCTCACAAAAACTGACAAGACTGTAATGGTTTAGATGCACCATCACGCCACGTTTGTGTTATTTCTACTAATTTCGAAAATCTGTAGTGCCTGATGAGAAAGTTGTGTTAGTCTTATAATTCTGCAAAACTTTCATTCTTCGCCATCGCATATTGATGGTCATGTTGTGTTTCGCCGGGTCGAAGTTCGGTAGAAGTTTTTCAATATTTTAAAAGAGGCATCTGAATAAACCCCACATCACACCAATTAATCATTTATTTGGGACGTAGCGTTTCAAGAGCATATGGACTAGTCGATTTCTCAACAACATAGTGGTTGCATTACAACATTTACGTGTTAAAAGCGTTTTGTTTCTGCAGTGGTGTAGTGGTAAGACGTTCGACCGTAAAGCAAGAGGGAGTACGTTCAAATCTTACCGAGACGGACATTTTTTCACAAATTTTAAAACGTTGGTAATTACAAGGGAAATTATTATCCATCAAGGTATTGGATATAATAGAACATTCGAATTATACGTGTAGTGAAAACTTAAGCATACTTTGGGGATACTTCAAGGACCTGGTAATTTCCTTAATTTCGCAACACCGTATACACTTAAGAAGGCCCTGATGTGTATCAACTTTCACTATCATTCATCATCTTACCTTCGTAAAGTAAAAACTTAGAATGTGCGCTACTGCTTATAAACTTAGAATCACCTTGAAAAATCTGCATTAAACACAAAATAAATTACAATAATTAGAGTTGCTGTTTGGGCTATTTCCATCGTTTGTTGAACTTACATAAGTCCAATTGAACTTATGTAGACCGGCGTTTCGGTAGTTGTCTTTAAGGTAGCCCTGAGAAAGTCTATTACTTGTCAGATTCATTATATGTTCGATTGATTTTTTGTCTGACGTGTATGTCTTCCGTATTTTTTATTAGCGAATCTTGTCGTATATGGTGATCGAACTCGATTTACTTTTCCCCGAATTTCGTATTCGGTCACAGAAATTACTATGTTAAACTTATATTTAAACAATATCCTGCGCAGAAGCGGGTGCGCAGTAGACCGATTTGTTTGCGCATGAGCGGTTGTGTATTCCGCTGATCCTTCTCCATTCTGCGGGGTCGGTCTGCGTATGCTTTTATAATGCTTCTGTCCTCGATATCTCGATTTACCAGTTTTCGGCTAGTACCTTCTTTGATCATAGGGAACCAGACGTTCTCTGTCTCTAGGCTTAGTGTGCTAATGGCGGTTGATGTAATGGCCATATATCCTGTTTCTTCTTTCTTTTTGTGGTGCTGTCTTCTTTATACAGGATTACTGCGTTGTTCCACGCAATTCTATGATCCTCTTCCCAATCATGTAGAGCCATTCGTGACTTATCCGTTTCCCCCATCCGAACTTGCCTCTAATGTTCTTTGTTTGTGACTATTAGGGGTCTGCTGGTTTCTCCTATGTATGACCGTCAACGTTCGCACGGTATTTTGTATACACAGTTCTTAGTTTTCTGATTTTAGTTGTCCGGCTTCGTTTTTGTTAACTTACACCTGTTCATATTTGAGGTTTTGATGGCCGTTCTGATTTTATAGTCGTTGCTTATTCTTCCGATTTTCTCCGACAGGCCTTTAACGTACGGAATTGTTGTAATATATAAATTTGGTTGTCGTTCTATACTTACGTATTGCCTCGACAGCAGCTCTAATTATTATGATAATTCATTGTCAACAATATTACGCCAAGAGTTATAAATTACAATACTAAAACAAAGAATAGTACGTCAGGTTTACATTATTTCTGTATCAATTTTAACACACTCAGAATAGACTTGGATTCATTTAACATAATTTTCTGTGCTGTGCGATTGTGGTAGGTAAACGATATTTTTGATGACTCCCACTCCTTCCTGGCGTATAAATTTTTTGCACAGCTTCAAAGATGTTTGGGGGTTTCTACTGTGCTACGCTCAACGACAAACCAAATGAAATACAATACTCTCAGATATTACTCCAGTGCATACCTAATTTCCGACTCCATTAACAGTAAAGTAACCTCACGAAACTCTTTCGTGTTTTGCAGATGTCTTCCTATCAGCTTTTACTCCTTAGTCTACCAGGAAAGCAGCATACCATAAAAATGTTTTTATGCTGCAAAAATTATTTTCCTTTTTGGAAAAATTATAACGCCATGCCTCCTACGTGTGCATTAGTCCTACCATAAGTTAAACAAAAGCTCTTGGATCCTTTATACTCGGCCAGTAGGCTTGACCATGGATAATAATAAAGAACAAAACATAACATAATAAAGATAAAGCATGTTTTCACTCCCAAAGAATAGATAACACAAAATTATTAACTTTTTGAAATATTTTGAGTAATTATTTCCAACGTTCCTGGCTATCTCTTGTGATTATTAAGAAAAGCATAAAAAAAAACTTAAAAAATATTTTCATGGTAAAAAATCGAATATAAATATTAACTTTAACTTTTAACAAAGTGCTAATCACTAGTATTTCTTTCAAAAACGATCTTCATTATCGTGCACCAGAGAAAAATAGGAAACGCTTTTTCGCAGCTCGAAAAATGACGCGCGAAAGTGAGAAAAAAACTGCGGAAAATTAATCAACAAAGATAAAGCAGTTACAACACGTCCGGACGGAATGAGTGCCCGGAATAATTTGATTTCTATATTGAATTCTGTTTGAAGTTGGCCGCTAGATTGCGTTTAGTTGGCACTAATTGAAATTGACGAAAAAATAATTAATTTTCTCTCTTTGTTTTCGCTATTCTGCGTCCCTCGCGTTACTTGTCAGCTCCACTGTTGACGAGAATATGCTACACATGAACCTGTTAGTTTGTATGAATCCTGCCGATTAAGTTAGAATGAATATCTTCTTGTATTACAGTAAATAGCAAGCCGATTTACAATTTTTGTATATAATAAGTAGTCAATTATATAAAATTTTAAATTTTGTTTTTTTAAACTATCGTTTTAAACTATTTTGCAGTTAGATTTAAATATTATAGGGTTTCACTGCTCTTGCCTTTAGTACAGAAGGATTTAAGCAATTGAATATAATAAAGGAAGAATCTTGATTAAAAAAATATAGAAGGAAAAATCAAAAATATTTCCATTAATTGTACACATTTTAAATTAAAGTAAATAAAGGAAACTTCACAAAGAAATATATAAAATTTCTATACTGTAAAAGATAGCAGCATTTTCATATTTTTAATAGTAATAGTACATCATTCTTAACATAATTAGGCTTAATTTGGCTGGTTATTGTAAATATTTTGTAAGATTACTAAGTTTATTGTGAAACACTGTTATATTTAATACAAAATAAAGTTTTCTGGATGTAATTGGAAAATATATAAGTGCGAAAGTAAATTTACACCAACGATGTAAACTCACCATATTCTTGTTACAATGTAATGTACGTATACATAGATTTTGCTTTACATTTGATGTCTTATTTCTCAACTTCACAGTCAACAGTTGATCTAAGATTTGAGTCACGAAGTTTCTAAGATATATTGTGTTTAAAATTGATTTAGACGAAAGTGAATGCAGAAATGAAAAACCGAAGTTTTTGCAATTTCGGATGATTACTTTCACCTTCTTGTATTCTCAGATTTTCCTCGTACTTTTTTTGTCATTGTCATTGTTTCTACCGCGTACACGATTATTGGTTGTATTATTGTTTTATAGATTCTCATTTTTGTTTTTTTCCTCAATATTTTATTTTTTAATAGTTCTCTATTATCCTGGTAAGCTTTGTTTATATTCATCATTCCTTCCCTTATCTTTGTATCTCTACTGCCGTAGCTTGTAATAATTATCCCTAAGTATTTAAAAGTAGACACCACTTCAAAAGTATAGTTTCACCAATACTCACAAGAATCTACTTGAATCATCTAAAAAAGCGCAAAATTGACGACTGTACTGTATGTAAAAGTAATATAATTGTGTAAGTCAAAGATCTACGACTATTGCAAAAGCACAAGTCTAGAAAGTTAATAAACAAGAAAATTGAAAAAAACGCATTATAGTGAAAAAATTATGGACAAATTAGTAGTAACAACTACTTTAATCAAATATTTATTTCCAATAGGATCATCAACTCAATTGACACTTAAGTATACGTCATTAATGCGTTGGTGGACCACTCTAGTTCGTTTAAGATTCCGTTTTTACCGACGTGTTGGTCAGTGTATTTTCAGTTACACCATTCGCCGCTGAGAAAATAAGTAACAGCGAGGTAATGAAGGAATAAAGTCATGACACACTATGTCCACATTAGAACTGCATTCCGATTTGAGATGAATTATCAACTGATTACCTTGACCAAAATTTCCCGGGAGTCTACTTGGTAATATTCATTAACATTACCCAACAAACGTCAACGGAATTTTTTGTAACTATTTCCAGATGTTTGTTGCTATCCTGCAAGTTGGGACATTGGACTTCAGTCCTTAGGGTTTAAGAATAGTTTCACGAATTTAGTATACAAGAGATAAGGACATGTTTGGGAACATATTCTCCGTTGTTTAGGATTTACTTTTTTGTGCTTTCTTTGTGTACAATCGGATTATCATTTTATCATTTATTAAGTACATAACTTAATGCAGCGCTTGAAGATCGTATACCGATAAATTCAACATAAAAGATGCGCATATTTTTTGAATCAACGTATCATTGTATAATTACCGTATCTATTTACATTTATATTCTAGATTCCTATCATAAGATTATGTCACTTTCTTCATAGTAAATAAATAAAGTGATACGTAATCTATCATATTATATGAAGATTAGGTTTCTTTCACGTTCACACATTTTTATTTGAATTTTTTAAGTGGGTACCTTTATGTATTCGATTATATAGAAAGAAAAGACCTTTTTCCTTTATGTTGAAAACGAAGATAATTTTTTGGATAGAAGATTGTGTACAAATAGCTTTACGCTATCTGCATGTTAACTATATAAATGATACTGAAAATATTCTACCAATAATTTGATTTTTGAAATGAAAATCGTTTCGAAATCATATTTCCAATTACTAATGCAGATAATCATCAATTTAGATAAAAAGGATTAGAAAATATTTCAAATTACATATTTGCAAAAATAAATTTTGTTACTCAGATAACAGTGATCTACTTGTAGGTTTAATGTGAAAGGAAAAGAAACAGTATGAATATCTTAGATACCAGTTTATTTTCTTTTAGTAAGTATGATTTCGTTTTCGTTCCACTGGAGGAATAGGAACATTTCCAAAACCAGATTCGAAATGGGAATGGTACTCTATAATTCAATTTTGTTTTCTTTAATAAATTTAAATAAAATTTAAAGCACACTCTCCAGGAGTTAATCGCCAGCAAACTTGATACGTTGTAAGGAACTGGGAACCCAGCTTTAATGAGGGATTCTATCAATAAAGAGGATGGTTTCTTGAAGGAAGGATATCCAAGAAAATTGTGGTTTGTCGCCCTCTAAAGAGCAAGGGCAATAAGGTGAATTCAAAGCTCCAATACGGAAAAGATATTCTTCAACCGGGCAGTGACCTTACCACATTCTGTTAAAGCTAGTAAAAGACCCTCTAGCAGCGCCATGTATTTGGAAGTGCCATGGAACATCATTAACTCTAGGTTAGATGATAAATAGCGTCTTTCCTTTTGTTTTCGCCGATTCCTGCCACCAAGATTTCCATTCTAAAAATATCTTGAAGCAATTTCTAGAATCCGGTTGGATTAGCGATGGTTCCAAGTGACGGCCAAGTGTACCGAGTTAATCTGCCTTCTTATTTCCTTTGATTCCTTTATTTATTGCCCCTAAGCACAGTTAAGGTTTGACAAATGAAAATCCACCTTTATTCGAAATGTTATTTATTCGAATTAGTGCGTACAAAATAAGTTTTTTATATTTATATATAGGAAAAATAATGAAAAGGAATGATTCTCGTATTCCAACTGCTCATCAAAACTTGAGCCTCTTTATTTAATTTCCATTAGTTTGTGTGATCGTTGTTCATTCTTACCTGATTAAGAACTATAAAGAGCAGAGAATGAAATGTAAATGAATTAATTTGTTATTAATAAACGACTTTAAAATTTTCGATAAAGTAATCAATTGATAACTACTGACGTAAGAAATGCTATTCCGAAATGATATATTGCAACTGTTATTGGAAAATGACAAAGTGAAATTCCGTTTATAATTAAAAAAAGCTCTTTGAATTATAGCGGCATGAGTATATTGATTATTTTGGAAATGATAGAATTATATGAGTACATTATTATTGTATGCATATTTGTTTCACTGCGAATTTGACCTTCACAGATCAATGATTTACAACCACACAAACATTTTAGATTTAGATATTACTTTGGTTTTTTTATATTTAACAATTTCATTCATAACATGTGTACTGAAAGTCTGTTGAAGGCGACATACTTTTTATTTTTTTTCCTTCTGTAAAATGCATAGATCACCTTCAGGCATTCCTCTCTAAGAAAATGTAATGTTCCTGAACGAAAAATCGTAACCAAATATTTTCTTCTATGCAAAGAGTCTATAGAATGAATGCAAAGAATTTACAAATCTATCAATACGTTTGCTATGCCTATATTTTATTACATATTTGTAATGTCCAGTCACAGATATGAGCAAGCCACTGTAACAAGAACAATATTAAGATAATATAGATACCACATCCAAAATTGTCAAGGATACAGGAGGATACTAAATAACGTTTATTATATACATCAAAAATCAGCATTGCTAATGGCAGAGCTTTTCCAAAGCAATGTTTTACCAAACAATTTTCCAAACAGACAATAACTGCATTATATTAAAATTTGCTAAACCAGAAGTAATATATACATCTATGCGGTATAAAAGGTACGGAGATGAAAGAAAGAAGTGGAATACTTCACCATAATCCTTTCCACAACACTACAATATCCGATAGACATACTAAACAGAATTCAGTTTTACTACTGAAGATGATGGTTTAGTTAACGAAACGTGCTTTTAGCATTAGTGAACTGTTGTAGTAAGAGTGGTAGTGAACTGGTTCACTGTTCTACTGCAACAGTGTTTGACTTGATTTGATGATTTATGGAAGAAGAAACAATTCCACACACAGAAAACATCTTACCACATTATAACGTAAAATAACCTGTAACGTATGTAACAAAATGGATTTCTTGTTCCCAAAATGGAAGAATTTATAATCCCAAAACTTAAAATACATTTTAGAAAACAATACAATTCCGACCTTTAAACGCTGAAAACCCGAAAAAAAATTAGAGGATGACCACCTCCTCATACTATTACCATAAACAAAATATAAAGAACGCTATGATACATTGAAAAATAGGGCAAAAGCTTCATTTATGTGCCATTTGCCATGTGGCATTGTAAATATGATCAGCTCCATTCTTCTCACTCAGAGTAAAAACTCTCATATCATTTCTTAGGTCACGCCCTCTCAAAACAATAGAATCCATACATATCCTAGGATTGAACATATGAATGATAATGCTACTACAGAAATCAGTTTTGTCAGCGACTAGTAGGTAATTAGCCAAAAAACTGTCGATATAAAATATGTAATTTCAATATTGTCATCATCTTGGGGCAGAGCTCCCCAACAAGCAAAACCAATCCAGTAAGCTATGAAAAAAAGCATAAGAATAATACCTTCGTGTATTTCATATTATAAAAGAAAGCAACAAAAAGAAAATATTTATATTTGAAACAATAAACGCCAAGGCGTTCACTTGTGTAATAGAACTTTTCTGAATCCATGTGAAAGCTTTCTTTATAGCATACATATTCGTAATTGTCCTCATAATTACGCAGATGTTCATTATATATAATGCATCCGTAGAATATTGTACTACCCATCGCAATAAACTCTACCCCACACAAATTAATAATTTATACGCAACGCAGCGTTTCAAGAGCACGCGGACTTTCATCGTCAATCGTGTCACACTCGAACAATATTAGAAGAATTATAATCATTTAGATATTCCATGATAGGAAGTTGTGTTGTCCTATTGAATCTGTCTTTAATAGTACACATTCATAGAATGCTATACAGAATTGATTATAAAATGAGCATTTTAATAAAGCGCAAAAATATTCTAGAATCGGATCGCACTATTGGTAGTAATTGTAACAACTAATCCTACAACATTTTAGATACTAATAATTACCAACATGGTAATTGTGAAAGTAAAGTGGATGATTGTCAACGCTTTCATATATATTGCGAAAAATATGGATATTAAACCAGTGGACCTCCAACCCGTACCAGAGTAATTGCATATTCAATTCAAAAAGAAAAACGCAAGTCATCCACCTGTAAATGCAAGGAAAATGGGAGAATACAAGAGCTATTATCGGCAATTGCGTTTGCAATTGTATGACGAACATATACAAACACAGGGTGGCACAGGGAAACTGGACACTTTGAATACGGTAGTGGCAGTCCTGTGGAGTTGGTAAAAAGATGGAAGGTAGCATCAGATTGCGTGCAATTACTCGCCATTTAGCAATATGGACGTGCATTTGCCGTGAAGGCATTTTACAAAAATGGTGATCGTGTTACAGCTGCTCAACGGGCATTCCGGTGTACGATTTTCTTCTTGTGGAACCCCTTCAAAAGCAAAGTGTACTCCACTCAGCCAGCAGACAATGGCTGAGTTTGAGAAGAAATTATTGCAATACTCCTGGAACAGTTTTAACGTGCCATACAAAATCTCAACATTCGCTTCTAGGAATGGATACGTTCAAGAGGCTATGATCTTATGGACATTAAGAATTGAAATTGTTATGGTGAGACACTGGTGCATAACTTACTTTTTTTCTATAACAATAACACTTGTAAATTCATTGGTTTTGCTTCAGTGAGGGTTCATTCAAAAATTACCGTTTTCTTGTACCACCCTGTACTTATTAGGTGTAAAGCCTGCAGTTTTTTACCCAGTCATGTTAGATACGATATTATGTGCTGTCAATAACGGAGAAGGTGTAGTTAATTTCTCAAAGAATACACTCCACAGATTGTTGAAAGACATTGGTTTTTCTCGAAAAGTTTCGAAAGAGAGTAATGTTAATGGACCGTGATGATGCAAGAAGATGGCATGTAATCGTAATAAATGGAGAAATATTGTGTTTACTGATGACACTTTGTATTGAGAGCACTGTAAATATATCTTGACAGGATTTCATTAAGGATCTGGATAGAGACATTAACAACACCAACGGATCGGAAACAACGATAAACCCCTATTAATGCTTGTAATGAGAATGGATTCGTTATGGATGTTGGAACTTCTTTGGTTCCCCTGATGAGATCTATACAGAATTATATGAAGACAGGTTCTTAAACTTAAAAGGTTTATTGCCTAATTTGCCCGTTAATTCGCCACAGTCGCAAGACAAATAAAATACCTACTATGACCACTAAAAAACGTATATATTATTGTCAAGAATTTAGGTTTCTGGGTTGAAACTGCGTCGTAATTGCATGATGTCTGTCGATATTTCGCTCTCAATTGTACGAAGCTCGTTCTGGAAACTACATGCAGCAGCCCAGAAAGAGCTCCATACAATTGGGGGCGAAACGTTAGCAGATTCATGCTATTTCAACCTGGAAACTTAAATTCTTTACCATTAGAAGACATGAAATTTCGTTGGACAAACTTCAAAGGCATTGATTTTGCGAAAGGAATATTAAAATGTGGTTATTATATATGTACTTCACGAAGCCGCTACTAAAATGGGACATACTGTATTATGCTTGCTTGTGTTTTAAGTGCACTTGAAATAGTGTGTGTATAGAATAAAAGCTATATTAAGCATAATAACTCTTTATTTAAAGCAAACGAAATATTTTACGTTTAATTTTCTACTTTTCCTGGCAATTAGTACACTTTAATTAATTAATTAAGATATGCGGAAGCTGGAAGAACTATAAGTACATCCAAAAGGTTTTATTATTCACTTCTTATCTAGATCTTCTTCGGCTTAGTCATCGGACACCATCTAAGTTATATTGTTTTCAATTTGAAATTAACATACTTGCTTTAATACTTTTATATTGTAAATCACCTATTAACACATTTTATTTTTCTTGTAATAAACAGAATAAAACGATTTTTCAAATTATTTACCAATGAAAAAAAACTTAAACTGATGTTATTATCGCTCTTTATATTTGTTTCTCATGCATTATATTAAAACAAACCTTTCTGAAAATAAAATTTGTCACAACGGTACCAATATCATATCGAGTACCAACCAATTACTTGAAATAAACGTTTAGCGCTATCTCCTTAAGAGCATTACCTCGAAGCTTGAGTGATATATTATCTACAGGAGAAACAGGTGTTACTTGTGTTACTTACCAATTCATAATATTCAAAAAAAAAGAGACGGGCGAAGATACGTTGGCAATTATTACAATAAGGTTATGTCTAAGATATTATAGGATTAATTGATATAATTATATTTAATAGCGCGATACAATTCTCGAATATTTTAACATTATTATGTTATTGTAGTGCTTCATTGTATAGCAAATTCTACTAAGTATATTTTATGGAGATGATTGCCTTAAATTTTACGTGTATACAACAAATAGGCGATCTTTTACTGTAACATAGTAAGTTCTATATATCTTCCTGCATAGCATTCTATTAAGCTGAGACTTAATAGGAGATCACAACTTCCTTTGACGGAATATCTAAATAATTATGAATAGGTTACTCCTTGGTTAGAATTTGAATGTGAAAAATTACCTCATTATATCATTCGAGTATCAACAAGGTGCCAATTATTTAGTATAAATGTATTTACACAATTTGAATATTTAAGTAAACCTGAAAACCATTAAAAAACCTTATTTTTCATTGTTTTCTTCACGAATACAATTCATTATTCTTTAGCATTCTTTAGATGGAAGTACTAGAGTTGCGTTGGAATATTATAACAAAATAAACTTGGAAAATCCACTACACAACATAGCAACAGAGAACAACTGTTCTGTGTAATTTTTTTGAGAAAAGGATGCTATATACTAAGTTTGGAGCACACTATCCTTACAAATTATACTATATACCACAGATAGTAATATTTATTGATGAATCTTTAAATAAATATTTGATATACGTGAATACACAAATCAAGATTCTGCATTTCTTAATTTTTACATCCTTTGGCACCTTACAAAGCGGTCCCAAAATAATTGCTTATACATAGAAATGTTTCCAACACCCAACAGAATTGTTACATTATAATTTAACAAATACCATTAGAATTTTCTACACTTCAAAATTTCCTTCAGCATCACAGGAATTTAGACATAAGTTAATTTTACAATAAGTTCAGTTCTTTATTGTAGAATTTTTTACATACTTATCAATTTTACTTTTTATACCATCCGAACAGAAATCTCAACTACTAAGGATCTGACTTACCATCTCGTCCTTTCGGCGTGACGATTCGAAAAGCGCTATTGCTAGGCGGTGTGCTTGCAACTGAATCGGAAACATCTACCGGACTCCCGGAACTTTCTCGTATACCGCTACTGTAGTCCAGGGGCATCGACGAATGTGCACTCAATTCTAAAGTCATTTTACGCGGCCAATGTCCCAAAATATATACAAATCGAATTGAACGCAAACAAGTATGAATTTCGTCCGCAAAAATCACAGCCGAACATTCGCACGTCGTTTCATCTTTTCCGCTTCTGTGCGGCGCTCATGTCGTGGCGTGGAGTGAAATGTTCCGGCATCTAGCAGGCGACGTCGTGGAATGCTTTCGAGGTTAGGTAAGATCGGGAAAAACAAAATACTAACGCGTACGCAATATAGTCCGGACGCTCGATCCGGTCCGAACGGTGATGCTGTGCGTGATACGAGACGGCGGGATTACACCGGGTTACAATCAAAAAATGATAAACAAATGAACGTATCGGGAGGACTCCACACCGACTAGATCTTATTTTAACCGAGAAGCGACTGTTCAAAACGGTGGTCGTGGATTCTATTGCCGTTTCGGAGTTTATCACAGTACGTCCCATGGACGCGGGAAACTCGACCTAAGTTCCCCGATACATAAGCTCTAAGGCGGGGCTACTAGCCCAACCCACCGTGACAAATGTAATTCTAGCACCATGCTACTGCTATCATTACATTTATTAGTATCGCAATCGTCGATTTTACATTTACGCATTAATTTGTTAAAATTTCCAAACATGGAGTTGCTACAAAATATTTTTTTATCAAGAAAAAAAAAATAGAAAAAAGGAAAACAAAACATTATCGGAAAATATATATTTCATCATTGACATAGGAGATTCTTTCTCACTTTTAAGATTTCGTCATTTTTTCCCTAGATATGTCAGATTCATATACATATGCAGGCGTCTTGATTATTAGACACATTCATTTTATTCGCCAAGTTTTGTTCGTGCGTTGAAGTGCTTTGGTTTGGCCGGTAGCGGGTCGACGTCGGGTAGTGATTGGCCGGAATTATAAGCTGCCTGCCCCCACCTCCTTTGCGCCCTATGTGCCACTTTAAATTCGGCTTTTGTGCGTCCGACCTAACTATGGTGTGCTAGGGTTTAGTACGGTTGTAGATTGAAAATTTAAATCGCCCAACATTTGCGTGTGAGATATACTTTGTAAAAAGAATGTCTCAAATGTTCCATAAAATTTTAATTTCATTGATTAATTTCTAGTAAAAATTACTAATTTTTACTAGAAATTATTTGATCAATAGTAATTTCATTTCATTCAACAGATGACAACAATAATTAACAATTTCTTCACAGCAGCAATACGACACGGAGAATGCCAGAGGACGCTCTGTGCAACTGAAAGCGAAACCTCGGCAGACTCATGCAATTACGACACGTTTTCAACCCGGAAACATAAATTAAAAGAAAATTATAATTAAATTCATTTATTTAAATGTTTTCAGAAGAAAATTAAGATACGAGTAGACGCCATAAATTCTCAGCATGACATAGAAAAAAGATTTTATTTTTCAATGTAATCTCCCCTAACTTCTATACATGTATTACAACGATTAATTAATAATTCGATACCCTTGTAAAAAGAAATCTGAAGTTTCTTCGTTAAAATGTCCTATAACAGCTGCTTGCAACTCACTGTCGTCTTTTTCTTAAATTAGGAAACAAATAGAGGTCGCAAGGAGCCATATCCGGACTAGACGGTGGATGGTAGCTAGGCGGCAGTATAGACGGATGCATTGTCGTGCAATAATCGCACACCTTTTGTCGATTTTCAACGATATTTTGTACGAATACTCTCCCTTAATTTATTCAAGACGCAAAGACGCATAATATTTGCCGTTTACGGTTGTATTGCGCTCTTTAAAGTCAATTAGTAAAATGCCCTCACAACCCCAGAATATTGTGGCCATCACCCTCTTCGTTGATTGAACAACTTTCGCCTTTCTGGGACAAAATTCATCAGGTCGATTCATCATGAGATTAATCACCGTAAACGCCGTCTAAATGTTGTTTTATGTGATTAGGTGTACACCCTTCTTTTGTTAAAAATTTGATAACTGCGCGGTATTCAATTTTCATTACTTCAGACACTTTCATGTGCTAACCACGTTGGTTGGCTGGCTACTAAAGACTACTACTCTTTGAACCGTCATGCGTGCCATGATGGAGTTTGAACACGCTTGAACCTGTATAAACTTGTCAAGGCGAGAATTTATGGTGCCTACTTCGTATGATGGAGAATTTCTTTTTCATATCCTGTACGAAATTTTGTTGCAACTTGTTCATAACCTGCACCAACCTCTCTAGTTTTTTTTAACTACAGGGTTTCTACTTGTCATCTGTCAAATAATTATAGGTATTGTAGTACAAAAAAGTAAACTGCAATAAATTTAAGAAGTAATCTTAAACTAGAACATGCTTTGTTAAATTATGAATATTGTTAATTGTAATTCAGTTACATTTTATCTGTATATCGGGTTAGTTTTCTTAATATCTGGGGCAAATTATGTATGTAAGTTAATACTGAACTACAAAGAAACACAAATGCAAGAAAAAATAACAATAAAAAATGTATTACATTCTATACAGAAAATATTTCCAATAATAGTAACCCGAAACAGCGAAATTTGTATAGGTCCATTAACACAAAATTAATAAATAAAATAAATGCATAAAAAATTCATAATTCTTAATAGTGAGTGTTAGATGCTCTATTCAAAATAACTTCACACATGCAGGTTTTCACACTGTCTATCAGTTTGTTAAATGTTGAAATAGGAATCATTCCAACACCTCATTATCGCAGATTTTAGATATTTGACGATATCGTATTGTTTGTTTTGCGTCGACAGTCTTGCGTCGGCATTTGTTCACCAAAGTCATTCAGAACCATTTCCTGAAGTTGTATATAAAAATTAAAATTCATTGACGTAGAAATAAAACATCTAAGGGTTTTATTGTTACAGGTAAAAACCGCCCTATTACTATTACATTACCACCGCCAAAATTTCTGCTTATCGCAACTTCAGTATTCTTACGCAAATCGTGACAATATCCCATTTCATGTAATCTTGCGTAAACTTCAGTTTTTCCTGTTTATATATCTCTTTTAAAGGTGGTTTTGAATCCATTTTTAGCCATCAAAAACGTTTACGGCCGGATAAAATTTGTAGTACACGTCTGTTTGTTATTGATAAATTTAAATTACACGGTTACATTACGTACGAGAAGAGGCTAACCAAAATATCGATGAGTTGGTGTTTTATTACTCCTCTTAGTGCGTTTTTTGTTATAGGAATTGCCCAACTTTATAAAATTGTCGGTGGGATGATGAGATCGTTCTATTTTCTTAGCTAAGACTTGATTGGAAAACCCTACCTCTTTATAACAATTTATTTTTGTTTTTTCCTCAGCGGATACCAATTTACCCTCTAGCATTTTTATTAACTGATATGTATACTTCGATAATATATATATATATTATTAATAAATAAACTTTTAAAAATGTTTAAAGGTTTTATCTTCTTTTTCACTGAAAGGTAATGCCTGATTTCGTAGGATGTCTGTCTAACTATGTGGACCTATAGAAATTTCGCTATTTTGAGTTACAGTTATTCTAAATATTTCCTGTATAAGGAGTTACGATATTTTTAATGTTATTTTCTCTTGCATTTGTGTTTCTTTGTAGTTCAGCATTAACTTCGATGTACAATTTGCCGAAGATATTAAGATACGTTAAATAATAAGTTACAGAAATAAAATTTGTGTTGAAGTTTTTTGTAAATATTATCGCATAACTCAAATAAAAAAAATTCCCTTGAAAATGTTTCCAGAACGGACTTAGCAACCTTATTAAGATTGCGCGATAAGGAATTTACAATTAACTGCGCAAAGAAATCAAAAGCATTTTCCTTGTTCTCCTTTGGCATTTAATACATCGTACGGAAGCACTTTTCGCTTTACTTCAACACCTCTTGATTTGTTCTTAATAGATTCTGCAGAGCTTTGTAATTTCCGGGTCGCCGTGAAAAGTACCGTAGCACCGTAGCGACGTTCCCCATTCCAGCTTCCCCAGAAAATCTTTGATGTTTCCGAGTTTAATTGAAAAGATCCTGGAACGCTCAAAATAGCATTTTTCCTCGTTGTTTTGATATCTCTACGTTTTTCGATTGAAATGTGATTAATTCTTTCTTTCGAAGATGTTGTTGTATGCAAAAAATCCACTGTAAGGGTTTTAAACTAAATAAGAATTCAATGAAATCTACTCTGTGTTTTAAACGGATATACTGTCGTCATCTGCACGTTTAGTATTTTTTGGTTTATAGGGTTACAATTGTGTGCAAAAAGTTTAACACTTTTATATGGATGTACGAGAAAAATTTTTGGTGTTTATTACTATAAAGTTATGACTAAGATAGTGAGGGATTTATTGTTATGCACAGTAAAAAATATTTGTGATATTACACTAACATGATAGCTTTCTTTTACACTATTATTAACGTAGCGTTATTTTTAAAGTATACCTTATTGCATCTATAATAATAATAATAGAATAATAAAGTATTTATTCTGCTCAACAGATGATCTATATACATCCAATAACAGAACAGAAAATACAGAGGTATAACTTGACACCTAACACTACGCAGTACTCTGACAACAATAATTTTATTTAAAGAATGACGTAAAGTAATTTAAACCGATAAGTAACAGTATAACTAAGCATTAATTAAATCTACAAATAATTCTAAAGAGGAAGCGTAAATATCAAAACAAGAACTGTAATTATTATAAAAATGAGAACAGATTCGACAAATCAGCAAATTGAGCATTAACTTGATCCGAGCAAAGTAACAGTAGAAAATATTTAATTTGATGAGCTGAGTATTGGGGGACGGTACAATATAGACTATTTATAAGAGGTATTACATCATACATACCATTATTCACCAGATTATGCAGAAACTTCATATAAGTTACTATACGTCGCTGTTCAAGAGATTGAGTTCAAAGAGATTTACTAAAGTGGTATGATCGAAGCTCAGTTGTGGATGTACGCAATGTTGCTTAAAGTATAAAAATAGTCTTTCAACTTTTTCAAGCGAATCGGAATGAGTTCTATAAAACAATGACCAGATGAAGGAAGCATAATCTCATTTAGAGCGCACATAACAGAAATACAGCGTTATTGTAGAATGTGCTAACGAGAAGTGCTTTGTATTGTGTATAATGAAACCAAATGATTTTGGGGATATTGAGATAATATCCCTAATGTGTTCGTTGAAAGTAAGTTTGTAATCGAATGTCACTTCTAAGTCCTTTATAGTATCACAGCGATTCAGTGTAATATTTTATTTATTGACGTTGATTTGGGTGAAAATGAAACAATACTACACTTCGATATATTAAGATCTATATCGTTGTCAATACACCACAGCTAAGTAAGATCTAGCTGACTTTATAGATGCAGTTTTCGCAGGCACTTATTTTTGAAAATTATTTTAAATCATCAGCGAATAATAGTTTGCCGCAATCTAGAATTGGAGGGAGATCATTTGTAAAAATCAGAAAAGGTAGTGGACCCAAACTACTACCCTGCGGTACTCCTGATATATGAAAGAAATGACTTGAATGATGGCCTTTATAGCTAACAAATTGTATTCGGAGAAAAACCAACAGTGTCAAGTTTCATCGAAAGCCTGGTATGATTTAGGCGATCAAAAGCTTTCAAAAAGTCTGTGTATATGACGTTGGAATGCTCGCCATTACTTAAATACTCCGATAAGAACTGTATAATAACAGCAAGATTAGATGCAGTAGAGCCTTTGTTAAAACCATGCTGTTTCTCGGATAAGAAAGATAGGAATAAGGGGTAAATGCTGTTTTACAAGCAGATCCCGAAGACTCTAACAAAGTTGTTAATAATTGAGATAGGCCGATAGTTAACCACCAAGGAAATGTGGCCCTTTTTTGTAAACAAGAGTGACTCACATCATTTTTCATACATCAGAAAAGATACCAGTGGACAAAGATAAATTAAAAAGGATGCTTAGCGGCTGAGCTAAAGCAAAAGAACAATCCTTAACTATGAAACCAGGTACATTATCATCACCCATACGTATATGAATCCTTATTTTTTTTCAAAGCATACAGAACATCGGACTCTGTAATACACTTGATATTAATCAAATTTAATTAATCAATTTTTGAAGAGCTATATACATAGCTGAAGAAACTTTAGGATGCTTCAACGATGATATACGTGGTAGTAAATGTTATTCTCACCCCTGACATTCTGATAATCGAAGCTGAAGATACTCAGTTGCTCCACATTCTTGGATGTCGGGTTGAGTTTTTTAGGTCAACTATTTTTGGTAAACCACTTATATATTTGATGATTTTGTTTTGACTCTGATCGTTATATTCCTTTAGTTTGAATCGAAGATTCTGCAGGTACTCACGCTGTCTAATAGTTAAGTAGCTAGAAATGGATAGAGGCATTAACGATTTGTTCTTTTTGGCCTTCAATAATTTCAATACATCATTCTTTTGGAAAAAATCACCTTGATCGGGAAATGCCCCGCCTGAAGAACCCGAGCCGAACAACACTGATAGCGTCCAGAACGCAGTCGGTGTCCAAACCCTGAAGAGTGGTGGACACGGTCGCTTTATTTCCCCTCAACCGTTCAGCCTTATCAGCCTTCAGTGACTCAGCAAAATTGAGAATAAGAATGTCAATTATCTGCTCAGCAAAGTTGACAGGATGAGGATCTAATTTGGTTTGTAAACTATTTTGAGAGATTGTACTTCGTCTTGAAGTGCACGCACTAAAGTAGCCAACTCCTGCACTCTGGATAATTGTAATTTAAAATCCGAACATGATTGACAAAAATATGAGATCTTGCGGTCTTTACATTTAATGAGTATTGCTTCTTGACCCGATAATCCTCCACAAGTAAGTAATATAGTAAGTTTTGCAATAATCAGATAAGATTTTCTTATCAGCAGCCAAGTCCGAATTACAAATTGAACATTGGTAAGACATTGTTGTGCAGAAAAATAATTTAAATTAATAAATAATTTAAATGAATTTACTTAAACATATTCAGGGCAGATTCTTGAAATAATTCTCAAATAGAAATAAATATATTACTGCTTTATTTGTTACTGTATTAAAATATATGTCTTTATTACACCAGCGCAAAAGTGACTAATCCATTCTACATTCTATCTCTTATTGAATTACGAAATCTTTTAACGAATCTTTCTAACTTCATTGCGAAAGTCACTTTTAAAGCAAATTCTTTCATTGTCTTCTTTGCCGATAGTTTCTTTTCTCGTGCCATGTACAATTCCTAACTCTATTATGTACTCAGAGATATTGTTCTTAGCATTAGGGGAAATACCTTCATGGTACATACATAGTGCATACATACATACATACACGTGCAAATAGCAAAAGAATCCAGTAAGCCGAAACTGTTGCAACGTTAGACTCGGCGAACTTCGACGAAGCTCTCTAATCGAATCAACCGCTGACCAGATTCAAGCGTCTGAACGTTAGGGAGCAGGTGTCGAAATACCGAGCTTTTATCTCGAGTACAGAAAGATGGTACACGGCTACAGTGTTACATCATACTTTTCTTCATCATGTCCGATTTAGAGTAGCAGCGTCTGGCGTTGCTGGACCAAATAGAGATGCAGTAAATCAACGATCCCTGCTAATCTGGCGAGTTCGGAGGTAATTCGATTTTAGCGGAGTTGAATATTGACGTAAGTCCTTTTCTTTATTTTGATTCATAACGAAAATTTTTGGAATGTATGTTTTATTGTTACGTTAGTAGTTCTAAAACAAGGGTATGTTGTATTTCGCACCAAATTAACAAATATGTATAAACTTTATTTTAAGCCACATATTTCTGTTTAGTATTCATGTGAAAACTAGAAGTCGTATAATAAAAGAAAGTTTGTTGGGTAAACTATAATATTTAGTTTTAAGTAGAAATTATTTTAATTGATCGGATAAAACTTATCGGAATATACCGCAGCAATATGTCTTTGTAACTGCTTATGTAATTTGAGCAAATAAAGTTGTCGATAGCAGGACTCAGTATTTCTAAGCAGAAATAATTAATAATTTAACGAATATAATTGAGGCACGATAAGTTCCAATGCACGTCTTAGATATTATCAAATGACGTCATAAGTATGCAGTAAGACCACACAAATAAATTAAAAGCATTTTATATTATTAGTTGTAGCTTGTTTATGAGTACATAGCTGTACATATATGCTGGCAATAGCAATGGTATTATACTAGGTGCTTCACTTATATTTTGTTCAAAAACAAAAAGGCATGTTTGCCATGGAGAAATGAACAAAAAAAATGTTACAAAATGGTTTACGATGCAGTTGTTTCCAAATATAAATCTAATTCTATGATTATTATGAATAATGTGAGTTATCTGAAGAGGATTCTTCCGGGCTATTTAGCCGTGGTCAGTTGGAATTTCTTCCGGACGTTTCGTTTACAGCTGCGGTAAACATCTTCAGCGGCGAGGTCGAAGTGTTCGCTTCGGTGGCTCAGCGTCGAATGATTCGTTGTCTGGCGTGCAGCATTAACACCAGGCTAAAAGAGCACAAGCCCAACTGCCACCTAGGCCAAACAGACAAATCCGCGGTGGTCGAACACGCTTTTCAGGACGGGGATAATAACATTAATTTTGCCAACACCGAGGTTCTGCCAACAGTTTCACACTACCACACTCGGTTACAAAGAGAGGTAATAGAAATTTTCAAACACTCCGGTAATTTCAACAGGAAAGAAGGAGAATCTTGCAGTCAACAAGATTTGGTAGCCGGTTTTATGGGTTCTGCTTTAATAAAGTAATTGTGATTCAATACCTGTTTATTTATTTAATTCACAAATACTTTAACATACTACAAATAAAACATTATTTTCCTTCAGTCGAGATACTTTTACTTTTTGTAATTTGAATGAACACTTTTACATATTGTCACATGCTTCTTACAAAATTTTGTAGTGCTAATTATTAAAATTTTCTATTTGATATACCATGATAGACAAAGTAATAGAAGCTAGGTTACATTACTACAGATGAAAGTACGAAAGTTTGTAGTTACATCATTGTTTCATCGATAAAGTGAAGACAAGCGCTATATATAAAAGCCCGAAGCATACGTATACGCAAGCGCGATAGAAGTATATAACATAAATTGTAGCTACTTAAGCATACATCAGAATCAACTATGACGTAACTACTAAGTTTCGTGGTTTTCAGTGTATTCAGGTTAGGTTTGTCTATATATTTGGCAACGATGCAAAATCTGACGTCACGATTTATTGATGACGTGCATTGGAACTTTCGTTCCTGTAGTATGTTAGTTGCAATAACAAAGCTATTATGTTGCCTAATTAATACACAGCGCACATCTATGTAGCAAATACATTAAACAATATAACACGAATACTAAGCAACTTTAGTCGGACATGACTGCAGATTTAACAGTGGTTCAGGCTGGCGGAATGCAGTAGTTATAACAACAAAGACATCAGCAAAACTTTCCTTAAATGAACTGGCCTGCTGTAATTATTGTTTTATGGAACAGTACGTACATATACGAGGATCAGTCAATATTTAATATCTTTTTTTCTACTTAAATAGATAAATTTGGTGTTGTCCCTCAAACTGCAGCCGCCCACAAAATGGCCGACATCGATGTTCGTATTAGACAGCGTTCTGTCATTGAATTCTTGAATACAGAAGGTGAAAAACCCATTCGCATTCATGAGAGACTGAAACATGTGTCCGGTGATGCAACAGTGGACGTCAGCACTGTTAGACGATGGGTTCATCGATGTAACGAAGGTGAAGAACATACACCATTGGCTGAAAGCAGAGCGACAGGCCGTTGGCTGCAGACTCCACGCTACATTCAGCTATTAGCATTAGCGGCTGTTCTGGCATGCAGAGAGTGTGATTATTGTTGATTTTCTGGAGCAGGGATGCAGGATAAATTCTGCCCAATACGTTACCAGTCCCCAGAAAAGTGAAACCACGTCTTCGGCGAATTCACCTAAGAAAACCTATGGCGGATGTTCTTCTTTTGTATTACAATGCAAGACCACACACCAGTGGCTTAAGAAGCAAAACCGTAGTTTTTACCGCACTGGGATGCACACCCTTGTTAAAATATGGACCAAGATTGTGGAAATGGACGGAGATTATATTGAAAAGTGACAAATTAATCACCAGTATTCCGGCTTTCAACATATGTAATTGCATTTTAATTTCTTGACAATTAAAAGGAGAAGAAAATAGGAGGCAACTGCTTTTGACTGACCCTCGTAGATATATATATATATATAACATATGATTAGTTGTGCATCTCAATCTTTTAGATGTCACCAACTTATTGTTATACGAGACACGCCATGCACACATGTTGTAGATGATTCAAATATTGAAAACACAAGGATCCAGAGATGATAGAATGAAAATTTTCCAATTAATGAGAGCGACCAATTACTCCCGATTTCTCATCCGATCAAAATTACTAATAGCACATAACTTCTTCGTCTCCTTCTTTTTCTTCTTTTAGCTAGGTATCGGTTCCCTGTATGCATAGTCTTGGTTTCTATTTAGCGAATGAGAAAAGCCAACTTTGCTCACATCTCTTGGGTGATCGTCCTTGTTCTCTCTTTCCTCATGATTTCTCGTGTTTCCATATGTATGCTAGTCCGCTGGTTTACATTCTTTCGAAATGATCATTCCATTCCTTCCTTACTCGCTTCCTCCTCTTTACTACATTCTGTTTTCCGCATCTCTCCCTTATAGATTTACTTGTCTGTCTATCTTTTAGTGTGATATTCGCTATTTTTCTAAGAATCTTCATTTCTACCAATTGAACTTTTTGTTTAGTTTTTTTGGTGTCTGGTGTTTTTTCCGTGGAGTATATTAATACAGGGCGTACCACAGCATTCGAACTTTACTTTCTTTACTTAGGTATTCGTTTCGGTTTCGGCTTCGGATAGCTCGCTACTTGCGTCGTCTTCATGTCCGTTGTTGAACCTCCGTAAGGAGGTCTCTTTGACTTGTCACCAAGATACCTAAAGCTCATCACTTGTTGGATGACTGATCCGCCTAGTTCTAGTTACAACGAGCTGACTGCTTACTTATTGTCATGGAATTTTATCTGTTGAGATGTTCATATTGTATTTTTTGCCAGTAATGTTGAATTTATGTAAAAGTCCTTGTAAGTTGTTTTTGTTGTTAGGTAGTAGCACGACATCATAGGCGTAGCATAATATGCTCACGTTGTGTCTTCTCATGAAGTAACCATCTTCTCCTCTTATCAAACGATCCATTATTAAATTAAATAAAGGAGATTATAGAATCCCCTTGCCGTGTGCCAATATTTATTGTGATTGGTTTTGTAATACCATCAGATGTTTTGATTCCAGTTGAAGAGTTAAAGTTAATATTCTTATTGATCAATTCTGTTGGGCTATTCAAGACTTCGTTTCTTCAAACACGATCTAAAGTCGTGCTGAAGATCACAAAGGACATAAATAATAAGTTATTATATTCGACTGATCTTCCTACCAATTGACGTACGATAAAAATGCCATCTGTTGTACCACTATTCTTTCTAAAGTCTTGTTGTTAGACGATTCGCTAGTGAAAGGATGCTTTCCGAAAGCATTATACCGGCAATAAAACACGGTGGCCGTTACATTTATAATTTGGGGTTGTTTTTCTTACTCAGGAACAGAAACGTTACATCGAAGGACTAATGGGGAAAGAGCAGTACCACGAAATATTGAAGGCTCATGCCATTCCTTCTGGGCTGCCGCTAATCGACGAGAATTTTACATTTATGCAAGATAACGATCCGAAATTCACAACCAGAATACGCAAACAGTGTCTGAATGAGCAAAATCAAACAGATATTTACAAGTTATGACGTGACAACCACAGAGTCCAGATCTCAACTCTATTGAATTACTGTGGGATGAATTTGACAAAAGAGTTCTAAGAGTCAGTCCTACATCCAAGGAAGAGGTTTGGAGTACCCTTCAACAAGAATGGAACAACATCCCAAGGCAAAACCTCAATACAGCAATTTAAGAATTTTGTTAATAATGAATAGGACAAAATAAAACTTTTCGCTAGATTTTGATAGTGATGTTATTTTTAAGAGTAATTTATTTCCTTAGTACTAATTGTCCTTTATTTTTTGATTTCTTAAATTTTTATTACTCGGCCAAACATCCGTGGACGGTAGTATACATCTGCAGAGATCGACTATCCTGGACACAAGTGCTATTGTACGAAGAGACGATTCTTCAAGGACCTCACCTTGTGTAATATACCGATGGTATAATGCTATAGAATCAGGACATATAGAAACCTATGTAATAATAATAATAATTGATAATACATAATAACAACAGAGTGATAAAATATATGTAAGAATATACAGTATTCATATAACAAAGAGAGTAGGCGCAGTATTTTATAGAACCAATTCTATGTTAGTCCTGGAAAACAAACAAAGAATCAAATATGAAAAAAAATCTTCATAGCATTCTTTTCAAAATTGTCTTTTTGTAGATGGCATATTCTATTTCAATAAATTTCTGTCTTATAAAACAAAACAACAAATAAGGAAAATTTACTCAAATTAAACATCCGGCATATAGAACGGCATAGACTTCCACAGACACGCGCGTCGATGATTAGAGTACGAATGGGACATCGGAGAGGAAGCAGAAAATAAATAAGAGTGACCTCAGCGTGTGAAATCCATTACGGCAATTAAAGTACTCTAAAGTCAGAGTGTTAATTGATGATTAACAGAAAACAGCGACGAACGCGAGGGCGTGCGAAAATTTGCTTTTCTACGATGAATGGCGCTGGTTCGTCCGAGCTTGGGGCACCAATGGCCGCGAAGCGCGTTTCGGCATCATTTGTCCTAATTTTCATAATCTTTACGTGGAAACTCGAAACGTACCAGCTCGAGAAAAATAATCTCGTTAAATTTGCGGTTAATACAATGGCTTCTTCGGAAGTAACTTATTTTAAAATAACAGCTTCTAGGACATTTTATTAAAATTGGTTGGTTTACAAAATTGCATAACTTTTATAATTCATACTATTGGAAGTACAACAATTGAAAAACCAATAGCATTTTCTGGTAATTATGTATTGATTACAGGATAAAAACAGCTTCTTACGAGGACAAGCTGAAAAATTCGATAACTAAATTATAGAAAATAGCAATATTTCAATGAAATATATTTTATCTTTCGACGCAATCTCCCTCAAGATCAATACATTTACTTAGTCGATGCTCAAGTTTCTTTATGCCTTCACGGCACTCATTTTCCTCGAGCTCCTCAAAATAGTGGTTCAGGGCAGCCATCAGCACCTCATCCGAAGCAAACCTCATACCGCCGAGGTGCTTCGTAACCTCGTGGAAGAGATGATATTCCGATGGAGCTAAATCCGGTGAATAAGGGGGATCCTCAAGCGCTTCGAACTTTAATTTGGCCAATTTTGCGTAGACAGTTCCGGTCTTGTGAACTGGTGCATTGTCTTTATGGTAAAGGACTTTGTTTTGTTTTGTTTTCTTCCGGGTCTTCTTTCGACGATAGCTGCCTAACTGACTTCAATCGATCCAAAAATTAGAAGAATATTGTCCAGTAATCGTGTTCCTTTGGTAATCGATAAGCAAGATTCCCTTCGTATCCAAGGAAATGGAAGCCATCACTTTTCCTGCCGGTAGAATGACTTTGGCCTCCAAAGAGGCGGTTCACCACGCTTAATCCACTGTTTTGATTGCCGTTTACTTTCCGGTGTGTAGTGATGGATTCACGTTTCATCACAAGTCACAAGTTGGTACAGAAAATCTGTTGGATTTTGCCGAAACCGCTCCAAAATGGCTGCAGAACATTCCACGGGTTTGAGTTTTTGCGGTGGCGTGAGCAAACGCGGCACCCATCTTACACACTGCTTAGACATGTCTAAGTTAGCATTTAAAATGTATGTCATCTGTTCTCCGGAGATGCCTGTGGCCTTAGCAATATCTTTCAATGTTGATCGGCAATCAGCTTCCATAAATTTCAAATCTTTTTACACACTTTCTGCACAACTGGCTATATTTGGACGTCCAGAATGAGGAACATCATTTACGCTCGTACGACCTTTTTGAATTCATTCACCCTGTTACAAACTTCTTCCATAGGTATTTAATCACTGCACGAATTTCAGTATTGTTCATTTCTAAAAAGCGCCAAAGTGTTCTGCTTTGAACGAGTCTACACAACAAGCTACTTGACAGATTGATATAAAGCTTAACATGTATGTCATTGAAACATCAAGCTATACGATAGCGTCAAAGAATTTAACTTACTTTTGTTGAATCACACGCACTTCTAACACATGGGCTGAAAAGTCCCGGGCCTAACAAAGAAAACACGGTTTTCATGGTTCAAAATCAGCTTTATTCATCAACGTAATCTCCATCAAGAGCAACGCAATCATTCCAGCGCCGCTCTAACATTTCAATACCACTTTTGTAGAACGATTTATCTTTTGCCTTAAAATAGGCCTCCGTTTCAGCGATAACCTCTTCATTCGTGCGAAATTTCTTACCGGCGAACATTTTTTTGAGGTCTGCGAACAGCCAGTAGTCGCTGGGAGCCAAATCTGGCGAATACGGTGGATGTGGGAGCAATTCGAAGTTTAATTCATGTAGTTTTGCCATTGTTTTGATTGACTTGTGATACGGTGCGTTGTCTTGATGAAGCAAAATTTTTTCTTTGGCATATGCGGTCGTTTCTTTGCAATTTCTGCCTTCAAACGCTCCAATAACGCTATATAATATTCACTGTTGATGGTATTTGCTTTCTCAAGATAGTCGATGAATATTACACCACGCACATCCCAAAATACCGAGGCCATAACCTTTCCGGCCGATTGTTGTGCTTTCGGGCGCTTTGGACGAGGTTCACCAGTTGCTGTCCACTCAGATGATGATCGTTTTGACTCCGGAGTAAAGTGATGGATCCATGTTTCATCCATTGTCACATATCGACGCAAAAATTCCGGTTTGTTACGTTTAAACAAGGCGAAACACTGCTCAGAATCATCAACACGTTCTTGTTTTTGGTCAACAGTGAGCAAACGCGGCACCCACTTTGAACAGAGCTTTCTCATAGTCAAATGCTCATGCAATATAAAGCCAATACGTTATTTTGATATATGTACGATGTCAGCTAACTCACGCAAGTTCACTTTTCGATCATTCAAAACGATTTTGTGGATTTTTTTGATGTTTTCTGGTGTTACTGCCTCATTTGGACGTCCACTGCGTTCTGCATCATCGGTGTCTCTGCAACCACGTTTGAAGTCAGCAAACCAACGTATTATTGTTGTTTCTGATGGAGCGGAGTCCCCATAACACTTTTCAAGCCATTGCTTCACTTGAACGGTATTTTTTCCCATCAAGAAGCAGTGTAAAATTAAAACACGAAATTGTTTTTGATCCATTGTTTTGAAAATAACAAAAGTAGCGTGACTCTTAGCACAATAACTCACAAACTAATGAATAGAATATCATGAAATTTTAACAGCTGTCTTTTGAAGGTTAATACTAACTGAGAGAAAGGTGAGTGCAATAAAACTAGCGTCATCTATGTGTTAGGTCTGGGACTTTTCAGTCCATGTGTTAATGTAGTGAATCGTGTACTTCTTTCGCTTGACACATGTACGAGGCTTGTTCGGAAACTAAATACCCTTTGGTTCTACTGCCACCGCAGCGCCATTGTCGTAGCTCCGCGCATGCGCACGTATCCTTCTGGTTCAATGTCTTTCTCCTGACGTTACTACAGCCGGATTGCGTTGAGTTTACATTTGTTAGTGATCGTGAAGACAATTTCTAAGCCCGCCGACTTTGAAGTGCGTTCTATAATACGGTTTTTGAACGGAAGGAATGTTTTAAGTCAGCCGAAATACATCGTCTACTTTTAGGAATGTATGGTGAAAATGTAATTACAGATGGAGCGGTGAAAAAGTTTGCTGGATAATTCAAAGGTGGACGAACCAATTCATGACGAAGCAAGGAGTTGTTAATGATAGTTTGGTTGCAGAAGTTAATGAGAAAATTCGTGAAAACAGACGGTTCGTAATAACAAAGCTTGGTGATTAGTTTTCACAAATGTCAAAAACTGCTTTGCACGAGGTTATCGCAAATCATTTCACAATTTTTGGAAAATATGTTCCCGCTGGGTTTCGAAAATGCTTACGGATGTCCACAAAACGGAACGACTTGGTGGTGCTTTGACATTTCTTACCCGATACAGTGCTGAGGGAGATGAATTCTTAAACAGTATTGTGACCGGTGTTGAAACTTGATTTGTCATGTCATTTCAGAATCAAAGCAACAGTCGACAGAGTCGACAAAACACAAAAATTTAAACAACGAAAAATCATATGAACTGTGTTCTGGCACAGAGAGGGCTTTCTGCTTGTTCAGTCCCTTTCCAAAGATGAAACCAGCGATACGAAACGATATTCATTCTGCTAGTGTCATTCAAAACCTTATTGAATCATGCGGTTGGGAATAGTACATCCCCCATCTCGCACCTTCTAATTACCACCTATTCTTGAACTTGAACCGTCATTTTAAAGGGAGGCGCTTTAACAGTGATAACGACGTAAAAAACTGTGTTCGGCACTGGCTGTTTTCACTGGCGGCATCATTCTATGAAGAGGGTACAGAAAGACTGGTTTTCCGCTGTAACAAATGGTGGCAACTTATGTGCACAATTTTAACTTGTTACTTTTCTTTTTCACAACGGTGTATTGCTGACTCTAAGAGTTCCGAATCGTATCACTTTTTTGTGCTTTTTCAAATTCTGTTAGGGTCGAACACATGTGTTGCACGCTCTCTCATTGTTTGGTAGTGCTAGTAGTTAGAAATCTCATGGTGATTAGAATTCTAGTAAATTCAACGCGTTCACTTGGGGATCTGGCCACGAACTTCTTTATAATTTGGAGCTATTGATGTTGGAATGAGTTATTTAGGCTCCCAAATCATTTAGTAGCAATCAATATTTTCATAATATACAACATCTTTTATTTGACCCCCAAACCCGAACAGGTACGTTTTTTTTTGTTTCTTAATTTTATTTTATATTGGTTTACAGGGTTTTGTTACTTGGTTGATAAACAAAAAAAAAAAGTCTCACTAAATTTTCGAGATTACAAAACTATGTAGAAGTTATAAGAGGCGAATTGTCTCAGAGTATTTCCATTTCCAAAGTAAAACTTTCTAATTAGCGACCAGCACCTTAGAGCCAGTCAGTGCGGTGGAACCTGTACCAGCTACGTGGGATGTTGTCCTTGAATAATTAATTAATTTATTGCTAAATTAATTAAGAACTAAATTTACATCTTAAACAGATAATTCTTTTTTCAATATTTCATGTTATTAAAACAATTGCTAATGAAATTATACCTTTCTAAACTAAAAAGAAATACATAAAAATAAAGTCATTTCGATAGTTAACTTCATTTAAGTGTATTGAATTTTATTGTTTTTATTTTGTGTCTGGAAGATACGCATATTATTTGGAAGACTAATACTGTAATTTTTTATGACGTAATTGTTCCATTATTAAAAATTTATTGTTGTTAAAGTTTTCCCCCTGTATCTTCTCTTCTTATTTTTTAAGTAAGTCTTTATAATTTACTTTCGTAGCATCCTTTAAAACAAAAAAGAATTAATTGAGTCCTCACTTTCATGATATTAATTTATTTTAAAAGGTTTTCCTAATACAGTATGTCACAAAATAAACAGTATTGAAATGCGCATGCGTTAAATATGTATGTGTTACGTGCTGCAACGTACCGAGTGGTTTCCGAACGTGGTTACAATATATGTGAATGTCTTTTAATGTTAGTTGTTTCAGGATGGTTCTCACTGTTGCAGAACAAGTTTTCATCGAGGAGCACCAACTAGGATCATACGAAAATGGGTGCGAAAATGGTCCAAGTTTAAAAGAAGTTACTGACGCATTTAGGCCTAACTTTATGAAACAGGCTCCGAGCAACGCCGTTATGTTAGCAGTTGTTGACAAGTTTCGTCGTTCGGAAAGTGTGCTTTGCCAACGTAAACGTCACGCGGCTTGCCTAGTGGCAGTCACAACCAATACGAATCACGGGCGTGTTTTGATTCAGGATCTGCAATCACCGAAAAAAAACACAAAATTCAATATCAGTGATCGATCGCTCCGTCGAATGTTCAAGAATGTTGGTGGGTTTGCATACAAAATACTGACCGGACAGCGTCTGACTGCAACTGATAAGCGTGTAAGAGCCGAATATTGCGCACGTGTGTTGGCTACGGATTATGAGGACGCGTTGGTCTTGTCGAATGTTTGGTTTTTTGATGTATGCCATATTCATTTAAACGGATACATTAACATGCAGGCAACATGGTTTCTTGGATTCGAACAACCCGACATAATCGTCGATCAACCCCTTCATAGTGGCCGTGTTACCATTTGGTTTGCACCTGGCATATTAGGTCCGTTTTTCATTGAAGCAGATGATGGAATGCCGTTAACCGTGAATCAGGGGCGCTACAGAAAACAGGTTGTCATACCATTCCTGCATGATCTCAGCGATTTTGTCGTGCCAGGAACCTACTACGTAATCAATAATGGTTTCAGCGGGACGAAGCAACCTGTCACACGGCTAGGGAGTCTCTTCGAATGCTGCAGAATCATTTTGGGGATCGCCTTATTTCGCGTGGCACTGATTTCCCATACTCATCGCACTCACCAGACCTAACACCGCCTAATGCGTACGTATGGTGAATGCTGAAGGAGGCTGTTTTGCGTACCGATCCACCGTCTGACATTAGGGAATTGCGGATTAAAATTCAAGGTTTCTTTCGTGCCATGCAACAACCTGTGTTCACAGGCATGTTTGTGAACCTTCGCGAACGCTATAAATACTGCTTGAAACTGAACGGAGGTCATGTTGAACATCTGTTTTATTAGGAACGTCGTCGTGAATAATGTTTGCAACGCCATATAATATTAAGATATTATGTAACGTAAAGTAAATACATGAATAGAGACCGAATTATATGCAAAGTGTATATATTTTCTTTTATTTATTTATTATATTTTATGTCTATTTGTAGATGTCTTACACTGATTAAAGTTAATTAACGCTAATTAACTTTAATCAGTTTAATCTACAAATAGGCGTAAAATATTATAAATAAACAAAATAAAATATATGCACTTTGCATATAATCCGGTCTCTATACATGAATAATAAATGATACACGTTTCATAGTTCCAATACTGTTTATTTTGCTGCATCCTGCACCTACCTGAGCTAGCTGGTCAACTCGAGACAGTTGCTAGACGTGGTCGCCAATGTAGGTTTATTGAATCTTAATTTTAAAATAACGTTTTGTTTAGAACACCTGAAGTTAGCAGTTTTCACTTTCCGCTATCCACTTTCCCTTCTTTCTGTTTCTCTCATTACGTAGCAATTAACGTCCTACGTTTAATTGTTTCTTTTCTTAATACATTTTTCGTTAGAAACAAATTTTGTTTTGAATAAAATATTTATGACTTTTTTTCTAAAACCATACTTACTCTCTAGATAAGCCTCATACACACATCTTCGATATTTTTTGCAAATGTTTTATTTCTATCTGTAAAGGTTGATTGGAATACTTTTTGCTACTGCAGATACATGAAACGCTTAATGTACTTTAATTTGTATCTCCTAAATAGAACTGTTTTACTGCTACGAAATGAAGAAACTAACAATTAAAAAAATAGCAACGACTAGCAATGCGGGACCACAAATTGCTTACTTCTTATTGCACAAATTTGTTTGGTGATATATCAATTATAACGACATCGATAGACAGCATGCGAATAAGTAAGGGTATACGTACATACACGTATAGACACAGGTGGACCGCGGTCATATAACGTCTAAAATACGTTGGAAACTCCCAAAGATTATTATAGACGAACATGAGGGCCAGTTAATTAATTTAAACTTAAATGTGTAAATCCACAGCGTCTCGTATCTACCACCATGATCAAAAACCTTGACTATGCGGGAATTTTTTAACTGTGTTTCGCTCTGTCATTGCCTAATTTATCTATCAGAAGAGAACGATAATTACAAAGGAAATTTTATTGCGGTAAATAACTTGATGTGACTTTTATTGTTTTATATCGTTGAGAAATTTGAAAAACTAAAGTTTGGAGGGTTGTCCGTAACCTACGCTCTACTCTAAATCGGCGTTATTTGAATTCTGTTAAGATTGATATACACTACCTTTCATATTAGTTCGGACACCCAGTAAAATATAAACTGTACTAAAAGATAATATAATTCCTTTAATATATAAATAACACTTATATTATTAACTATTATATTTTATTACCCAATATAGGAATTTTCATAATAATCCTCATCGCCACAAATAGGATTATTTTTGGGACAATACTGCAGGTAATAAATTTATATGTATTATTATATATATATATATATATATATAAATATTCTTAGGGGTGGGAGTAGGCCATCCGAAAGTGCATTGACTATTGATCAATCTTTAGTTTCTAAATGAACCTGCTTGTGAGTGCGTTAGTGTTCATAGCGTATGTTTTTGTGTGAGCATGATTAGAGTTATTAAAATGCCGAGGAAAACCGACAAGTTTTCACCAATAAGGTGCGTCAAATTTCCCGAAAAATACATGTTAATAAATCGACGGTTACTATCATTCGGAGACATCAACGCACGGGCAGTTTAAGAGATAGGGCACGTTCAGGTCGTAAGAGAATAACAACACACGCCAACGATGAGTGTATAAATTGTTGAGCAAGCGAAATAGGAGACTGACACCACCAAACATTGCCCCCAAAATGAATCGCGACCGTGTAACGAAAATTTCTGTTATTATAGTGAAAAGGAGATTAAAAGCTGCAAAACTTCACGGCCGCATTGCAAGAAAAAAAACCTACTTCGACGGGAATACAAGCAAAAACGGCTACAGTTGGCAGAAACACATAGAAGTTGGACAGTGGGTGATTGGAAAAGGGTGCTATGGACTGGAGGCGTGTTTTTATAAGAATAGCGAAAGCCCAAAGAATGTTGCAGGATTGTGTAGTGCCAATTGTCAAGCAAAGAAGAAGTTCTGTGCTTGTTTGTGGTTGTTTTTCCTACGCCTGTACAAGAGACTGGAAGCGAATCGAAGATATTTTGCGAAAAGAGCGTTATTTAGAGATACTGCAAGAAAATTCAATACCATCGGGGCTAATCGGCGAGAATTTTGTACTCATGCAGGACAACGACCCTAAACACTGAGCAGTGATATGTAAAAATTTCTTAAATGAAGAACAAGATAATGGCACTTTACAAATAATGACATGACCACCACAAACCCCCGATCTAAACCCCATCGAGCTGTTATGGGTTGAATTGGACTGGAAGGTCCAGAAAGTATGCCCTACTTCCGTAGGTCACCTGTGTAACATTTTACAAGAGGAATTGACTAATATGCCAAATAGAGTCCTTGAAAAACTAATGGAGCGGATGCCTCGGAGCTTCTTTGATGAACGAAATGTTTAACAAGTTTTTGTTTATTTTTCGTTAGAATTACTTTTTTACTTCTATACTTAAATTTTAATCACTATTAATAGAATGTAACAAAAATTTTAAGTTTTGTAAAAAGCGTTTGAATATTTTCTCGTTTTTTAAAATTTGTTTGCGTGTCCAAACTAATATAGACAGTAGTGTACATATACACTGCCGTTCATAAGTTTAATCGGTCATAATGCATTATGTTACACCTAGAAATATTTAGAGAAATTCATACTAGTCTTCTTAAAATGGTATTTACAACTTAACGTTGATGGTGTATATTTAACAATAGACTTATTTACAAAATGCATGCAAACACGAAAATAATATATTCCTGTCTCAATTTCGTTGTGGTGGTGAGCGGCTCAATGGGGTTATACACTATTTTAGCTTGTCATAACCGGAGGAACCTTTGGTGTAGGAAAGAGCATTAGAGGTGTTTCATGACCTTCTTAATGCATCCCCTCACTGTAAAGGGTGAAGCACCGCTAATTATTTTCCCAACGGCGAATGGTGTCTCGGAAATATACCGAACCCGCCTGAAAAAGTATTGCCAGTGTACTTGACGGACGTTGGATTCGAACGCACGACACCTGAATTGGCAAATTCAAGTGCTGGCCCTCTCTCCACTGGATAAATAGAATGTTATGGGGATTCTGAGATCATTCACCTTCCTTATAATAATCTGTGCATAGAATACGCATCCAGTATATTACCGGGATACTGGAGACCTATGTGATTTTATTAGGAAGACCCTATTTCGTACTGTCCGTTTATTTGATCGAAGATATGCCAGAAAGAAGGAAATTTGATATTGAAGTGCGCACCAGAATAGGCGTTTTACACGAAACAAATGCACGACAGCTAAATATTTCTGAGTTTGTATGCGTAGGGTCATTAAAAGAAAGGAAGAAACCGGTAGACTTCAAAGCAGAAAGCGGAATGAGAGATCCACATCAACGACGGAATAAGACGACCAATAAATACATCAGAGTGATTTCGCTAAGGAATCACAACTTTATCGCACCACAAATAATGGCAAAATTAAATTTACAACGCCGTCAGGTAATAAGTGTCTCGACAGTAGAACGGAGACTAACAAAAGCCGGTTGCATAGCAGTAAAAACGCCACGGTTAAGTTCTATACACAAACGGAAAAGACTAAATTGTTCTCACACAAAAACACAGAAATGTGTTATGGACGGACGAATCGAAATTCGAATTATTCAGAAGCAAACGTCGCATATTTTTTCGCCGCTGCCCTGGCGAAAGAATGTTAAGCGAATGTATTTCAGAAACAATGAAATATGACGGAAGAAACATCATGGTATGGTATTGCTGTGAAGGAAGAAGGATTAGAAAATTCTCTAAAATAGATAAAAGAGTGACAAAGAATGTACATTTGGGAATCTTAAAAAATGATGGGCTACCAATTAGGGTCCAGATCAACGACGAAACGAGAGGACCAATATATACTTCATTTGTTTAGTTAAGTTCCACTTGCTTCTATGCCGTGTTTCCGTTGTGAAAACTATTTTTAATTCGTTTCTGCTTTAGTATTTCTTCTTTTACATTTATTCTGTCCATAAAATGATACAATTCAGTATTCAAACCGCAAGGAGCACATATGCTTTATATACATGCCGCATTTCATAGATTCTACCATTTATGGTCCTCTTTTACAAAAAAATTATTATTTTTTCTTTATCGATGTCCCAAATGTATTCACTGTCTACAACAACGAATGAAAAAGAAATCATGAATGGTATAAATAAATAAAAAATAAAATAGAACATACAGCTCTGTTACCTCAAGTTAATCATGACCTTAACAGAAATGTTGCATTACTGGAAGTGACAATAATCAGTTTATATTATACCAATTCATGAAAATTGTAATTTTCATTGTACAAAATCACATCGTTTGCTATTCTCGGCCCACTTTAATCCTTATTACTTTTTAATACCTTCCATGATAGGATCTAAAATTTTTTTTAATAGACGAGGTTTAATACGAAGCAACAGCATTCATCAATCTTATCGCTTTGTTTGATCGCGTATATTATTTAATGCGGCAGGAAATCATTATACGGTATTATATATAAATAAATGTGAGCTTGGAATGGAGTAAACATAATCGAAATGGGTCCGATATTCATAGGTAAGCTATATATTTGTTTCATTTCATTATCTATTTACCACAATACCGCGCAGAAATTATCTTACATTTTTTAAAATCGAATATGATATATTTTTAACCTATCTCAAGTAACATACATATTCTTCACCGTACAACAACAAAAGAACATTAAACACGTGTTTTTCGATACACTCTATACTTGCGGCTGTGTGATATGTGACGGAATCCCGCTCAAAACACATATTCTTGACATCCATACTTCCCAATTTGTCAAATAAAGAATTTGTAGTCATGTTTCGATATCGAGCTCCAGTACCCGTAACTATATTTTGTTTGCAAATTCACGCAGTTGAAAATGCCCCTCGTTGCTAAAGATTTATTTTAAAAAATTAACGTCTACTCTTTTTGTATGGCCCTTTTATGAATTTAACGTAGTCCAAAGACCGCTGGCTTTATTTCTTGCGTTAGCTGAACCTTGTAACCCTTTAAATGAAGATCGCTGTACAACATTCTAAATAAGGCGGTTTATTGAGAACGACAAGAAACTGATGTTTTTCGATTCACGATAACACTAGCACTTATAGATAGGTTTTCTCAAATTTTGCAACAATTTTTCGAATGGTCAGATGCGAGATTGCTTTCCCATTTGGTTTACGGAATTTGCTTGCAATTTCTGCATTATTTTCACCAAACTTAAAATAATGTTTAATAACAAACATGTCTTTTTCATTCGCAACCTCAAACTGGAAATACAATAAGTCAAAACGGAACAAAGAACAAAAGAAGCATTAATTGTTTGACGACCACTCCCAAAAGTTTTAATGCTATTTTCCTCTTATTTAACAGCAATTCTTCTACTTGCCTCGCTTCTTTCTACACAAGCCGACGACTACGAGGCTGAGAAACAGAAGCTTCGCCAAAAAGGATTGGATATCTTAGCACAATGTAAGGATAAAGTCGGGGCATCTCCACAAGATTTACAAGCCGTGAAAAATAAACAACTTCCCACCAGTAAGGAAGGTTTCTGCATGATAGAATGTGTATTCACTAACGGAAATGTGATGAAAAACGGAAAATTGAATGTCGAAGGTACATTGCAAACTCTAAATCCGGCATTGAGCAAGAATCCTGCTATGAAAAAGAAGGTAACGCACGTACTACGAACTTGCGAGAAAGAAGTAGGTGAAGGTAGTTCTGATAAATGCGAAACGGCTAAATTAATAGCGCAATGTTTCAAGAAAGAGTCAAAATAAATTGTATTGGTCAATGTCAATGTAATATTACTTGTTTAATAAAATCGTTTGTAATTTCTCTGATATTTTATTGTAAGAACTTTGAGAGAAAATAATTTTAATTGGACTGATTTGGACGTGAAAAATATGCACTTCGTAATTTGGGGAAGTTTGTTACGCAAAACAAATGGTATCAACCGCCCATCAAATTTAAAATATCGATTATAACATTTATTACAGGGGCGTACCTGAACCCCTAATCGCTCAATTTCTCTTTAATGGGATTTTTTGTTATAATATTCTGTACTGTACTTGGAACTTGTAATTTTACACGGGGAAAATGTAATATTCACCATAAATATGAATTTTGTCAGGAAAATTCAGTACGGTATTTCAGTTTCATACCTGCGTTTTCGGTCACCAGTTAACAGTTAACCAAGTAACAGTAATCCGCTACTATGTCCCGGCAAAATAATTCATCTCTATTTATAAAAGTACTAATAACGTTTATTTAGCAATGTTATTTTTTAGAATAATATATGTAAATGTACAGTGGTGGACTTAATTATTGTCCCCCCCCCCCCCATGACCGAGAGAATATCAAAACTTTCCCTATAATGCCGCAGACAGTTCGGGTTCTATCGGTTATTGCAGGCATAAATATTATTTATCCTTTCTTATATTGTGCGTAAAATATATTTCCATCAATAATAGTCCTTAGATTTCAGATTTGAAATTATGTGCTTAAAAAACCATATTGGATAAAGAGCTTTGAAGGTAGTAAATTCTTTGAGTTCAGAGGTATCTAAGCTTTGGCATAAATATGTATGTGTAGAACTTGTCAAGAGCTATGTAGTCATCAGTCTACCACTCAAGAAATGGCAAATCAGATGAGAACACAATTAGATTAGAATACAATTAAAAGGAATTATCCCTACGAAGTTTGTATCGGTGATTATTATCAGAGGGAGGGCACATTTCCTACAAAAAGAGGAACAAAATATAAAAGAACCAGATAACGGATAATATAGATTCAGTGGAACAAACAGTAAGAGGAAGTCGAAATAATAGAAGATAAGTTTGAATATATGAAATCAAACAGGCAGTTGTTACATACCAGATACCAAATTTGATTTGATCATTTTACTTGAACCTGACCGTAAAGACATATTGCTAAATTACAATACTATGACTGAAATTTAAATAAAATCCTGTCACAAAAACCGGAAATATACAAAAATAGTACTAATACCTCCTATTTTGATCTTCGTGCGTAAGTAAATACGATAGAAATCTATTGTATACTGAATTAACCACCATCTACAGACTCACGCTTGCGAAAGTCAACTGGCCGTAATCTGAAGCAATAAATTAGGTAGGATTACTTCGGTGAAATGTTAGGTAAATATAAACATAACAGTTGTATTTCAAGCGAATAGTTATTTAAAGCTTTTCTGTCGTGTGATTTTTAGTTCAATATGGGATTGTACACACTTCTCCCAGACGATAATACTGAGTAAATTTAGCGGCACTTCTTTTTTCTTTTGCACTGAATCTCTAGGTATTTCATTGCGCCCCGATAAGTATGTCAATACGCATACAAAAAGGAACTGTTCTTGAGGGTTTCCGTTGTGAAATCCAATAAATGTTATGATTGGAAGAGTTTTTCAACTTTGATTAGATAATCTTGCGGCAATCTTCAAAGGGGACTTTTTTATTGATACCACATAAATGCCAGTTTGAACAGTAAAACGCCATATACAAGAAATAATAAAACGTGACAGTAGGACATAAGAAGTACAGGCAGGTGCCTGAGTGAATATGTACTATATGCCTTTGAACCACTAGTATGACTGTCGGAATAAATGATTGATTTTTTAAGAAAGGGATAACATGAACTCGACATCATCTGTGCTCGAATATCTAGCGGTATCTTTGATTCGAAATCATAAATTTAGTCTTAAATCAGTGGTCTAAGATTAGATGATGTATGTATGTCATCGACTCTTTGTAAATATTACAACTTGTAAAGACATTGTCAAGAGTCACTAACGCAACTTAGAAGTAGAGTGGAAAATAGATTTTAGAGTCTAGTTCTTCTTGCTCGCTAGAATGTATGGTTTAAATGTGTCGCAAATCTACAAGCTGGTCTATGTGTATACCATTACGTTTGTTGTTATTATTACTAACAATAATTCTCCCACCTACCAATGTTACACACAATAATAATGGTAATATGAATATTAACAATTCTCTTTCATATAACGATACATTAAACATATAAAACAGGTGTTAATGGTTCACAACTTATATATTTCTCATTTGGCTATAGATCAGCTTGTCAGCGACGTAATAATCGATTCCAGTCTCTCCCATTTAATAATACTACTACCATCCTACAATATTTCCTTACCCGCACAATATTCCAAAAAGAGAGAGACAAATTTCTGAACAAGACCAACTAACAGTTATCCTTACCATTGTTTATATCACGTTTGCGTTTCGGCAGTTTTATTTATAATTATTGCAATACCTTAGCTATTTTGCAGTATAGATTTGTTGTTCTCACAGTTTTGATTTGACAATTAATAGATTATGTAAGTAATATACAAACACAAAGAACTTTGGTTGAACTGAAATTATAATTAAGTAGCTATTGCTTTCAATTATGGATGCAGAACCTAGCACCAGTATTGCTAAAAGTATAAGTGTGTATTCTCCTCCAAAGAAACGAAAGAAAGCAAATCACTTGAGTAAGTCTGAAGAGCAGACAATTTTGAATGCTTATGAAAACATTATAACAGATACACGCAACACTAGAAAAGGTGACATTTTTCCCAAGTACTACACAATTTTATTGAGTGCAACATATCAACACTTTACAAAATATTGTGAGTGTGGGGATTACAAAACCGACTGCATATCGAGTTATCAGCGAATATCAAAACAGGAAAACTTTAGAACCAAAAAAGATAATCGCTGGACCATCCTTACTGGAATCTTTTGATGAGACTGTGAAAACTGCTGTTCGCCTAATAGTTTACGATATGTTTCGTCAAAATGAACTGCTACTATTCTCTTCATTTCTATTGTTTTTGATCATGTCCATGCCAAAATCGTAATTTTATGAAATGCAGTTTTACACTAATTGATGATCTTCGTAAGAGAAGAACATTGATTTTGTTTTGGAAATGTCACGTCTACCAGCTATAAACTACTTATCCTTGTATGAGGAACACACAAACTTTTTAATTAGTATTCTTATGGAAATGCATATTTCTACATTTCAGTACAAATCACCATTACTTGGACCTTCAAACATCATACACCTATAAATCAGCAGAGTGTTATTACTAAAACTAATTTACCACACAATAACATTCGGAATGTCTAACGAGTACCTTTATTTACTGTCGTTGTTACCAAGGGAGGTAACAGATATGAGATTCTACGTCATAGCAACATTTCTATTTGATTTTGTAATTTATTTCAGGTAGTTATAAGTTTCAACTGTGTATTTTGATTATTTCTGACATAATTAATAAACAACATCAACATTTCACATTTTTCTAGTTTTTTTAAGAAGTGAAAATCTTTTAGTAGGACAAAGATCTAACAATTCCTAAGAGATACCTGGGGTACTGCTGCAGTTAGCGCTTTAGCTCGCCATACAAAGTGGTATCAGAGTCTATAATGTTAGCAGAAACAAAAAACATTTTTAGCAACGATAATTTTTATTTAGCAACATACCTAGAAACAATATAAACTTAACTGCACAGAAATGAGGTTGTCTATTTTCTATTAGAATCAGAAAATATGAAAGGTATTATATCAGGTTCAGAGAAGCAAAACTCAAAAGCATAGATGATTTATGGGCTCTTTAAAATGCAATAGGGTAATTCAACAAAAACAAATTCACTGTAAATTGCTTTTACAATTGACTAGTTTCAACTATCTATGTTCGTGCCAGAGTATATCTATAATTTTAATGTATTCCTTAGATTCTTGCCCATATTACAGTAATATATCTTGCCTGTGTCCTTATTTGAACCCATAGCTTTAAAGTTATAAATTACCACGTATTTGTTTTGACAAATTGCAATATAGACGGATACTACTGTGAACAACTGTATTTGTTCGAAGTGTACGAATACAGGAGACACGTGGTGTTCCACCTATTGGTCCACACACAGAACCAGTTATATTTACAATCGTTTTATGTATTTCATGTATTTTCTCTTACATATATAAACAGAAACTAAGCGGAGAGTTTTGTAACAGTAGTTCTTTGATTAGCATTAAAATCGAAAACGAATTATACGAATGAAATACAAAATTGTCTGATTTAGATATACCTTTAATGGTGAGAGGAAAGGTGGTTGACTTATTATCTATACCTTTTAAGATATCAATACCCAAAATTAACTATGGGCTTTCTAGAACATGAATCTAGCGCCGCTCTAACATTATATGGAATAGATAATTTCTCTTTTCGAAAATAAAATTTATACGACTAATACAATTGTTTTCTTCTTTTGTATTTAGACTTAACACATGGGCTGAAAAGTCGAAGTTCAACTCATGTAGTTTTGCCATTGTTTTGATTGATTTGTGACACGGTGCGTTGTCTTGATGAAACGAATTTTTTTCTTTGCCATATGCGGTCGTTTCTTTGCAATTTCGGCCTTCAAACGCTCCAATAACGCTATATAATATTCACTGTTGATGGTATTTCCTTTCTCAAGATAGTTGATGAATATTACACCACGCACATCCCAAAATACCGAGGCCATAACCTTTCCAGCCGATTGTTGTGCTTTCGGGCGCTTTGGACGAGGTTCACCAGTTGCTGTCTACTCAGATGACGATCGTTTTGATTTCGGAGTGAAGTGATGGATCCATGTTTCATCGATTGTCACATATCGACGCAAAAATTCCGGTTTGTTACGTTTAAACATGGCCAAACACTGCTCAGAATCATCAACACGTTCTTGTTTGTGGTCAACAGTGAGCAAACGCGGCGCCCACTTTGAACAGAGCTTTCTCATAGTCAAATGCTCAAGCAATATAAAGCCAATACGTTCTTCTGATATATTTACGATGTCAGCTAACTCACGCAACTTCACTTTTCGATCATTCAAAACGATTTTGTGGATTTTTTTAATGTTTTCTGGTGTTACCGCCCCATTTGGACGTCCACTGCGTTCTGCATCATCGGTGTCTCTACGACCACGTTTGAAGTCAGCAAACCAACGTTTTAGTGTTGTTTCTGATGGAGCGGAGTCCCCATAACACTTTTCAAGCCATTGCTTGAACGGTATTTCTTCCCATCAAGAAGCAGTGTAAAATTAAAACACGAAATTGTTTTTGATCCATTGTTTTGAAAATAACAAAAGTAGCGTGACTCTTAGCACAATAACTCACAAACTAATGAATAGAATATCATGAAATTCTAACAGCTGACTTTTGAAGGTTAGTACTGAGAGAAAGGTGACTACAATAAAACTAGCGTCATCTATGTGTTAGGCCCGGGACTTTTCAGCCCATGTGTTGTATCACGCCTTCAGCTGGTATTTAGTTATAGTAAGCGACAGACAACACGAATTTGGATGAAGAGTAATGTTACTAACAGCAGTGTATTAAGTCAGTTAATACATAGTAATCATTATCTAGGAGATATGAAGGTTTTTTCTTAATTCGAGAAAAGTCAAATGCATAGGTTAATCCAAGTAACATTAGTACATTCTAGAACATCGTGTAAATATCTATTTAAAGGAGGCGCAATTTTTGTGCATAAAAATCGCGAACTTTTTAAAAACTAGGAGATAACGCACACGCATAACACCCGCGGCATCAAGGCAGCATGTCTATTGCCTCCACAGACAAGTAAGGCATTAGTTTTTACAAGTGTAACGACTCAGATTGTTAAAATGTACAATCCGCACGAACTGAAAGGTTGTGAAGTCAGCAAATTTAAGACACAATTGCGTGCATGTCTTCAGAAAATAATACTCTATTCCGTTGCAGAGTTGTTCAAAATAAGTTTTAATTTTACATGTTGACAAAAGTATTAACCAATGTAAGTAATTGTTAGTTTGTTTAGATGTTTATACAATGTGTCCTTGTTGTTTATGTTTATTGCATTTACGTGTATTTGTATTGACTTGTTCAACGCTTTATTGGCATTACTGAGTAAAACGTATATTATTACCACCTGTTACGTAGGAAATATTCAAATTTACATCATACTTGAGATAACAGTAACAAAGTATAAATTTCGGAAGCAACACAATGCCATTTAATGATATCGCGAAAAAACTTTAAATAAGGACAAACAGGTAAATTTATATCTGCCGTTTTAAGAGTGTTTTAGATATTTAATTACATAAGAAAGTATCCGTACAACTGACCGTAATTGCATTTCAGCTCCTGTGAGTAATACCACTTTATGTTGCCTTTAGCAACGTTATAAACAGCATTACATACACTATGAGTTAAATTTATCGAAGTTCTGCTGGCACCATTCCTTCCACATTCTCCTTTTTGTTTTACTGTAAAGGGGATTCATCGACACGTTTACTAACATTTGGACAATTGTGTTCTGTCTTTTGTATTTGGTGCCTACCAGTGTCTAAACAAGCTCGGATTAGTACGGTAGCCGGCGATCTTTGACATTAGATCAGATGGCTCTAGTAAATTGTAGTAGTGACCTGCTAAATATGAGTTGCTCAACATTATACCGCTGAATGAAGCAACCGAAATTTAAGTAAAAATATTTTTAGTATATTTATATAATTAAATATAATGCTGCTATATATTGCAGATACCTTAAATATGGCAGGAACAGTGTTCTTTCTGAGAGAGATGATATCGTAAGACGAACACTGCAATATTTGAAAGATATATAATTATATATGTAGATCTCAGAATAGACCAATTTTCTATTTAGATGAAACCTGATTGAATGAGGGCCATACAATGCAGAAGGTATGGATACAAATATTCTAAGTCGTAGAGAGACTTTTGTGGAAAGACTTACCACAGAATTAAAAACATCTATCCAGTAAGGGACGTCTACTAATAATACTACACAATGGCAGTATCGATGGTTTCGTCGAAGACGGTTTGTTGCTGTTTGAGAAGAAGAAAACATCCGACTACCACGAGGAAATAAATTCCGTAGCTTCCGAAGAATGATTCGCTGAAATACTACATTTTTTACCTGCAAATGCTATCGTAATGATGGATAATGCACCATATCATAGGCGTAAGGCCGAAAAGACACCAACAACAGCGTGGAGAAAAGCGGACATTTAAAATTGGTTACAAAATAAGTGGATAGAGTATGAAGAGAATATGGTTAGAGCAGAATTGTTGAATTTGGTAAACATGGTCAAAAGTAAATACAATTCATATGTAATGGGACATGGTGGAAGTAATAGAATTTAAACCCATAAATGCTTGAATGGCATCTATAAGATTGAAACCGTTTAATTTGTCAGTTTTGAACATATGTGCACCTACAGAAAAGACTGAAGAAGAAGACCAGAACAGCTTTTATGAGGAGGTCACCGCCGCTACAAATGGCTATGTAGACCTCGAAACATCTTACTTTTTCGACGGCTTGAAGACACTGGAGCACCTCTGAAAAAGTGTATTGATCTTTGAGGTGACTACATGGAAAAATAAAAATAAAAAACCAGACCAATACCGTATTTTTCTTGTCGATTCCGGAGGTATTTCAGGTCGCCCGCGTACTCTGCAAGAGTAAAGCTGCAATAATGCTCCTAATCCTGCGATATCCTTTTATAACAATTGCTTTCCCAAACAAAAAATTTTTGTGCAAACTTTAACATCTTTAAAAAGCGAAACCCGATCTGGTCTGCGAATTTCGCGCGCATGTCTTTAGTCTAACCGTACGGTTAACGGAAGGCGTAAACAGAAATTACACACAAATATATCGCGCATTTAACAACACCATTATCTCTCCCTTAATCTTCACGAACACGTCTTCACGCTATTGCCACACGTTCCGCAGGAGCGGATAGATTACATAAGTAATCACAATTCATAATACGAAGACTTCGTCGTAGAGGAACAGTGGCGGCGTGTAAAATAGTCAAACAATGCATAAATATCAAGCATTATTGCGCGATAATCCGACGAACTGCGTCGGGTGCCGCTGCGCGGATCGCTGACGTCTCGTGAATCACCATCTCCGCTTGGCTCACTCGCCTAATCCTGTGGGAAACGACACCGGCGGTTTCCCTTTTGTCTACGCCGCGCGTTCGTCTAATTGTTGTCTTTTAATCCCTATTATTGTCTCCGCGGCTGGCAAAATAGCGTCGCACCGCCCGTCATCGCACGCCGACGTATTTTTCTGCGCTCGCATAAAGTGTCATAAACGTCCCGAACGGGGTGACGCGGCGAATATTCGGTACGCTTCCGGAAAAGGGGGAAGCGGGCGAGGTACGCGGAAATAAAATTATTTCAAGGAATTATGCGCCTTGTTTTAAGCGGCTGCGATGGAAAATGAAAACGTCGCTTTTATTGCGTTTTATTTTTTATTTTTCATTGGGGGTCCTTTCTTGTCCAGAAATTATGAGCGTAGTTAAATATTCCATATTCTCGGTAATTTACACTTGAAGGAATTTAAATACTTAAATATTTAGCGTTTTATTTAAATAGTTCAAATGCGGTGCCTGCAAGTGAATTAATTAATATAACCATTTGAGACACCAAGGAAAAGTCAGATTAACCCAGACAAACTGGTGTAGTTGCGCACAGCACCTGAGTATTAGGACTTTTAAAGCTTTTACAGCATACCTCTTAGGTTTACAAACTACAGTTTTTTAAATTATCAGATACCAAATCAGTTCATGCGGATTTTTATGCTGAAATAATACATATTTATTGAGAAACAATAGTACACTATTATTCATCGAAATAATTACTAATCTCGGCAAAGTGGGGTAAGTTACAGTGCAGTGCGGAGAACAACGTGGAGGGCCGAGTGGCCGTATCAAGGTGTTTACTAACGTTTACGTACTCGCATCATATGTGATCGTGACCTTCGTAAGTGAGCATAGGCGATGCGGACGCAGGAATTCTTATACATGATGTTCTATTTGCAAATTTAAAGTAATCCTTGTAACAACTGAATGAATTTTTCAACACATCTTCACAAAATTGTCTTAATATAAGAAAATCCGAATCCTTGTCAATAACACTTTCAAATTTTCGTATTACACTTTCATTCTGTTTCGAATTCCGTCGTACATAGGTGTGACTGAATATTAATCGAAATTTGAACAAAATCCACAAACCACCGAATCATTTTGCAATTTTTCAATTCCTTCCTCTACTCCATAGTGGTTCTTGCGAATACTTTCTAAATCACATTTTACCAAACTATCTTCAAACATTTTCTGGCTTTTCTTGATAGCACTGGCGTGTGGCCGGATCGAACTGTAAAACTACCTTCTCTACATCATCAAAATGTTCGCAGTAGTAAAACGCAGTCTTTAATCATGTACACCAATGCGTAGTAATCGAGTGTGGTGGTTGAGGTACTGTGGGACACAGTTCGTAAAATCCTTTTCTAAGTTTTGGGAACTTTAGAAGTACTGCCTTCGTATGAGCCATTAAAGCATTTACTCGTGGATGACTTTTAGAGATCAATTGCGCCACAAGATTTAAAGCATGGATTTTACATGTTACATGTAACAGATTTGCACTCTCTTCTTTAAGCCACTCACTTTTGTTGAAACTTGAAATTTGTTCAATGCTCTGAGCACCACTTTTAGAATTTCATCGCTAGTATACTTTGCAACTCACACATAACCACAATTTTTTATTTTTCAATTCTGCTTTAATTCCTCTTTCAACATGGTCACGACTAGATGGCATAAAGTGTCAAACGATCCGACTTGGTAATGTATAATCCAAATACTTGCCCCAGAAAGAGACAAATGCTTGTTGGTCTCGTAAACTGAACGGTACATTACATAGAATAAAACAAACATCTATATCAAATGTTAATTGTTTGCTATATCGTTTGCCACGGATTGCGGAAGAGTGTTGCAGTGAATTTCTTTCATTTTTCAAATGAACTATTTTTTTACATCCTTTTCTGGAAGAACATTTTTATCCATAGGGCTTTGAAATAAGCGTATTATATTTATTTAGAAATCTATAACTTGCACTTTATTTGTAATAATTGTATGTTCTACAATAACAAACTTCCTTCCATCAAGCTGATAACAACCATAAATAAGTACTGTACATATTTTATTGATTATATATGATTTATACGTGTAGCTGAAATATGTCAGTTTTCTATGTTATATCTAAAAGTTTGAACAGTAGAACGATACTATTGCATAAATATTACTTTTATCTAAAAATGGCAGGTTTATAACTGCATTAATTAGCTTACCTTTGTTTTAACAATGATGTATTTGTTTTATTGCTTGCGTTCGTATGCTATAAAAATATTTATACACACGTATACACGTTATATGTGTTTGTTTACAGAATAAAATATGTTCCGTAAATATCGGTAGCAGAATGTTGTATACATCTTAAGAAAATTATTGAACGTATATTTATAAAGAACGAAGCCTTTGTAAAGAGAAAACTGGGAAATAATTTTAAAAGTGGGTTACAAGAGATATCAAAATTTACTTTGTTGTAAAACTATGCACTGAGCTATAAGTTGTGATAATTGCTATTGCAACCTCAATATTTTTTCAATCTAGATTTCTTCTTCAGAAATATTTTTAATATATGTTCAGTGACTCAATCCTCACACCCTTCATCTCAGCGGTCTCTAATCCATCCTGCAAAAGTTCATTCGAAATAGTTTATTCATTCGTCGATTCCAAATAAACAAAGCTCGGTAATTAAGCAAGTTCGTCATCTAAAAAATGATTCTTACTGGTTATTAATGTCTTCAGCTGTCACAAGTGATATCAAATCAAAATATATATGTATAACAAATAAAGAATTAAAAATATATTTCTTTTCGTTCAAAGGGCCGAACTACGCAAAAATAGAATACATAAAATTTTCCAGAATCTTGTAACCTTAGATAAGATTTTAAAGCTATTGTTTTGAAATAAAATACTAATATAGAACAGAATTAACTTCTTAACATTAGATAAATATTTTCCAAATAATAAAATTTAGACTATTCACTTATCTAATCGACATGCATTCTTTTGGCTAAACTCCACTTCCCTTTTTCTGAAAGCTGGCTAAAATTGTCAATAATTATTTTCTTATCAATTAATCTTTACTGCGTTACAGATTGCCAGATGTATCACCAACTCGATATTTCGATTAGATTTCCGTGACAACAGATACCCTAAAATTTATCAAAATATGGCTATCCCATGTGTACAAGCAGTGTAAAATAACCATTGCTGAAGACAAGCATACTACGTTAATCTGTAAGCGAAATCTGCTAGTTACAGCATCCAAAATCTCTCGGAGTATTAATAGAAACTTTATTGTGTCAGTATTCGCGAGCAACGACTAAATGCAGCGATTTCGAAAACGGCTTGATTGAGTTTTGGAAGATAGAGATTGGACAAATGTTCTTGCGTGCAACGAATACGAATTCAATATTTTTCTTAATAAACAGTAAATTTTTGTTTAAAATATATCCAAAAAAACATGTTTTTGCAAACTGTTGTATCATTTATAAAACATGGAGGAGGTATAGTGATAGTGCGAGTATGTTTTCTTCTAAATGGAAAAGTAAATTTGAATTGAAGGAATATCTGAGAAAAGAATAGTACAAAGAATATCTTAGCACAATAGCAATTCCAAACATACTTCAAAGCTCTACAAAAACTTTATATAATAGAAACAAAAAAGGGAGTCGTCAAAAATATGATACAGCCACCACAATCATCAAAATACAATTGTATAGAAAAAATAGGACGAACTAGACAGAAAAGAGAATGAGTGGGGACTAATCTCAGCGAAGTATTTAAGAGAACGGTCTCATTCCGAGTGGATTAAAGTTAATGCAGAAATTTTAAATAAATTTATAAAAGGAATGCCAAAATTATGTCAAGTTATAATGAAACACGAAGTAGATTTTTGAAGCAACTACCTTTTAACTGTGTACAATAAGTGAAGTTGTTTGTATAATAATTTTTAGTAAGTAAATATGCTTTTTTTCTCATTAAAACTGTTTTTTCCTTTTTAGTTCATCTTACTATAAACTTTTTAACATGGTCTTAATCTCTTGTGTGACGGTGTATATATTTAGAATCATAATATAAATATGATAAAATAAAATAATATATTTTGGTGTACATTCATTTAAAAGCACTGTATAGAACGGTATTCATATAAATCGTGATAGCAATAAACACTTAGATGTCTATTCATTTCTTTGTTTAAGCTCGTATGTTTATTACCTTTTTATATAAGTACATGTACTTCTTTAAGATCGTTTCATGTAACTTTTTAAACTGTTCTTCGTGCCTGTGCTGCTCTTCATATCGTAAAATAAGTATCTCACGAGAAATGTCTTTGTGTGGAGATGCTTAAGAGTGTGCTTTACAAAAATGGGTAAATATAACTTCATCATGTCGAAATGACGTATTGCTTCTAGTTTCGGATAATATTTATGTTATCAGGACTGAATACCAGTAGCTAACGCATAAATTAAATATTTCTGCATTCGCGAATACTTAGAATGAATTTCCTACAGCGTTAACTGAGCGAAAATTTGCGGCGGCTTTTTTAATATACTGTGTTCTAAACCAAAGGGTCTGCAAATTAGTTCAACCTACTTAAAACATTTATTATTCTTTTTATAAATTTTTGCTTTTTGCTAAATAGAGAAATGCACGAAAATAAAAGTAATATGACACATATGTTAGTCAATTTATTTAACTAAATTTTTCTTTTTAATACGAACAGGTAAACAATGTTATTACATTACTTATCACGAAAATAATTTGTTTAAATTTATTCCCTACTAATAGAGATCGGCTGAAACAATGAACGTAATGCCTCTGAAAAATAATTTAATACGATTGATTTAAAAATAAAATAAAATATCTTCCAAACTCACAACAAGTTTCAATATAATCTTAAATCTTAATTTAGCGTGTGGAGCTTAGGATTACCTGCGTTTATACGATGGCTTGACTTGGGTAATCTGCGAAAGTAATACGTGCACACATAAGTTACAAACCGATTGAGTATCTTGCTTAATTAATATTAGGAAAAAAAAGAGATTCTGAACAATATGCGATGCCGCAAAGTAAACGTGTTGATTTATGATTTAGAGGATTTCGTCTAAACTATATTATAAATCAATTAATTACGATAAAGGGCTGTTTGTTAAAAAATCAAACGTTTTTGCCGAAACGTGCGTATGTGTACATAAGATAGAAGCAATCGCATTTTATTGCTGCGTAATATTGAATAGTATTACGTGGAACTTAACACAATAATTTTTATTTTATGTCAGAGAAGAATTAACTACTTACAATTATTATTGAAACTAAATATGTATTTATAAACTTTTTAGATAAATATAAGATTATATTATTCGAACCCGGTAACAAGAAAATACAATAAATAATGATCCTGTAGTAAACAATATTATTCGTAAACGCACGGGCTTCTGTGAATTCATATTCAACCAGACGGATAAAGACTACGATCTAGATCAGAGGTTCTCAATAGCTCTTGGGTATGAAACCCTTCAAGCCAAATTTTTTCATCGAATTCTAACTCTAAACAGTACAATTTTTCTACGATCCAACAGCATTATATTTTCTTTCCATCAAGCAGTACATTTAGACTGGAACTTACTTACTCAGTAACAAAGCTATTGCAAAAAGTGCGATAAAAACAATTGGGCGAAATTATTTTATAATTACACTACTATTTGATTACATAAAGAATATTAGGTAACAATTATCACTAGCATAAATTTAGGGCTTCCGGTAAGATTTTAGAAATGTAAAATAAAGTTCACGAAAGACTAAAAATATCAGAAAGGCAAAAACAAAATTACGTATAAGCAATCAAACTTGCATGAACTCTTTTACACTGAGAAAATCCTCCTGCATCATCATTCATGCATTTCAATTATTTTATTTTCTACATCACTGAAAAATATAACTTGGAGTGAGGTCCTGATGCCATCAATGAGGCTACTGGGACACCTTGTTTGCCATGGTGTTTGTTCCATTATTCTTTGTTATTTGACTTCCTTTCTATATTTTCATTCTTTAAAGAAAAATGTTGCACATTTGTCATTTAAATACATGTTAATACCTTCACTTTACCTTCAGACCAATAAGTTTCGAGTACTTTACTTGTATAATCTCCAAAATTTGGGAACATTTTCATTAATGTCAATTGCTTTGACACGCACACGTATAAATCTTTTTTTTAATTTAGGTTAGTCCTCTTTATTGTTGTACATATAATACATTGCTAAAAATTTAGTTAACATGAGATAAATTTTTCAATAAAATTGGTTAAAGTGTTATAAAATAAAGATAGCACTAACATGAGGTGAAATAAAATGTATCTATAGTAATTTAAAAAGACAATCAGCATATTGAAATTAAGCTGAACCATATTTAAGACTTTTGTGTTACTATGTAATAAACAACTTTGGTGTGTAATAGCGTATAGCAGCCCTGGACTTATAGACGCGATGGAATGTTACCATCAAAGGTCTGCGATATGCCATACCGTATAAGCACTAAGCGACTCCCATTTTGGAGTCGAAATGTAGATATTGTCCTGTGTAAGGTGGTTTCTTGTACACTATGATCTTTTCTGTATCAGGAAAAAGATTTTTCCACTTTCAATTCGTTCCCGAACATGGTCAACTCTCGTAAGCGGTATAGATGTTGGAGAAACACATTGATTGTATACTCCACATATGGCCATATCACCAACGTATCTGAGCCAGATTTTCGGTTTGAGTTCCTATGAATTCTTCAAATTCTTCCATATACAAAGGACCGTTGTTGATTAGTGCGGGATCATATCAAAATGTAGGAAAAAGGAAAACGGAACCAACCTCATATTATCTCGAATAATTTTTGTTGCATAATGGCTACCGTTATGCACGTTTGCACATCATTAAGATACTCCAAAAAAGGACTACAAAACCAAAAGAACTGCAAACAGCATATTAACAGCATCAGGGCAGCAAGACTAATGTTAAAAAACACAAAAGTTAAAATTCTTTAAGGACGTACACTAATTAAGGTCAAATGGGGACGAATCTAGTTACTTCCATATATATGTTACTGAGAATAGGAGATAGAGATGAATCTAAGGCCATGACATTGAACTTGTCATTCACCTGGAAATAGTTGAGTGCGCGATATTGGTAACACTTCTACAATGCGTGGTAACAAAGAGATATGCCAAAGACACTACGTTACAGTGAGCGGAAGGTTGTGTTCAACAAAAGCAAGTTGAAAAATTTGGTAACTAACTGTGAGATGGCGTTGTCTGAAAGCAATCTTTGGCGCTATTGTATAGGTTGAAGTTTCAATGACACGTGTTAAGCTTCATGTTTGTTTTATACACCCGTTCAAAGCAGAGCACTTTTGCTGCTGTTAAAAAGTGGACAATATTGAAATTCGAGCAGTGATTAAATATTTTTGGAAAAAGTATTTTTTGCTCAAAGAAATTCATGCTGATGTGGTAAATGTGTTAGATGAGGATGCTCCTTCCTTTAAGATTGTTTGCAAATGGTTGAATGAATTTAAAAAAGGTCGTACGAGCGTAAATCACGATCTCCCTTCTGGGCGCCCAAAAGCAGCCACTTCCGCAGAGTGTGCAAAAAGTATTAAAATTTATGGAAGCTGACCGCCCATCAACATTGAAAGATGTTGGTAAGGCTAAAGATATCTCCAGAGAACGGGTGACGTATATTTTAAATGTGAAATTAGGCATATCTAAGCCGTGTGCAAAATGGGTGTCGATTCAACAGACTCAATAGATTTTTGCACCAATTTGTGTCTTGCGATGAAACGTGGATCTACAACTACACACCGGAAAGTAGACAGCAATCAAAACAGTGGACAGAACATGATGAACCGGTTGCAAACAAGGCCAAAGTCATGCTATCAACAGCAAAAAAAGTCTTTTTCCATCAAGGCAATGTGCCAGTTCACAAGAGCGGAATTGTCGAAGCAAAATTGGCCAAATTAAAGTTCGAAGCGCTTGTCATTATTCACCGGATTTAACTCCATCGGACTATCACCTCTTCCACAAGGTTAAGAACGCCTCGACGGTATCAGATTTGCTTCGGATAAGGAGTTGACAGCTGCCGTGGACAATTATTTTGAGGAGCTCGAGGAAAATGAGCACTGTGAAGGCATAAAGAAATTTGATCATTGACTAAATAAATGTATTGATTTAATTAGCTTAAAATGAAATCATGAAAAAAACGTTTAGTGGAAAGTATAATATTATTAGCTTTTTTTTAACAGAAACTTAAATTACTTACGTGCTTTGTAAAAAATTCTTTGCTACTGTTTTTTGACATGTTTCATACTGTTGATACAAAGAAATAAATAACATTTATTACTATTATTTACTTTCTCCCTTATCTTTTATTGCATTCGAAAACAGCAAGAACCATGTTAAATATTTTCAACGATTCTATCTTCCCCATTTTACAACGTTAGATTTTCTGTGTACACGTGAGCACGTATTGAAAATAGCGAGCCTGTAAAAAAGTATAAATACGGATAATAAACGCATACCATTAATTACAAGAAGGTTGCATTTCAAATATTAGCTCTGTACGGACGTAGACGGCGAGGTATTGCAAAAAAGAAAACATTGCGTGCGCCTATTATGCCTATTACTAAGCCATAGAGTCTATACATGTAGGCAGATAACGTGTAAAGGGCGAGGTCAGATCGGGGAACCACCACTAATGAGGTTGAGCCGAACAACCAATGTTTGTTTACCCCTATCGCGCAGCTTGTGCGAGCCTAGTAATTCGCGCTCAGCACGATAACTCATCATAAAAAATTCATTCCGTACCGGAGTATAAACGGCGAAGTCGCGCGAGGAGAGAATTTTACACAGCGCCACGATGCGTCACGGCATTAAATCTCATTTTTTAGCGGAAAGAAAAGGTTTTGCACGGAAAATGTATTGTCGTTATTAACTTTGGAAAGATACGACCATACGCACCGTACAATTACGGATTATAAAAAGTCTGTTGTATATCAGCTGTACGGTCCCATTTGCGAAATAATAGCGATGGAAGCAACCCCAAGTGATATAGCAATTACATTCTTTAAAACTCAAATCCCACTACAGTAAGAACAAATTAAAATTAGCACTTAGAGCACATTGGAGAGAAAGTTGTAGTGCTTGAGAGAAGCTCAATAATTAACAGCTTTATACCGAAGAGATACATAATCTAGAATAGAATTTAGAGAATTGAACAGAAATGAAGTGATATAAAGTGTAATAAATAAATAATGTTAACTTCCTTCTTTGTTCTTAAATATCTTTAAAAAATCCTGTACAGCAGGTTCTCCAATTCTCATTGAAAAACTATTTTGGAATTCCTTTTGTGAAGGTTTATGACGGTCTTATTAACTTTCCAAATGATTAACTACAAGTTGCCAAGAGTTTGCACCCATCTGAATGAATCAAAATCATCCTTCAAAATCGACGTACAACAGTTATGCTAGAATCTAAAACGACAATGATCAGTACTAGCAGAGGTTGCCCCTAAGAAGAGGTATTAGTGCCTCTTCTATGGTGTCTTGTTGTAGATAATTCTAAACGACCTAGTGATTACGATTTGCGGCGAACATGATAAAATTATATCGCAACTTATGCAAAGAACCTCAACACTAGTATCTCAAAAAGATATTAATCGTCCTTTTTACTAAAAAAAGAGAAATCTTTTTAACACCACTCACTAAAAGGGCAAGACAATTAGCTTTAGCGACGGGTAATACTTGATAGAAAGCTAAAGTGGAACTCTCATCATACTGCTAAAAAATTACATGGCAGCTTTACAAACATGCCACAAACTACTCGGCAGAAACTGACATCCTAAGGCGCAAATTTTCTTTTGCTTATAGAGGGCGATAATTAAACCCATGATTACCGATGCTTCATTGGCGTAGCGGCCAAAAACTATTCAAGAGACTGTGCAACAGCGGTTTCAACAAATGTAACGGCTTGCATATCCTAACATCCGGGACGTGAGCAGAGGCTCTAGTATTTCTGGTAATATTAACATCAGTTCACATTTACATACCGATGATGGCTCTGACTAGTGATTTTATACTTAGCAGCTTAAGAGAAGTGAAACCAAGAGGTCTCAAGGGGTACTTGAAAGTTCTCAGAGAATCTAGCCGTTTAACATATATTGCTAAATAGATTCGATCATGGTGGTCATTTATGTGATCATAGAAGACCGTATTGAGTGGGCGTCTGGTGGACCACATGCAACACAAAAGAGCACCCCTAGCATACTCCACAGGTGGATCAGGAATGGAAAGAGTCGGACCCATGGGCATTACTGGCCTTCGTACTGAGAAAATATTCCCAGACGAAAGTATTTATTTCACCTTCGCTAGGTACAGCAAAGACATTGTTATCTTTCAAGAAAGAAGACCTTAGACTGCTAACAGGGATACTGATAGGATACGTAACCTAGAAATGCAATTTATACAAACTTGAGAAAGCTGAAGATAGGCCCTGCTGTTTACGCAGAGAACATCTAAGAAACGGAACGCACATTATGTATGTACATATGTATGTTGCACACGAATTCTCCAAAGGAGAATATCTAACACCTTCTGAAATAAAGAACAGGGATATTAGACTAGCACTAAAATTTCTTAAAAGCCTTATTAAGGATATTGTTACTGTAAATTTTATAGGTCCCGATGACTACAGGCAATATTGTACCTTTTAAGTCAGAGCTCATTATCGTCTTTGATATTATATAGTACAGTCATTTCCTCAAAGGTACAAGTGTAATTCTAAACAGTGTACTCCAAATGAAAATACAGCTGAATCTTCCGTAAAAGACCCATTAGTGAAAATTTGTCTACAGTTAGCCTGATTGCATTATTAATGGTTGCTAGAAATATATATTCACATTTCAATGTATAATACCCACTGACTTTTATGCCGATGGAATGAAGTAGTATGTAGACGACATAATCTAACAAAACAGATATAAAAGCTTTATTTTCGTTGTAGACTTATTGGGGAATTCTTTATTGATCTATCTTGGGAAGTTTCTTGAAATATTTTAATCATTTGCATTTACTTTATTTGGGCTTCAAATTTCTTAGAAATTTCTTTTCGCTAGCATACTATTAATTTTTTAAGTAGATATTATCTTTCTATGTTCTAATTAACTCCTTCAAACTAACACTTTTAAGTTATGACTGGTCATAACAATTACAAAATGTCAGCATAAAAGTATATACATAAATAAACAAATAATTAGGCACTTAATGATTCTAAAATGCCTACAGTATTAATTGAACCAGTAGACATTTAGAATGTCCTAATCTATTATGATCTTTTCATACAACAAATGCGCAAAATTCTTCTGCTAATTAACGAAATTACGAAAAGCCGGGTGAATGTTGAAAAAATTAGAACGAAGTAAATAATGAATCACAATCTATCGTTGACATGATTCTGTCATGATATCATAGTTGATCTTTCGGCTTCCGAGGCCAACAGATCGTGTGAACTGTCGAAGATTTCACAGACTCTATTGGTTTAATTGCCAATTCTAATGACAAGCGAATTACAGACCACTCAAAGGCATTATGGTCGGGTATGCTAGTTCATTGATAAATAGAACTAATCATAAAAAAGCAGCGACACAACGTTTCTTGCCTTACATATATGTATGTACGTATATATACACACATATATATGAATAAGTTTTCTTGGACAGCAGAGAACGTACGTAATTAAATAATTGTATGGCGGTCTAGAATTACTGTTAATTTATGATTTTAACGTTTTTAATAACTGTTAATATCCGCGGTTTTTTATATAACACATGGGCTGAAAAGTCCCGGGGCTAACACATAGATGACACTAGTTTTATTGCAGTCACCTTTCTCTCAGTGCTGTTAAAATTTCATGATATTCTATTCATTAGTTTGCGAGTTATTGTGCTAAGAGTCACGCTACTTTTGTTATTTTCAAAACAATGGATCAAAAACAATTTCGTGTTTTAATTTTACACTGCTTCTTGATGGGAAAAAATACCGTTCAAGCGAGGCAATGGCTTGAAAAGTGTTATGAGGACTCCGCTCCATCAGAAACAACAATAAAACGTTGGTTTGCTGACTTCAAACGTGGTTGTAGAGACACCAATGATGCAGAACGCAGTGGATGTTCAAATGAGGCGGTAACATCAGAAAACATCAAAAAAATCCACAAAATCGTTTTGAAGGATCGAAAAGTGAAGTTGCGTGAGTTAGCTGACATCGTAAAGATATCAAAAGAATGTATCGGCTTTATATTGCATGAGCATTTGACTATGAGAAAGCTCTGTTCAAAGTGGGTGCCGCGTTTGCTCACTGTTGACCAAAAACAAGAACGTGTTGATGATTCTGAGCAGTGTTTGGCCATGTTTAAACGTAACAAACCGGAATTTTTGCGTCGATATGTGACAATGGGTGAGACATGGATCCATCACTTCACTCCGGAATCAAAACGATCGTCATCTGAGTGGACAGCAACTGGTGAACCTCGTCCAAAGCGCCCGAAAGCACAACAATCGGCTGGAAAGGTTATGGCCTCGGTATTTTGGGATGTGCGTGGTGTAATATTCAACGACTATCTTGAGAAAGGAAATACAATCAACAGTGAATATTATATAGCGTTATTGGAGTGTTTGAAGGCCGATATTGCAAAGAAACGACCGCATATGGCAAAGAAAAAAATTTTGTTTCATCAAGACAACGCACCGTGTTACAAGTCAATCAAAACAATGGCAAAACTACATGAATTGAACTTCAAATTGCTCCCACATCCACCGTATTCGCCAGATTTGGCTCCCAGCGACTACTGGCTGTTCGTAGACCTCAAAAAAATGCTCGCCGGTAAGAAATTTCGCACGAATGAAGAGGTTATCGCTGAAACTGAGGCCTATGTTGAGGCAAAAGATAAATCGTTCTACAAGAGTGGTATTGAAATGTTAGAGCGGCGCTGGAATGATTGCGTTGCTCTTGATGGAGATTACGGTGATGAATAAAGCTAATTTTGAACCAAAAAAAACGTGTTTTCTTTGTTAGGCCCAGGAGTTTTCAGCCCATGTGTTATACGAAAGAACCGTAGTTGTGCCATAAGAACACTAATGCTAAATTAAATAATGTTTTACACACATAGAACTATTTGGTTTAAGTGCTTCTACCAATTAAATGGGTATGCTCATACATACCTAGAAAGAATATTTAAATATTTAATGATTGAAATTTAAAGAAATCCTTATTTATTGTTGCCAAGAATTTTATTCTTCAATAAACAACAATATCCCTTTCTGATGTTCCCTTTGGATTTTCTAATTAATATTTATTTTAACTTTCGAGCACATTAAATTTTCACTGTACGATAGTCGGAAATAAATCAGTCTTAATAATAGTTGGAAAGATTTCAATGTTCGTACTTGACGACATTGACAGCAAAATCATTTTTAGAGTCTGTATTGTCGTCTGCATATAACCAGTGCTTTTTTATTATCTAAGTCGGATTTAGTATTATTTTCAATTTTATCGCGTATAGATGTTACTTGTCTTTGTAAAGATGGTAATTTTTATTTGCAGTTGTACGAGGTATGTCTCATAATTAACGAGAATGATTACTTTTAAGGTATTTAATTGAATGTATCTACAATTTAATATCGTCCCCTTTAAAGTATGCTCCTTTGAACACAGCGCAATGCACACAGCGTCCCCAGCGAGTTTTCCATTCTTGGTAACAAATCTAGAAGTCTCCTTCTGTTAAGCTATTTAGTAATGGGAACCTTCCAATTTTCACTTAAGCGTTGGAAAAAGAAAATAATCGCTGCGTGTGATTCTTTTCTAATCTAATAATCACATTGAGCCATGTCTGGGGTCTAGCGCGAATCTGGGAGTAATGGAGTACTTTTTTCAGCCAAAAGTTCTCTAATCAACAATCAGCTGTAACTGAGGACACTATTATGATACAAGATCCACGAGCTGGCAATGTTCGGGTACACAATAAACAAAATTGCGCAAACGCTCAAGGACCTCGCGATAAAAGGTTTGTTTAAGTACCTGGCCTTGCGGTACGAATTCTTTATGGACAATTCCACGAGATCAAAAAATATGATAAGTATGAACAGAAAATCCTCATGCGAGCCCTCTTCAGCCCTTCAGGTGATGCAGGTATATGGCACTCCGTACTTTGTCGCTTTGTTTCAGAATCATATCCGAATCATTCTTCACCTGTTATCATTCTGTGTATGAAATTGGGTTCACTGCACAACATCATAAACTCAAAGGTTCCAATTAAAGAACAATAAATAGTATCCTAAGGGTCACGACGTAAGTTATAAACAGCTTAACAGAATAAGACTTCCAGAATTGTTACCAGGAATGGAAAACTCGCTAGAGATGCTGTGTTCGTTCTAAAGGAGCACACTTTGAAGGAGACAGTATTAAATTGTAGATGCATTCAATTAAATCTTTAAAAATAATCATTCTTATTAATTCCAAGACATACTTCGTATTTATTCTAGACTTAATGGAAGTGTTTATCAAGTAAAGTAAATGTTAGTTTAAATTTTATATTAAATTAACAGAAATCGTTTAACAGAGAGAACATCAAGTTGAGTATTGGCTGTTACAAGGTATAAATTTACATTCTGTTGTGAATACAACTGGAAGTGAAGCCCATGAAAAGCTAGCTACGAAAGATTATCTTTTTGGATGTTGTATCGGACATTTTTATTAGAACGGAATGCCCGTTGACTGGTGAACAAAGAGAAAAGTGACAAGATAAAGATGAATGATATAAATTCACTGGGATAAACGAGTTTGAAAAGATTGCATATACATATCAAGACACAACACTTAGGACAAGATAGAAGATCAACCACAAACTGTGACAAGCAAAAGCACGGGTTTATCAAGCATAAGAGCTTACTATTACTATTACTCGTATTATTATTCGTGACCTCTACTTGATACATACTGCAATCAATAACTGCGGTTGGAACATAAAGTGATAAACGTACAATCGCATTTCTTAAAACTAAACTTTAATTTTGCTCTAGCAATTAAAATTTTTATCAAGGATCGAATAGATATCAAATCCGACAATTCACTTCTTCTTCTATTATCTGAATTAACTATGACGTAATGGCTTCATTAAGATGTAATCGGTTGAGTTAATTTGTATATATGGACCTAACCTAACGTAGAAATCAGATAGCCTCTATCAAATAAATTTAATTGACCTCGATGATTCACCGCTCTCGTATCGCCGCTTGCGTTCAATATGAATGGAATAATGCATACTAATCCATCCGCTGGACGATTGCTAATGGATGGCGTGCACTTTGAACGAACGGACGCTTGAGTAAGTCGTGATTCAAGATTGAGGTCTTGAGAGTTTAGAAAATTCCGAAAATATTATCATAGTTTAGATATCGATGTTGCGTACAACGTCAGTCAGCAACCGGTCTAACGCTGTCGATAACGCAATCTCTACGTTTAGAATAGAAAATAATTGGAAATTGACATTAAAAATTTTTCGCGCGTGACCTTCTAAGTACTTTCGTTCGATGTTTAATAAGCATGCGAATGACGACATAAAGAGAAGACTTGAACACGCATTCATGTTTAAATTTTCATTCCAAGACTACAATTTTACTGTTCATGTATACATACCAGCATAAACATTATTGCTTACTTTATCCTTTCGCACAAGCGCATTTTCTTTAGATTTAGATTAATAATTTCGTACAAGTAACAATACCTAACACAAAAATGCTGCAAAATACAGCTACTCATGGTATTAGTATAAGAAAAAAATTGATTCATTTTTAAAAATATTTCAATCAGTTTAGCAACCAATTTCTGTCATCAATGTGTATGTACACATGTATATCATCAGTATACACTATGTTTTGCAAGTTACAGCAATTTTGTAATACATGTCCTGTGTAATTATCGATCCCGTGGCTTCTTCTGCTAAAGCAGAAATTGAAAATAGCTGTGCTGTAAATGCAATGTACGAGGTCTTCCACTAAACTTTAAAAAATATTAGGACAGAGATATAATTACGTTTGAGAATGGGAAAGCAATAAAAAACAGCAATTGTTAAAATCCTAGTATAGACTCAATATGAAGGACAGAGTTACATGCTGGACACAAGCAATAAGATGTCAGAATCGGTTATATTTGGTTTTAATCGCAAATTTGTGACAAGATTCAGCTTGCTGTAGTAGAATGTTTCGGTGCAAGTCATTACTAACGTCGTAAGCATTTAAATCTGTTGGAATAAGTCGATATTAACAGAAGATCAACTCCGGAAATATAAAGTTACAAACCTCTTGGCTTGATTGTCGATTTATATCTTAAGTACGACGATTCTCCTTTAAATATTGCATATAAAGCTGGAATAAAACAGTAGATAGATTTTATTGTTTTTCAAAGTATTTTCCACGAAGATAAATGCATTTCTTCATGTGCTCGAACCAACTTTGGAAGTGGTTATTCCACTCGTTTATTGGAACAGTCAAAATTGCGTTTTGGAATGCATTGACTGCTACTGCTGGCGACTGGAACCTTTGACGATGCAGTCCGTTCTTGATTTTCGGAAAGGTAAAGAAATTGGTGGGAGTTAGGCTCGGTTTGTACAAAGAACGGTCTAACAATTCGATGTTTTATTACGTTAAAAATTCAATTGTCTTAAGTGCTGTGTGCGAATTTGCACTATCTTGGTGGAGGATGATTCGTCGTTTGGGGTTGGCTTTTCGATGATTTACAGCAAACAAATAGTTGTATAACAATCGGTAATAAAAGCTCTTTGATCTTGTAGAGGGATTGTTGCTATGTGAGTTGCTTTCGAGACAAATGCCACGGCCATCTTCTTGGAGATGTAGCCTTTTCTTCATCTTAGAACACCCAAATAGATTACTGGGGTCTATTTTCAGGCGCGTATAAGTAAATTCCGGATTCATCACCACTGACGATGTTATTTTTGTTTACCCTACGCCCTTTGTATCTTGTGGTGTCGGATTATCATTCTCTTATTTTTGTCTTCCATAATTTCCTGTTCTGAGCCAGTTCTTTAGCTTCAATCCATCCCATACTTCTTTTTTCTAATGTTCTATGCATTTGTCCTTTCCAAATGTGTCGCAGTTCACCTATTATGTTTTTATCCTCTATTTTGGCTTCAAAAATCATCTTTGTTATTCGATTCTCTTCCATGCCGTGTATATGTCCAAGCCATCCCATCTTCTATTGGCTTGATATTTAGACTATTAGTGATTGTCGTGTTTCTGATTTCGTCTCCCCTTGTTACTCCTTTTATTTTTCTTACGAATCTTGTTACTATGACTGCGACTTTTAACTCTATTCGTGATTGTCCATGACTCGCTGTCATAAGTTAGTGTTGGTCTGATTACCCTTTTATACACTTCTGTCTTTAACTGAGGATGTTATAGACGTTTTTAGCGTTTCTGGCGTTGAAGCGATCTACAGTCTTTTGACACCAATACACCCTCGCAGCTTTCTGTTCTTCTGTCAACAGATGCGGTATCCAGCGGGAAAATCATTGTTTTCCACAAAATTCTTCGTGCGAAATATTTTGAACTGAGGTCTTTGAAATACCCAATGATGCCGCGATATCTCACATGTCGATCTTCATTGATCATCTTGTGCACAGCATCGACGTTTTCCTGAGTGACTGCCGTTTTTGGTGCACCTTCTCTTAGATCGTCGCTAACACTAATCCATCCATGTTTAAATTCTCCTTGCCAGTAAGAAATTGTTGATTGATGTGGTGCTTCATTCGTGAAAACAGAAATCAACTCACTGAGGCATTCTTGTTGAGATAATTGTATTCGAAAATTATTGCGCAAAAATGTTCTCGGTTTAATTCCAATTTTCATCTAATTTGACAACTTTGACCACTCGATATAGCTACAATATCTCAGGTCTCGCACTGAAACTTTGAATTTAGATTAACTACGTGTATTTAACATATATCTAATCCGCCTCTGCAATATATGTTGTATAAAAGAGGAATCCTTTCTTTCCGGCACAGGCCAAAAATGTAAAGACCATATTTCATTATTCAAATAGTGGAAAAACTGGATAATACTTTGGCGATAACATCGTCAATTATTCGATCTAATATGTTTTATTTTTTACCCCTTGCTTTTAGGAGTACGTTCTAATTTTTGTGTATAATAACGTATCTCAAAAGCTTTCGAAACGATTTACGTCTTCCTGTTTATTTAAGAGCTGAGTTTCGAATAATCACTGCCTATTCGTCACACGCTTATCTACGCATTTATACCTACACTTAATTATAACCATAGCTGCGTTAATATATCTAGATCGTCATAGTTTCATGAATTGAAATGAATCCGTCTCACGACACCGAAACATTTCAATTGTCACGAATCCGTGGCCACTGGACAACACAGCTGTGGCGCTCTGTCACTACGATTCTCGTATTATTGTTATGGTTTGTATTATTCTCACATTTGAATAAGGCAAGTACACACTTTCAACCGTGTTCGTTTCAAATTTGGCGGTAAGCAGAATTATGTTGCTGAAGTATTAAAGTATAATATTATGTAATAGATGAAGGATAACCGACTTCTATATATGTACACTACCAGCCCTAAGTGTTTACTCATCTTTAAAATATTATGGTGCTAGGTGTTATTTAAACTTGTCTCATAATTAATGAGAATGAGTAGTTTTAAAGTGTTTAATCAAATGCATCTACAATTTAATACTGTCCCCTTCAAAGTATGCCCCTTTGGAATGAACACAGCATTTCCAGCGAGTTCAATAATAATCACATCGGCTATAGGGCAGGTGTGGGAGTACTGGAATGTCTTTCTTTGCAAAAAATTCTTTCACCTACCACGGTTAGGTCACACACGTAAAACTCTTCTCCGTAAACGTTTAAGGACCTCGCGATAAATAGTTTAATTCACTGTCCGGCCTCGCGTTGCGACCTGCATCATAATAATGCTCCTAGTCACAGATCATTGTCGGTTAGAAAATTTTCGGCAGAGAAAAACATCCCAGCATTCCTTCACCCGCCCTACAGTCGAAACATGGCTCCATGTGATTATTTTCCTTTTCCAAGGCTCAAGCAGAAATTGAAAGGCGCCCATTAAGCAACGATATTTCTGTGGTTTTCCGCACTCCATCGGAAATACTGAGAAGGAATATCTTAGCTGTTGGTTCATGCGAAGGCATGAATTATTATTATTACTATTAATACTAATAAACAATATCCAAGGAGTCACGACGCAGGTTCTAAACAGCTCAACGGAAGAAGATTTCTTCCAGAATTGTTGCCAGAAATGGAAAACTCGTTGAAGACGCTGTGTGCATTCCAAAAAATCACTGTAGAGACATTTAAACACTTTAAAAGCTTTAAAACCAATCAAAAACCATCATTCTACTTCCTTATTTGCTTCCTAACTTTTGCCACTACCTGATTACCATGCAGGTAAACTATAAATTATATGCGGTATCTAAAACCGTATTAGAGACTACTCTTACTTTATTTCCTCTTAATTGTTGTAATTCTTATAAAAATTTGCTAAGGTTTATTAATAATATGCTGGTTGTTCTTGATGTTGTACATGTTTTCTTTTTGAATTTTATTGCCAACGTCTTATACGAAATACTCAACGCAATCCGATTGCAAATGTGTACTGAGCTTTACGGCTTACACGTTTCGCGGTTGTTTGTTCGCCCACGCGGCCTTCTTCGAACGCGTGAATCCGAGAACCGCTGGTTGGCTTTTTCTCACGGTCTCGTACCGCCCACCGCTCTCGCCTTAACTGGTCTAAATTAACGCAAATTCAAAAATTTGCACGAGTCAACTTCCACATACATAGAACTCCGACTATCATCGCGCACCAATTAAATTGTCTCCGGACCCATTACCGGACTGTAGAATGAATGTGTTGCGATACAGGACCGGGTTGAGATATTATAGGCTCATTAATGAAATTAATAACCTCTAACGTATGGAATTTAAAACGTATGAAACTCCATAGGTTTACTTATTATTGTTCGAGGATGATGAATTCTTTTGTTAATAAAGGTTGTCCATTGATTAATGAAAATAAATCGTGTTTTGATATTTTTGTGTTATTGGTGACGTACAACTAATTCGTAAAACTGAAGTATTTGGATCTGCATAATTTGAAATTTGGTGACAATACTAACGTTAATATCAGACAAGCATACTGCAATTTAAGAATAATTTTTCCACATCGTCAATCGCCATTCCATCGCTGCGAAGAAATTACTGTGTTGCCCTGCTTTGATTATTGTTCCTCAATAAGCAGGCACTGTTTTCGTAGTAATGAAGCAAGAAGAATTCAGGTTGTACAAAATTCATGCCTCCTTTACATTTTTGGGACTCGAAGAGGACAAAAGACTTTTTACAAATAAACTGAGATTGAGCAGCTCAATATGAATAGAAGTAGGTTTCTACATTTCGAATGATTCGTCTGTAAATAATAACTGTGGTCCAAACATGTGGTAGTCACACGGTAACAGACTGAAACTGTAGGATGGATATTCCAGTGTTTCCCATTGAATTTCGTCCAACTTATTTTGAGTCAATGCAGCTGTGTGTGGCCGAACATTGTCCTGCAGCAAAATTGCACTTTGAATACGTATATCCCGCCTTTTTCGTCAATAGGCTAGTTTCACTTCATCAAGCAGTTGACAGTAGTACGCAGCATTAACTGTACACCATTCGTGGAGAAAATCAAAGAGCAGTATGCCTCTAGAATCCAAAAACGACCGTTGCTAGAACTTTTCCAGTAGAAATACGGGTCTTGGCTTTCCGCGGTGCTGCTTCTCCAGGTTTTCACCACTCCATGCTTAGACTCCGGGGTATAATGGTACACCCACGTCTTATCAGAGGTAAAAATGTGCCTCAACAAATGATTCCCCTCTGCAAAAAGTCTTTCACACACGCCAAGATGGTTCGCTTTCTGATCTTCCATTAAAAGTCGAGGAACCCACTTTGCTGACACATTTCGGTAACCCACATCATATGAAATGATTGATTGAGTACTTCCGTATGATATTCCGACGAGCGCAGCAATTTTCCATATTGTAAAGCGGCGGTCACCTTGAATCAATTCACGGATCTGACGAATATTCGCTTCATTGATGCTCGTCCGCGGTCGGCGTGCATGGCTCTCGTTTTCTGACAGTCGACTTGAAAACACTTTTTCAGTGAATTGTGCAGTTAGCCGACCCAAAAAGTCTGACAGGTTCTACGCCCTCCCGCCCCAAAAATTTAATAATACCTTGCTCAACAGACGTGTGCACCTCTTACTACTAATAGCCCTTCTGCCCTGGCTAACCGAACTGGTTTACTTCCCTCCACGTCACCTACGTGCAGAACTAATAATAAATTTTGTTATTTTGCGTGATACAATATCGTGTACTTTCTTAAAATACCACATCCACCTTCTTTAAACGTTTCCTTAAAACTCATAGTCGGCCAATGTCCCCTGCAATTAATAGAAGCTGTTGAGGGATGTGAAGATATTCTTCGTTTTCTGCTTCTTCTTTCCTCGTTTTGATGGTATTCCAGGTTTCTATGACAACTATCAAATAAGAATTAAGCCATTAATTAATACATAATATCTTACTTACCCTAATTTCGTCAAAAAATGTTGGATTTGTAATAACAGTATTTATATCAATAGTACTAATTTACTTATAGACGGTCAATTTCTTCAATTGTAATGATAGTCTGATTATTTTATGTGTTCAAACTTTAAGAACCTTTATTTACTACAGATACACCTGTACTTAACCAGCGAGGATCCTTGCCAACCTCGTTTGATTCAGTTGCATTAGCTTCACAGGCTTCTGGACCTACGACAGTTATTTCCGACAGAAGTATTAGTAGTCCCTTTTTAAAAAACTCAACATTTTTCTGTTTTTCGTCCGTCCCCTATATCACTATTTTGTGAATCAATAAGTCTAGATTCTTTTCGGGTATTGACTTCTTTTAAAGTTATTACCAGACTTACGAGAAAGCGTTATATTCTTATATATACAACTAGATATGGCTCGTATATTTACACGCTTCATCAGGAATAAATATAAATTGTTCTAACTAAAAGGCGTTAGAAGCGTTCAGAAACTTATTTTCCTCTGGGCGAAACAAAGAAGCTTTTTTTCATTTTACTCATTTTCGAATACCTTTTTACTTTATGACTATTATTTTCATAAAAGTTAGTTTGAATGAAGAAAACCACAAAAATAATATTCACTATTCTACTATATGATCATATAAAGATACCCCCTAGCAAGTTATGAAGTTATTTTTTCCAAATAATTTGTTGGTAGTGAGTAGTGAATTGACAGTGACAAATAAAATACATTTGTTATGTGTACCGTATTTGTTTACTGACACTAAAATGTTTTCAATAAATCACAAAGTTTTCACTGATGAATTATACTTCAAAAATGGTATAAAATTAGAAAATGGAGAATGGTCGTCTCTTTGCAACCATGTATAGATAATTCGGACAGAATTTCCAAATTTTCCAGTAACATATGACAGTTTCCGGCAAATTAGTCAGGAATCAGTGGCAAAATTTCGTACAACAATACCAAGCAATGGTAGACCATCAAATCGAACACCTGAAAATATAGCAAATATGTTGAGGAACAAATAACTCAATCACTTAAATCTATTCGCAAGCTTTCACAGCAAGCGCAACTTTCACAGGGCTAGGTAATTCTTAAAAAAGATCTACGAAAATTTCCATACAAATTTTATTGAGTCTAGAAACTTTTACTCATTGATCACGCAACCCGGTTTAATTATTGCCATTACGTTGAATAATGGTTATATGGAATAATGTTCTTGACAAATACTTCTTCTCGGATGAAGCATGGTATCACTAATCAGGATATATAAATAAGCAAACAATGCGTATTTGGTCCAGAGAAAATCCACATGAAATTCTTGCATTCTAAAACAATAGGGGCTTGGCTTGCTGTTTCCAGTAGACAGATTGTTGGAATATTTTTTAATGATACCATAAATGCGATGTCGTAATAATTTATTACAACCATTTTTAAATCAATTACATAACGACGAACACTGCGAGAGAAATTTCCAGTAAGATAATGCAACTGCTCATACGACAAGGAAAATGATGGAATTATCGCATGAATTCTTTGATAATCGGATAGTAGACTTTCCAGCGCTATCTCCCCATTTGACAATTATGGATTATTTCATATATCCACGTCTATCAAATAGAATATTTACAAATCGTCCTCATACAATTGACGAACTTGCTGAAGCTACCCAAAGTGTCTGCGAAGAAATTACATCATATAATTTAAGGAATGCATTTAATGACATGAAACGAAGAGTGGCGTTATCTATAGAAAATGAAGGAGCTCACCTTGAACATTTAATGTCACCATTCCTTATTAGTATTAAACTCTTTATTTTTCCAAGAAAAGTTTTATGGCTTGCTTACTAGAAGATAAATTTAATGGATCATATGGTATCTATTAAACGAGTTATATTTATGTCGCTTGATTATGAGCAATTATTCTGAATTCGCCAACATTTGGATCAAATGAATGCTCTTTGTACATCATTGGATCGACACCACGAATATCACCGAAACAATTAACGGAGCCCTAGTTACTAGTTAGAGAAAATAAATTTACGCTAATTCCTCCTTTAATAGTAGCGTATTCAGTTATAGAATACCCATTAAAGGTTATTATTTCGAAGCGAAGAAGGTAAAATTAAACCTTCCAAATTTCTTGTTTATTTTTCTATTTTGTTAAGCGAATAAATACTAGTACTTTTCTTATATTCTTTGTCATCAAATTTTTGACATTCTTTTGAAAATAATCTGGATGTTCAAACTTCCATGGACGGCGGTGTATGTTCACGGCACATCACGCGTAGAATTTTCAAACGCGTGCACAGTTCTGGCCGTCCGTAGTAAAATCTATGATATCATCAGCCTCATCAACCTCATTAGCCTTGGTCATCGCGACCGAGGGCCAGATGGACGCAGGATTCAAATCTTTTCGTTACGAAACACAATTTTCCACGTTAATTTTAATATTTAAACATCGTAGGAGTAAATTGATGAATCATAATATATTATCCTCAACTTTTTTGATGAAGCTAAGTTATACGAATTTAAAGATTGAAATGGTGCGGTATAATTTCACTCCGTTTTCGTCGTATGCCGTATAACGGTCGCAATTAGAAGTAGTGGTGCTCGTCCTGGATGCCGTACTACCCTCGCGGCACTCTTTTATTTATAGTGCGGTTCACAGGACGACTTCCACATCCTTCGTATTGTGACGTAGACGCGGCGGCAGAGAATAGCTCTTAATTCGGACATGTACACCCTTTGACCGAAAGAACAATGTTCAGTTGGCTAGAAATACGGAACAGCGCTCCTGCAGCTTTTAATTAAGAAGAACCCGAAGTAAAATGAACATATTTATCTTGCATCACATGAATGAATTGGTTTTACACTTCGTTTACCTAATATCCTGCCGGAATTTCTCTTTGTAGTGGTTGTAGTCGGAGTCTGATTCGAGAAAAGGTCACGGGAAGGTACATCGCAGTCCTAGTTTGATTGGTGTTTATTTGTAGGTATAAAAAGTAGACAATATTTCTTCAAAATTGTGTCAAGATATTTATTTTGAAATTTACGTGTAAGTATAATTCTTGTAACTGCTTATAGTAATAAAACGAATTGGCGTAACAAATGATATAGAAGACATTGAGCACAAAAACAAACTATTAACTAATACATCGCCAATGCCTAGAAAACAATACCTAACATAATAATGCTGCTAAATACAGCTAGCACCAATACTATAACTATAATACAATTATTTCTGAAATTAATGCATCAAAATCTAAATACTAATTGTACCCCTCATTCTAAACAACTGTTTTTGAAGGTTATGCCGAAATGGCGACATAGCGTTTTGTATCTGCAAGTGTCTCAACGTTAGCAAAATAAATATCCCTAGACGTAAGTAGTATATTTTCTATTTAATATCTTATTCTCATAATTATATTTTTTAATAACACTTGGTAACATAATATGTAAACAGCTATTATTTTAGATTGAAATTTGTTGAAATATCACCATGTTCAAATGAGACGTATTATCTAAAAAAATTTCGCTTTATATTGGTAAGGAAGAAATAATAATTATAATGATAATATTTATTTGTTACTAAATAATAGGATTAGTAAATAATAACAGAAGCTAAGTATAATAAAAATGAATCGTAATCTTAAAACATAGGACAGTTACTTCAGTGCTTCCGCGCTTGGCTATCAGTCCCGGGGTCCCTGGTTCGAACCCCGAAGCTGTTTCTCAGGGTTGAAGTTTTCTCTGTGGGTTTTCTTACACCAAAGCGAATGCCTAGAGCGAATATTTCAAGACGAATCACAGGCGCAGACGTAATAATACCCTCTCTGTGATTGGCGAAAGCTGTTGGCGGATACGAAGGCATTATTATTATTAAGGAAAATTAAAAGGTTGAACTCAAGATAAGCATAACATGCAGATTGAGGAGGTGTCCGTATGAATTAAAGTGAATGCTTGGAGAATTATTATTATCTTTATTTTATTTTTCATTTTAAGATAGTATGGATGAAATAATGAGAAGTTAATAAAAGCTTTCTTAAAGATAGGGAATCAAACATACGAAGTTAAGGTGTTGTGGCAATCCCTTGGATTCTTACAACCTGTCACAATGATACAGCCTCTAGAATCTGAGTAATACGAAACTATATATCTCACTGGGAGGGATGTAATTGGAATTACGGGCAATGACAGAGAAATAAAAATTGCTATTAACCGGAGCGAGCATGATATGGAACTGGATATATTGGAATTGCCATTCATGTCCATAGAATCGTATGAGATAACATTTTCAAGATTGTATCAACTTATAAGAGATAGGAGTTCCAACTCTGGAAATGGTCATTCAAAAATCTGATGAAAACATTGTTTTATTTTAACAATTAATTAAAACAAAACAAAACATGAAGCCTAATTTTATAGTAAGTTTTCGAAGTGTCTTCCTTGTCTTTCAAGGCAATAAGCAAGGCGATCTTGGAAGCAACGCAAGGTATTTCGAATAAATTCTGAGTTTATGCCATCACAAGCAGTATGTATACGGTTTTTCAGTTCATTCATATTACGTATTCGCAAGTTATAAATATTACTTTTCTCTCCAATGAAAAAAAATCATTTGGAGATAAATCGGCTGATCGTGGTGGCCACAATATGGGGCCAAACCTGCCAATCCACCGTCGTCGAATGCGTCATTCGGAAAAGTCCTGACGGCATTTGTTGAATGTGACATTTGGTACAAAGTTTCATCAATATTCAGTATCTCAATTGATGGAATGATGTGGTCTCGCAACAAATTTAGATATTTTGCTGCAGTGCGGTTACAGTCAATAAAAAATAAATCAATAAATGTATCGCTTATTATTCCAATCCAGACATCAGTTTTTTGAGGGTACTGTGTTCGGATCAGGTTTTGAACATGAGGATTTGTGCGGGTCCAATATCTAACGGATTAAGTTCTAAGAATTGGCTTCAGTAAAAATTATTTTATTTAAAATTTCATTATTTTCATTTAACACATTAAGCGTTATTTCGCAATCAAATCAGTTCGCTTTACTTTGTCTTCTTCGAAAAGCTCTTAATGGTTTGACATGGCTTGTATTTAAATAATAAAAAAATATTTTTTTTGTATGGCTTATATTTAAATTCTGAGGGTTTTATACACCGTCCTTCAACTTCATGTCTACTGTTAAAACGTAATTAAAACACATCTAAGGGAATGCCTAGAAAATAACACCAACGATAATGACGCTGTTAAATACAGCTTTTTCTCATGGTATTGGTGAAATCATTCACGAGAAAGACAATGTGAAGAGACAACTCTAACGCACGGACATGTTTCTGCCTACCCGGCGTCATCATCGTGGTATCGAGCGGTTTTATGCTCGACACATTGTCATTCCCTCCCTGCTACTATCACCATATCTATCCCTACAATTCAAGCGATTATTCTTGGCGCTAACTAGTGCCAAAAGAATGAAACACTTGTCTGCAAAGTCAGACACAGCGAGAAGAAGCGGGTACAGTTTCCCACTCTTCTCTAGAGCAATACTTGGATTGCTATACCATGAGAACAGCTGTATTTCACAGCGTCTTTATTTTTGGTGTTAAAACATAATTAGTTTCATTTCCTTTTTTGTGGAAATTTAGGACCTTCTTTGAATTTGTTAAAAATGTTTAGAATTATTTTTGCATAAGGTATAGGCCTGTCAGGATAATTAATTCGAAAACATGTCTCTAACCGTCCTTAAACTGTTATTGTTCTGGTGCTACACTATCATTGACACCTTTTCATCTTTGTTATACTTACTCATTATTTAAATTAGTTATATTAGTGTGTAATTTAAGATGTAAATATAAAAAAAATCAGAATTATCAAAAAAATATTTTTCTTCTCCAAGGTAACCTAATTTAATCATTAAGCTATAGATAAAATAAATCCTTCACTTATTTGTAACTGGTTGCCTGCCACGCATCTAATACATTGACAATTATCTTCTTAAACTTATACATAGGAAAAATGTATGTCCAATGATAATAAAAATACCCCGTTTAATGTATGTAAGGACCAAAAATTTGGCATCAATCCGCTATGACTAGTGTGGTCACAATGGATTGACAGGACATGCTTTACTTAAATAATACTACAGAGCGAATTATGCTATCATAGATTTGAGCTTTCTACACTGTCCATGTCACAATTAAAAGATTATTTCATTAATTTCCTAATACTGATTGTATACGAGATTAGTAGAATACGCTAAAACGAGGGTAGACTCCGTACAATGCCCATGGGATACGAGACCTCACCTCACCGGATTAAATATCGCCGCTTCCGAATAGGATTTCAACAGACAATACGAAGAACGGTTTCGATTACCCCAATGAATGGAATTTCATAGCTAAAGAAAATACAATCATTTACTTTTTTAAAACTGAAATTCTTCTGAACGTTATCTCTTTCTATTTGTGCGATAGATCAAAACAAAAAGGAAAAACGAAATTTTTTCATAGTTAATTCCGATTTTTAATCTTGGTGAGAACAGTCGAAGAATTATAGTCCGCAAATAAAAATGCCAAAATTGATGATTGATCGTGCCCAAGCTCGCAGATACAATCACTGTAAGTGGCAATTATTTTAAAAATCTGTAACCCGCTTCTGTTTTTAATAAGCGTAATGGCCGGTAGATGATACTTCATTTAAGTGCGGCGGCTTTATTACAGCATTTGGCTTTTAAATTACCGACTTGAATAACCGGCAGGGGTCAGTGAAGCTTATTTTCCCGCCGAGTGTTACGAGTAAATAATTTAGCTAAAATAGATTTTATCAACTTTTTCTAATTACGTGAAGAAAATTCGGAGTGACTAAATATAAGTCTTCATTGTGTAATTAAAGCGTAAGTTTAAACATAATTAAGAATTTAAAAGACATTAGAAGGCATTGAGTTACGTGCAAAATGGTTTGTAAGAGTTGTTGCATTGGGCAATACAATACTAGTCCAAATATTTATCCACAAAGAAATATGCTTTTTGCCCAGAATTTATGCTTCTTATATATTTTATTTTTAATCCATTTAACCACCTAAAAGTTTTAAAAGTCCTTAGAACTAATTGCATCAAATACGATTCGATTCGTACGATTCGGGTATTACAGAATTCTGCTTTGCCAGTCAGAGATTTTTTCCGGACTTCACGATCCAAGTGATCTCACAAGAGCTCAATAGAGTTGCAATCAGAGTTGGGATAGGACTCCTTCAGAAGATTTGTCTTGAAAATAAGTTTTAGCCACAATTGCGGTGTGTTTAAAATCGGCATTTTCCTGATAAATGAAAGCTTCCACAATTAATTCACATGCAGTGGGTACCGCATCGTTTTGTAGAATTCTCAAGCACACATCTTTTGTCATTTTTTCATCTGCTTTAACTAATTTTCCAATTCTTCCGGCTCCAAAGCAACCCCAAACCATCATTACTCCTCCTCCATACCTGATTGTTTCTGAAATAAGCTTGTTTAACACTCTTTCTCCAAGGCGGCAACGGACAAAGGTGCGACTATTACTCTGAATAATTCGAAGTTCGATTCGTCCGTCCATAATACATTTTTTCAATGATTTACACTGCAGGTTGTGTAAGCTTTTGTCCAATTTCTTAGAGAAATCACTCGGATGAATTGGTCGTGTTGTTCCATCATTTATCTGGGCTTTCCACTTCGCTTTCTGCTCTAAAGCGCATCGGTCTCTTCCATTCCTTTAATTGTCCTACGCACACAGCAGAAAGAATATTTAATTGTTGAGCAATTTCTCTGTTTGAAGCATTTGTTTGGTATAAAACGCTCATTCTGACGCGAGTTTAAATTTTTTACTAGATTTTTAACAGAAAATTTTTGTTTACTATTGATTAATATATTTTTGTACGTCGGAAATACTCTTTGATGATCTGCTGATATGATTGGTTACTATTCTAATGCAACAACAACTTAAATTTAAAATGTTATTAATCGGATTTAATGATAAATATTTTTGCTGTGTCAGTTAATGTTTGAAATCCATCACTTTTCGCCATTACACCGTTAATCTTATCTAATACAGTTTTACCTGGAACAATCTTTAATAAATTTTCACAGTCCTGCGATAGAAATTGACTTTAATTGAGCAGTCTCTAATTTTTTAATGATACTACTTAAGAAGCTATAATGAGGCCTAATATACGTCAATTTCTTCATAATCTCCCGCTTCTTGAATAAACCTTTGAATTCGTTCGTTGGTTCAGCCAAATCTATAAAACCTAACACAATATTTCTTATATGAAAATAGTTACCCGCATCTAACCACGTACCCTATCGGATACCTGCTCAATGTTTCTTTATACATTTGAACGCGGAGACGTGGTATTCGATAAATACTTTCTTACGTTTTGAATTATTGAACTGTTAAATTTAAAAGCTAACTAATGAAAAGTGGCATCTAATTTCCTTTGGTATTCTATTTGTTGTATGTGCTAAGCAGATAATGTGAAGAAAATTTTTCAAAAAAATTTTTAATTTATCCCTATTTTGATCGTGTGTGCTGCTGCGTCGGTGATCGTAAGAGTCAGAGAAGTCGGCAGGAAGATAATTTATAATTTCCTTGTAATTAGCAACGTTTACATTTTTCCGAAAAAGTTTTGGTCTCGGTAAGGTTCGAACCTACGCTTTCTCGCTATCCGGGCGGACGTCTTAACCATTTAGATTGCAAGGATCTTGTCCTAATAATTACAGGGAAACTGTAATGTATGATTATAAAAACCAATGTTAGCTTCATAATAATTTAAGTTGGCAGTACGTTTGGGGCAAAAAACGTCATTAAGCTTTCATCAGCAAAACGTCCAATCTCTAAACTATTACCCTTTTCCAACTGTTTTATACTAGTCAAAAAACATTTTGGCTTGAAGCACCAACTGTAAAATTGGCAATATGCCAATGCGACCTCCAATCTCAGCTATTTTATCAACAATAACATGAAGAAATAGCTCCTTGATGTGACCTTTTATATTTACAATCACATTATTCTAAATCGAACATAATTTGTTTGCGCTCCCATTTGATTATTTTTATTGCAAAAGAGCTTCTAAAAACTGTCTAAATTTACGATTTGCTACCTTATTGAGGCGTATAGTTGCATTTAACGTTTCGCATAATCCTAACTTAAAATACCTTTGATTTTGATGATACTGATGGTATGTTTATCAGTATTATCATTCAAAGAAGTCTGGGAAATCTTTAACTTCTTAGCATAATATTCCAATTAGTTACTTTATTTAACTTTAGAAATGATAAACATTTTTGGGTAAACTACGTTGATACCTTAGTTAACTAAAACTTTTGTTGAAACTTGCTTTCAAATTGTTGTAATCAAAAAATATCACTCTTTCATAGGCTTTGCAAAACGCTCCTTCTTTATTTAAATTAAGCTCAGAATAAGTTTTTATCCACACCGATACAAAATCTATTCTCGTTCAGATTGCAATTATAATAATTAATGATTAAAATGCTTGCGTTTCTCAAGTCGCTAAATTTAATTAATAAAGAGAATGAGATTTTATTCAAACTGCTACTACAGTTTCATTGCTATTTTTAAGTATGAAGAGAGTGTCTAGCTGACAACTGTAGAACAGAAAGCATTACTCGCAATAATAGCTTCTGCGTGCCAATTTTGCTGGAAATCTGGTCTTGCAAAAGAAAGATGGGTAAGAAGTTCTTTGATTTGTTTCGATGCACATGACATCCAACACTTATGATTCCCTATGCCTCATTGAAATGGTGATTAAATATCGTACAACAGCTGCAAAAAATCCAGCCACTTGCATGTGTCAGATTTACAGGCGTGATGCGTTCTTGCCTCTCAGCAATTAGAAGTTCTGCTGGAAGTAACGCCACTCCACACCTATGTGCATATAGAAGATGAGTGCCTTACACTTAACTGTTTACAAGTGCTGAAAGCAGGAGATCTTAGAATATACCTAAAATACTCAGATAACCTAACATAATGTATCTCACTCATGTTGCTAATAATACAATATAATTTTAATCAACCGCTCAAGATGACCATAAAAAACTCTTGGTGCACATCAATATAAAAGGGCACCCCTAAAATGATATACAGACGTATGAATTAACAATTAACAAAGGAGTCAGAACTGACATAGATATCATTTAGGTCAAATATGAGCAACCTTTGATATGTTGTGGCACAAACTTTAGTGTAGAAATACGTTCGCGTGCCGCGCTTAAAAGTAAAGCATTTTACAGTAGTCTTCATAATTTTTAGCGATAGATATCAGATATGAAATAATACGACGTTATTATAATGCAATTTATTAAAATAAGAAAATGAAATGAAAAAAATAGGTACAACATTATAATTAAATCGTGAAATTTGGAATTATTACAAACTACGAAAGCTAAATAGCGACAACGAAATCAATGAGACACTTGAGCTTGAATTGGGGAAACTAATCCATCGATGTTTGGATTAACTCCACTGATACAAAGACGTAAAGAATTTTCCAAATTATCGTCAACCTTGTACAATGTTAAGTAGTGTAATATTCTTTTTAATTGGGTTTTTCAAAATGTCTCGCGGGCCGGATCAAATCTTACAGCTGGCCGATTGTTGCCCACATATGATTTAGGTGGTCTTAATTACAACCTAAAAAGTACCTATGCATTAAAGATTAACATGTTTCAGACAGAGATCTATGCTTTGCACCTACTATTTGGAAAAATTTTGAGATATTATTGCAAGTAATTATTTAACCATTTAATTCACCTTCTATCGTTTGTGCTCAAAATAATGTTGTTAATACAGCTACTCATGGTATTGGCGGGATCATTCATGGGAAATATGTATTAGCAGCATTACTTTGGGTATTATTTTCTAGGCAATTCTTTTCAATGTGTTTTTCTTTTTTCTTGTCGATTAAATAAAAGATCCTCGGAATACAGAATACACAAAAGATGATTTGTTCTTAATCCTACATATAGATTAAAATGATAAATAGTTCTCACAGACTTTCAAGCATCTTCTTGTTCCCTTGCAAATGCACTTGATTTACTGATGTACTTTCATATTTGGCAATCCGTTTTTTCTTGTGTTTAGAAGCATTTGGATTTGAATTTCATAAGCGATTTCCAACAAATTATAGCTACCACAAATTAAGGCACCAATCGAAGTTTCATCAAGCAATGTAAACCCAGCATGTCCAACGCCACACCGTCTCAAGCATTAATAATCGCGACGATATTTCCTTAAAACTCCGGCGAGCAATTGATTTATCATGGTGCAATAAAACCTTAACCGAGTAGACTTAACTAGCGTAGACAAACACCACCACTATGACCTCCATTGTATATACGAACGGTCGTCTTTGTTCCGATAGTCCTTCTTCCCGATAGATAGACAAAAAGCGACGTATATTGTAATTAATTGCCGCAATTTATTATAAATGTCCATTCATAATAGAAAACCGGGGATCTGAAGGAAATTATACCGCGCCTGGGCGACGTTAATTTCGAATTTCTTCTGTTTACTGGAGAATTATTAATTGCATGGTAATTGATTTATTACCATGATACGTTGTGTTTGTCGTTTAATTGAGTCGTTTTCATTTCAGACGCTTTCCTCTTCTCGCTTTTGCCCTTCTAACTTAGTTTATTTAAAAGGTTGTCTCTTGCGTTTTGACTCGTTCCACTAAATTCTAGAGTAATTGAAAAATTCTTTGTTGGTAGCTATTGGACTTAATATACAATTCAGTTTTATACTATCATTACACTTAACTTTAAATATTCTATGAAACTTATTTATCATTATTTTGATGCTATTACATTTACATTACCGTCCATAAGTATTTGGCCACCTATGATCTTTTTATATAAACACATGTACAAATATAAATACAAAATTTTACCAATCAATTTTGTCAGAGTTTCTTCTGATACCATGTTCCATTCTTTCAGAAGAAGGGTACATAGGACGATAGTAATCGTCGAAGTGGCTTGTTTTACCGTCGATCCAATTCATCCCATAATAATTCAATGGAATTAAGGAGATTCTTTCATAACTACAAGGCCGCCCTCCTCTTGATTTTCTTGCAAATAATCGCAGCATATTTCAGCTGTATGTTTGAGGTCATTGCCGCGCTGAAATGTGAAGCTTTCACTAACTAGTCGCAACCCCGATGACACCACACTATTTCCTAAAATATGTTAATACCCTTCTTTTCGCGGAATTAATTTTCACTCAATCCCCAACAGAAGTACCCGCAAAATGCTCCCAAACTATCACCAAACTTCCTCCGTTTTGGACGGTCAGTACAATGCACTGGTCCGATATTCGTATCCTGTCGACTATCGACCGAATTCACGTCTGCGTTAGTCGTAAACTTCGAACTTCGACTCGTCACTCTACAACACATTTTTCCAGTATTCGATGGTTCAATTCTTGTGTACTTGCGTCCACTTACATCGCTTCCACTTATTTACGTTTCTTAATAAAGGTTTCCTTACTGCTACTCGTCTGCAAAGTCCAGCTTTACCTAAGCACCTGTTTTACTGTAATCATACTACTAGGTTCCCTGCATTTCTCGTTTACTTCAGATTAGACTTTTTAAAATATAAATAATAAGAGCTGTAAGCACCTTCTTTGAAACTGTTCCAGAAGATGTGACTGATAGATGTACACTAGTGTGACAGAATAAAATAGACACCTACTACTTAAAAAAAAAGATTCTATTCTCGCTATATATACAAAATATTTTAAAATTTTTAAATTAGACTAATATTTTGTCGATCCACCTTTACTTGCGTGAAGTGCCGCGAGTCGTCGTGGCATAGAATCTATTAAATGATTAATGCTGTCTTCTGGAATATTTAACCACTCTTCTGTAACAGCTGCCACGAGTTCTTCCTTATTGCTGGGCTTTCGGGATCGTTTCACCATATTTGTCTGGATTATGTGCCAAACATTCTCTATCGGATTCATGTCTGTTGATTGGCCTAGCCATGGTAAAATCCGAATCCCTTGTTCCTCTTTCCATGTGGTTGTTGTTCTTGCTTTCTGGCAGGGTGCTCCATCCTCCATAAAAGTGGCGTCTTCTTTAGATAAAATGGCGTTGTCGAATATCGGTAGTAGACCTTCTGTTAATATTTGGATATATTTTGCCGCATTTATATTTCCGTCGCAGATTACTAATTGCGATCTTCCACCATACTATATCGCGCCCCACACCATTATGTTCTCACCGCCGTATTTCACCGTCTGATGCAAAAATTTGTCGTCCAGTTGCTGTCACGAACGTCTCCATACCCGCATACGACCACTATCACTGAATTGGCAGTATTTGCTTTCGTCTGAAAAAATGACAGACCGCCAAAACTCTGGGGGCTTCGTTCGCATTTCGATTGCCCAAGCCATTCGGCGCCGTTTTTGACACGCCGTAAGGAGAGGTTTTTTCTTTGCCACCCTTTTATACATCCCCTCACCGTGGAGGTATCGCAGAACGGTGCGCTGACTTTTCTGTGAAGTTGCCCCAAGCTCAGCTGTACTTTTTCCCGGTTCTCTTAACACTTCGAGCACAAGCACCCTTCTTTCAGAAGGTCCGGCACTATCCGGTCTCGGCTCCACTGTTGTTTTTTCCTTGCGTTTAAATTGTGTAATCACACGGTTAACTGTGGACAACGGAATATTTAAAAATTTAATATCACTCGAACCTTGTAAGCGAGGCATAGTTGTAACAATACTAAACTATGACGAATTCCTTCTGATACATCTACCCCTACCCTAATGACAAGAGAAAGTTCTTAATTCGTGCTTAGAATTTAGCAGTTTAAATATTTATACCGCTTTACCTGGTGTCTATTTTATTCTGTCACCCTAGTGTATATAAGTGACTAGACCAAGGACGCATACTGCAGTCGAGGCAAAACAAAAGAGAAATAAAGATGAAGAATGGTCGTTGCAGAAGTAAATGGTCGTGTAACACGAATGATGAATCCTAGCATACTCAACGCCAATTCACAAATAATCGATATATGCTCTGTAAGAGTCGGTTTTAAGTCGAAGATGACACCCAAGTCTCTCGTAAAGTTGTCGCAGTATAAAGGAGAACCAGCCAAGTGAAAAGTATAGATAATTAGAATTACCTCAGGAGAGTAAGTGACAATTTTGCATTCGTTCACATTGATTGTTAGCTTTTTGTTGATACATCGCAGGTGGAATATGTTAAGTGGGCTTTGCAGATAATTGCAATCCTGAGAATCTTTATTTGTTGTATATAATTTTAAATCATCTACGTGTAAGAACTTGCACAACAAAACATTACATAAACATTTGCAAAGTTGTTATAATATTTATTGTAGGTAGTCACGTTATATATAAAAGTAATATGGTTAGATGTGTATCTACAAATGAATTAATTTCTATTGCAATATCTGCTTAAGAACTAATTGAATGGTTTTAAAGAAATATTTCTCTGTTTTGTGTTTCTTACATTAAACATTTTTGTATCTTTAAGGTAAATATATTTTGTTGGGGGACCGATTTTTGTAAGATTTAATTTTTAATGTAATAAAACGTTTCTGTCTGTGTAGTGACAGTAGCAATACATAACTTCTTTGCTATCTACTACAGTTAATGAGAAACTTTTGCGAAATTTCTTACTTTCTGCCTTTCATTTATAAAGCTATTATAATCAATCTATCCTTTATTCATTTTTTTCTTGAAGTGCTACTTTAAGGTAATTCTTGGTCAAAACATTAAGCAGATTACACAAAACGTGGCGATGATTTGCTAAAATAGTTTTTGATAACAACTCATATTCTATGATGTTTTTTTTTTGATAATTGTTTTCTAAATCTAGATCGTTAATAGTTTATCAACTTTGTTCACCACATCCTATACCATAGGTAAAAAATACCCTTTAAAAAACCCAAAACGAAAGGAAAAAAACCTGTGTAAGTAACAAAGATAACGGAGGAAACATAAAATCCATCACACGCAGACGGAAAAACGAGAAGGTAAAAGTACGTATGTTCCATGCGATATGCGATATAATTTATAAATTCCCATGACCTCTCTCGTTTAAAGGGATTAAAACAGTTACTGCGTGCGTTTTATAAAGTTTAACATCCGCTGACTTAATCTACGCCATCCATTCTGATATCGTAGACGTGTGAGTGTGTGCGTGAATGCGAGTCCCATCGTTTAACTTATATACGCGTGTTTTTTTCCTCTGTTTCTGACACAATAAAGCTTAATTTTAATTAGTGTTATACTCTTCTGTAACCAATATCATCCTCATCATCTACAACATTGTCAGACAGCTGGTTTTTCGTGTTCTGTTGGCTGCGTCACATTGTCTGCCACTGCTAAAAGCACTTGTATTGCATTGCATGTGCGTAGAATGTATTATTCGTAATGCTTTTGGTTCAACGTAGCACCGAAAGGGTTTATTTGTCTATTTTGAGCCACTACGTAGTCATACTACTGTATTTAGCTTCGTATTTATGCTTGTACTTGTTTCCGTAAGATTGGGCTCATTAGATATGCAGACGATGTCATTAATATCAATTAACAGTAATTAGAAACGTCCTCGTACGTTTTTCCAAAGATGATACACGACGCAAAGTATGTATCATTCATTATTTTTCGAGTCCATTTATTGTATGTAGGTGATAGTAAGGTTAATTATATCTTTAGCTACCACTTAGACACTTCAAAATATCCTAAAATGGGCATTGAGTAGTGATTCTGTGTTGTGTAATTATGATTTTGTAATAAACATTTTACTGGATTTTTTTGTATAGTTTTGACAAACCTGCTCAAAAATGCGTGTTTCTTCCACTTAGTAAAGTGATGTGTCCCATTAAAACATATCACTGTTGCTTCCCCGATTATTGATGCTAGTTTCAAAAAGTTCTGGATAAATTGTGTAGCTATGAGTAAGTAATTACTTATACTGACATAAAATAAAGCTAATATTTGGAAGGAAATTTCTTAGTATAGTATTATAATACGCAATGGAGATCTATTCTAGTTCCCCAAACTGCGTATAAATTGGAGCAAAAGCTACATGCAACAGCATCATTCGTTTGATTCTGAATTTTAATGTTAAAATGGCGTATTTTTCGTATGTTTTCAAAAACATAGATTTTGCAACACTATACTTGCATACGAGGGATGTCTTTTAAGTTTTGGATACTGATGCAAAGAGGGCGCCACTAATCAAATATCAGTATTAAAAATTAACCTCCATCTTTAGTTAATCTAAATCCAAAGTTTCAGTACAATACGTGTAGCGTTGTAGCTACAAGGAACTGTCAAAGTTAACAAGGTAGTTGAAAATTGGAATTAAACCGAGAACATTTTCATCCAATAATTTTTTATTATTTTCGAAGACAACTATCTCACCACATCAGTTAACAATTTCTCGTTGGTATGGAGAATTCAAACGTGGACGGATTAATCTTGGTGACGATCTAAGAGCAAGTGCACCAAATACTTGCATGAAGTGTGTAAAATAAATAATTTCCTGTTGGATACCGCATCTTTTGACCGTAGAATAGAAAGCAGCTAGGGTGAAGTGGTGTCAAAAAACTTCATAAAAACGTCAGTCGTCTGCTTTGGTGCTGGAAGGTGAAGAGAACCCTACAAAAGCCATCCGTTCTTGAAGTATCTCCAAAAGATGGTCGCAATTTTTGTCTCGAAAGCAGATTATGCAGCAACAGTTCCTCTACTAGATCAAGAAACTATTACTGCCTCTTAATGCAACCATATATTTACCGCAAGTCATCGCTAATCTTCAAAAGACCAACCTCCAACGCCGAATCATCCTCCACTAAGACAATGCAAGTTCGCACACCCAAGACAACTGAATTTTTAACGCAACAAAACGCCGAATTGTTGTCCCATCTTTCGTACAGTTCGGACCTAAGTCCCCAACGATTTCGGTAACTTTCCGAAAATCAAGAGCGAACTGAGGTTTCAGTTGTCAGAAAGAGCAGTTAATGCCTTCAACAACGCAATTTTAACTGTATTGACAAAATGAGTGAAATAGCTGCTTCCAGAGTTGGTTCAGCACGTAAAAGTGCATTAATCTCAGAGAATACTTCGAAAAACAATCTTTAGTCTTTAAAAGCTATCTACTCTTTTACGCCAGATGTATACGCAAAACTTAAAAGACAACCCTCGTACTACTATGATAGTAAACATCACAATATTTTCTGAATTTCAAACTTCGAAACCATTTTACTCATAATTGGTCAGTAGATAGGTGAATTTTATATTTTAAATTCTACACATTTCGCGAGATATGATTTCTGGCATAAGTTGTAGTGACGCTTTAGTTCTGTCACTAACGCCCTTGGCGTTTTAAAGAGTCGTTACATTAACTTTCTCTCAAGTGTTCTATGCATGTAAATCATGTTATGGCATGCATTCAACGGCATCTTGTCACTAACTCGTTCCAATACATTAAAACACCCGGAATCAAGATAATGTAACATAGACATTTGGTGGATAAATTGAGCCAACGATCTTGTGATTTATTATACATATCCTTAACGGAGAACATCCTTTGGTGACCGCATTCCTGAAATTCATGCGAATTTTTCTCTTCCCAGTGGTGAAAATTATGAGTATTACATACACCATCTTTCGTGAACATAGACTCATTTTCCTAAAGAATATACCTTAAAAAGTCGCCATCTTCTTGAATCCTGTTCATGATTGCTTCTCAATTTAATCGAAATATGTTATCGCTTTCATAGAACAACTGATCTTCAGGAACGTGTTATAGATGGAGAAGATTTTGACATTGACATTGCTTTCGAAACACATTTCCACTGGAAGGCTTTAGCAACGCGGTTTGGGAAAGGTCTGCGAAATTCTGGCTTTACGAATTTAGCATCTCCCTTACAGGAACCGTATACCATATGCATATTGGCATATTCATTAAATGCAAAATCTACTATAAACGGATAAAATAATAAGAAAAGAGCAAAATAAAGAAGACAAGAATACACAGAAATAATTGCATAATTTCGATTAATTCGAAATTATGCAAATACCCCAAAGATGGTAACACCTACACAAAATTATAACACTAAAGAAGCACTAAATTCAAAAATGTCAAATTTTGATAGTAGTGTTTTTGATTTCAATTACATTAGAATGCAAACTTGTTGCATAACGTGTCCAAACATTTTTTGAGAAAGTATGATAATCAAAAAATTTTAAAAACAAACTTTGAAGTCGAAGGAAACGTTTATGAAAAAATAGTAATAAAAAATTTTATTTATTCTAAATTTCAGTTATTTCTATCAACAGATGAACAACAACGCTTATTTGTGGACTGAAAGCCCGAACTTCAGAAACCCCGTAAAGATGTTTGAAAATATGATATAATATTTTGATCTTGAGGTTTTCGAATACCAAGAGAATTGGTAAATAATATAATAATTCCGATATACAAGAAAGGAGAGCAGACCCAATGCTAGAACTATAGAGCTACATATTTAGCTCAAACAAGCTACAAAGTATACACAAGAATACTGGAAAGACGTCTAAGAGTTTACCTGGAACAAAGACTAGAGGAAAAACCGAAAGCTTTCAGACCAGAGAGAAAACGAATGACAACATCTATATAATAATGAACTTAATAGAAAGACAAGAAATGTATCTAGTGTTCATCGATCTGAAAGCAATTTTTGATACGAGAGGTAGAAGAGATACATGGAAAATTTTAAAGGAAATGGAAATTCCTAAAACTCTGCTAGCTGCCATTAGAAGTACATACGAGACAGTAAGATTCAGGATACAAACTGCAGGGCAAAAATCGGAAGAATTCCAAATGAAAAAAGGAATAAAACAAGGTACTAGGCTACTATGGCCACTCTTATTCGTACTAATGATGGAGAGAGTAGTTAAACGAATAAAACCACAAACCGAACAGCAGAGCACAATAGGGTACAGAAATCTAAAATCCATAAGAGTGAGTAGCATACTATATAGAGATGATGTGGTCTTGATGACAAACTCTAAGAATAGAATGCAAAAGCTAATCACATCTGAACGAAGGAAATAGAAAACGTGAAAATGGAAGTAAACTTGAACCAAGAAAATAGAGTCGACAAAGAAATTAAGTGTAGAGGCAATATATTGGGGAGGGTAACCACATGATTATTTTAGAAGCATACTCACAGCCGACAAAAAAATAGATAGAGAGTTAACGAACAGAAAAAAATAAGACAATTCTAAGAAATAGAGATGTTGATATTGAGGCAAAAATAAATATACATATATATATATCACTATAACAATCCCAGTAATAACGTATGCATGTGAAAACTGGATATTGTGGAAGAAATATGAAGTAAAGATAAATGCAATGAAAATGAAACATCCATGAAAGATAGCTGGGAAAACAATATGGAATAGAATTAAGAATGAAAATATTAGAAAAATAACAAAGCAAGAACCAATAATAAAAAAAATAAGGGGAAACAATTGAATTGGTACGAACGTATAGTAAAAATGAAAACGGATAGAATCACAAGAAAAATAATGGAGACAGGACACCCAAAGGAGGAAGGAAGAGAAAGACCTAGGAGGAAATGGATGGACCAGATAAGAGAAATTGGTAGAAGAAAGGGAAAAAACTTAGAAGAAATGAAAGCAATGGCAAGAAATAGAAAATAGTGGAAAAGAGAACCGGAGTCCTCATCAAACCCCTGAGAAGGTGTAAGGATATGACGACAAGAAAAAGGAGAAAGTTTTTCGAACGAAGAATGTCGTGTAGCTTCTGTTTACACCCTATATGGTGAATTAATTACGCAATTTGTAGGGCGCAACTGTTTAAAAAAAATAATAAAAAAATTTCTTCATTAATTGAACAATTCTTAAGATAAATGATTTATAAAACTGAATATTTTTTCTAACGTATTAAATATTTTCTGGACAAATAGTATAAACAAGTTTAACAGTTAAAACAATACTATTATTTGAAAAAAAACTCTTGTACGCATGGATCTACTACCATCTTATCTTCTTTCCTTAATAGATATAATAAACTAACATGTGACGACGTATCCGTATCCTTGCCGTATAGCAATTATCTGATTGCCACCAAACAACACAGCGAAATCTTTATCTTTTCCAAAACGCTAACTTAATCCGCAAAAACCAACGAGAAACATACTGGGAAAGACGCTCTTCGTAAGGGGGGTTGCGGTGTTGATTTTGTCACGGGCATTCGGGCGAAAAAACACAGCCAGCTACCGACGACAATGGGGGGTCGGGCGATAGGGTGTGCGGACAAATAAGCTCCCTCGAACGCTGGCTTTACGCAACATTAACCTGTTGTTACAACACAGCGCTGCCAACTGTCCGCGATTAATACATTTCCGTCTTATTTGTAATTGTCCGATTCAATTTTCTCGTCCTTAAATCTTCGATGAACTACATAAACCGAAGTACCGTCCTGCTGCATTGTCATAGTGGAATTGTCCATTTATCTGGATGAGGAAAAGAGCGAGGAAGAAGGCTAATCTCATCCCGCTAAGTACGTTTTCTGCAATTTTATACTTTAAAGTTTACTGCCGTCACTATGTAAAGTTGCTCATTTCTAAATGAGGTCATTGGATAAATAACTGATGAGGATTTTCGTTAATGCAGTTTTTGAGTATTTAATAAAATCAATAGTAATTGTAATTAACAAAGCAACCTACCACATAACTACATGTTTTCGCATTGTTATTTTGTCTAGTTCTCGTGTTATCATTGTTTGTGTACAAGATATTTCAGTGTTCCTAGTGACTATTGCAGTGTAGAATTTTCGGCAGCAACGATGCGACGTAGAATATTACATGAAGCTAGAGTAAACTTTCAGTAAACTTTTCATCTTTTAAAGTAAATATTCAAAGACGATATTCTGTGCCGTACACAACATTACGACTCGTTTATCGACAATCACATGAAGGTGATCCTTGACGAGGAACAGCCTCGATTTGTAACACCCACGGTCATAGAACCAAGGAAATAGTCCATTGAAACCGTTGTTTGAGTTTCAAAAAACTTGTAAAAGAAGTTAGTATCTCAGTAGGGTCATGCCATGCCACTTTAATCGAAAAACTGAACATGTATCGAGTTCCAACAAAGCTTCTTCCTCGCTTAACGACAGAACAGGAGAAATAAAATCAAGTGAACGTTTGGCTTAAACAAATTGACGGTAACAAATCATTCCTGCAAGAGACCATAGCGAAAGATGAAAGTTAGGCATCACAGTGGATTAGCAAAGAATCTCCATTAAAGAAGCACGTCAGTCTCGATTTTGTATCAAGGTGATGCCTCTGCTCGCTTTACTTTGTCAATTTGAGTCCTCAAAATCAGATGATTATATACTCTCAGCTTCTCTACTCTCCAGGTACCTGGCACTCTAGCACCTTGTGACTTGTTCTTATTCTCGAAACTAAAACCAGTGTTCTAACGATACTATTTTAAAACTATTAACGACATAAGAACAAATTTGTCGCAGATATAGAAGGACATCTCAAAAGAAGCTTTTCAAGAGCGCTTTGCGAAGCATCGCGTAAATAAATAAAGGAAATATTATGAAAGAGTAAAACTAAAATAAGTTCGGTTATTTTCTGAATAAACCTGATACAGAAGAACGTGTAAATTACTTTGGCACATTTTACCATTAGTTTCCTTCCTTTCAAAAAAAAACACCCTATTTCTTTGAAAGCTCATTAAAGGTAATCGCATTATCTTCTATACAGACATAATCTGAGCAAAGTCAACGATGGGGAGGTATCCACAATACTACGTTCCCCCACAATAGCTATAACCATGATGTAGTAGGGCAACAGCGAAGTACAGCCTACGAATGACCGCTAGACTGATTGTAGAGAATAACGGGAGACGTACATACATATGTACATATTATAACCGTTGACTTTGCTCAGATTATGTCTGTATAGTTTTTAACTTGACAAAAATCCATATACTTTTTCACATAAAAAATAATAATACATAAAAAAACTGTAGATACGTCTATACTACCGTTCATAGGTTTGATCGCACCTAATATACTGTGTTCCACTTAGAATTATTTTAAAGTCATACTAGTCTTCTTAGAATGGCATTTACAATCTAATGTTGATAATATATATTCATAAGAAATGGACTTATTTACAATATCCAATCAACCACGAAAACAGTGTATTCCTGCATTAAATTTTACTATAGCAATAAAGCAATAATGCCTTAATACTAGGAAATATCTCGTATTGTTAGTTTATTTGATCAAAGAAAGGGAATTTGGCACTGAAACACAGGCCAGAATATACGTTTTACACGAAACAAATGCTCCAAATAGAGAAATTACTCGGCCATTAAATATATCTTAGTGCTGTGTACGTAGGACAATTAAAAGAAAGGTAGGTTTCAGAAAAGCAAAGTGGAAAGCCCAGATCAACAGTGGAACGAGATGACCAACCATCCGAGTGATTTCCCTAAGAAATGCCTATCTTACCGCACGGCATATTACGGCAGAGTTTAATTTACAACGCCGTCAGCCTAAAAGCCGGTCGTATAGCTTAGTAAGAGAATCGCGGCTAAGTTACATACAAAAACGGAAAAGACTAAATTGGACAAAAGCTCAGACAAACTGTAGTGTAAATGATTGGAAAAATTTATTATGGACGGACAAAAATTGAAATTATTCGGGAATAAATATCGCATATTCCTTCATCGCCGCCCTGGAGAAAGAATCTTAGACAAGTGTATTTCAAAAACAGTGCAACGAGAACGAGAAAACATCATTGTATGGGGTTGCTTTGGAAGAGGAAGGATTGGAATATTAGTTAAAATAGATAATAGTGATAAATGAAAAAATGGCAAAAGGTCTGTTAAAGCTTATTTTCAAAACAAATCTTCAAAATAGTCCCATTGAGTTTTTGTGAAATCACTTGGATCATGAGGTCCGAAACAAATCTTGGACTGGCAAAGCAAAAAGTGTGAAATGCTATAGAAGAATCGTATTTGGGGCAATTAGTTCTAAAGATGCCATGTATCTACTGTTATATTATTAGGCAATTATTAATGCAAAAGGTTATTTTGAAGAAACATTATAACAGTATGTATTTTATTAGAATGTACTACTGCGTCAATAACACATTTTAAGTTAATAAAATTCCACCAAACATTATCTCTCTAGTTTATTCTATTTTCTATAATCAAAATTATGAACTGTAGTGCATTTGCAATATTTTACGAACTTTATTTGATTTCTTTACTAAAATGGAATATACAAATAATAGAGAATATAGAAATCAGAAAGTTTACATATATTTCGCAATTGCAAAAATGTATTTTGGAACACAAGCAGAAGTCAATTTAAAAAATGTATATTCATACATCATCTAAATGCGATTGAATTTATAAAAGGTAGTAACACATGGGCTGAAAAGTCCCGGGCCTAACAAAGAAAACACGGTTTTTTTGGTTCAAAATTAGCTTTATTCATCAACGTAATCTCCATCAAGAGCAACGCAATCATTCCAGCGCCGCTCTAACATTTCAATACCACTTTTGTAGAAGGATTTATCTTTTGCCTCAAAATAGGCCTCAGTTTCAGCGATAACCTCTTCATTCGTGCGAAATTTCTTACCGGCGAGCATTTCTTTGAGGTCTGCGAACAGCCATTAGTCGCTGGGAGCCAAATCTGGCGAATACGGTGGATATGGGAGCAATTCGAAGTTCAACTCATGTAGTTTTGCCATTGTTTTGATTGACTTGTGACACGGTGCGTTGTCTTGATGAAACAACATTTTTTTCTTTGCCGTATGAGGTCGTTTCTTTGCAATTTCGGCCTTCAAACGCTCCAATAACGCTATATAATATTCACTGTTGATGGTATTTCCTTTCTCAAGATAGTCGATGAATATTAGACCACGCAACTTCCCAAAATACCAAGGCCATAACTTTTCCAGCCGATTGTTGTGCTTTCGGGCGCTTTGGACGAGGTTCACCAGTTGCTGTCCATTCAGATGACGATCGTTTTGATTCCGGAGTGAAGTGATGGATCCATGTTTCATCCATTGTCACATATCGACGCAAAAATTCCGGTTTGTTACATTTAAACATGGCCAAACACTGCTCAGAATCATCAACACGTTCTTGTTTTTGGTCAACAGTGAACAAATGCGGCACCCACTTTGAACAGAGCTTTCTCATAGTCAAATGCTCATGCAATATAAAGCCAATACGTTCTTTTGATATCTTTACGATGTCAGCTAACTCACGCAACTTCACTTTTCGATCATTCAAAACGATTTTGTGGATTTTTTTGATGTTTTCTGGTGTTACCGCCTCATTTGGACGTCCACTGTGTTCTGCATCATCGATGTCTCTACGACCACGTTTGAAGTCAGCAAACCAACATTTTATTGTTGCCTCTGATGGAGCGGAGTCCCCATAACACTTTTCAAGCCATTGCTTCGCTTGAACGGTATTTTTTCCCATCAAGAAGCAGTGTAAAATTAAAACACGAAATTGTTTTTGATCCATTGTTTTGAAAATAACAAAAGTAGCGTGACTCTTAGCACAATAACTCACAAACTAATGAATAGAATATCATGAAATTTTAACAGCTGTCTTTTGAAGGTTAGTACTAACTGAGAGAAAGGTGACTGCAATAAAACTAGCGTCATCTATGTGTTAGTCCCGGGACTTTTCAGCTCATGTGTTATATACTCGCCGTGTTAACCAGTTTTCAGAATAGTTTCTATATGATTTTAAAGTATAACGTAAACATTTTCGAATAAGTTTTAAAACTTTTGCAAAGGTACACGTTATGTGAATTTCTGCAAGACATAATTAGTTGATTTTGTTAAAAAGTAAAACGTTTCCCATGTGTATGCTTGTGGAATGACTAATAATACTAACAATAATAATAAGAAGGTGTAACAAAACTTCTAAATACGTTACAAGAAAATTAAAAATATTGAAATAATATGAATGGATTATTTACTTGACGGAAGAATCAAAGCAAGAATATTAAATTTAAGAATTATTACATCTCCAGTTAATGAAAAAATTTCTAACAAAGGTACATGTCTTCCTTATTAAAAATTAAATCGTAATACAGATTGTCTGAAACTAGGAGCAATAGTGTAACTCCATATTTTATGATTCTGTGCCGTACAACCTCTTCCTTTATGGTTTTGAGGAAAAAGGCTAATTCTAAATCGGTGTTAGAATTATTTTTTAATATTCAGTTCATATAATTAATTCTAATGTACATACATTATAAATTTCATAAAGAAGCGTCAAACCTTTCTTTATAACTTATTTGCCAATCTCTTTTAGTATAAAAGTACATGCTACTGTGGCAAATTTAGATTTAACCTTCTATACTGTATACATGAGCTTTCAAAGCAAATATTCTCGTAAAAATATCAAATTCTCATCCGCAGTCAGACAGAGTCGGTGTTCAATTACGTTCAATTTGAATACCTTAGCTGGTAACATGTGAGATTGAACTTTTTCCGGCGGCGAAATGTATGTAAATTCGAGATGAAAGCGCGCAAAAGGAGAAGTAAACCGATCTGCGGCGTGCCGGCAATCTCGAGAGACGTTCCTCTGTTTTGCGCGTGAAGAGCACACCACCACCGACGGATACGGAAACGTTATCAAAACAATCAAGGCGGCGAATCAAAGAGAGTGATTGGCCGTCGTCGGCGAACCGGAACCGCAGCGTTCGTACAGTTTCCGGTTATTGAATCTGGTGCGCGATCGCCTAAGAAACGTTTCTCGTCTTTCGACCCTTTTGCGCGGATCTCTGGGTCTACGGCGAAATTAAATGACGACGAAAATGGAACGGCGAAATGCGCGAGTCGGAAAAAACGAATCAGGTCGATGAGAAATTGGGAAAATTGGAGGTTGACGCCGGTCAAAGGGAAGAATAAGGAAACTTCTATCTTAGTTAGTCATACCACCTACGTGGCAATATTACGCTGCGTATTATTGGATCTTAAGATTACCTTAGTACTTTTGGAACACCTTATATACCATGTAAGTTTTATTTGGTAATCTTACATCATATTCTAAACAAGAAATTACTACAACTACTAGAAATGTTAATAGTTTAAAATCTATCTAATCTTGCAGCCGTCCGCCATCAAATTAGGATCATTTTAAAATAAAATCAATATGAAGCTTTCGCTGGTTATAGTAATAAATTATAATTTCCTTGTAATCACCAACGTTAAAATTTTTCCGAAAAATTGTCGATCTCAGTGGGATTTGAACCTACGTCCTCGTGGTCTAGATGATTAAGACGTTCGCCCGGTAAGAAGCAAAGCACAGGTTCAATTCATACCAGGACCGGTACTTTTTCGGAAAAATTTAAAGTCATCATTAGTATCGGCAGAGATGAGCAAGTTTCAGTATCGTGCGGAGAACAACGGGGAGGGGTGAAGTGAGCGGCGCAAAGAATCGAGTACCCGTATCAAAGCACACTTATTCAGTATTATTCGACTGGTCGTTATAAGTGCTTGGCAGTACACATATACTTAGAAAATGTCGCACTTAGGTACGTTTCAGAAACGGTGTATTTCGAATAAAATACGAATTAGAATACGAAGGCGATAGAATTAAATGTGTAAAGTGCGACAACCATTTGACTTGTGTCAGCACGTGGATGTGTGAACGCCACCTAAAGAGTGTAAAACATTGTTCTGTAATCGGTGGCAGACGATACAGCGAACAATTAATATTTGATATAGGTGTTTGTTTTATTCTATGCAATGTACCGTTCACTTTACTAGACCAACAAGCATTTGTCTCCTTCTGGAGCAAGTATTCGGATTATACATTACCAAGTCGGACATCGTTAAGAAATTTTATGGCATCTGTTCCTGACTATGTTGAAAGAAGAATTAAAGCGGAATTGAAAGATAAAAAATTGTGGTTATGTTTGGACAAAACAAACCGATTGGCAAAGCTTTCTGTAGTGAATATGATGGTATGTACATACAATGAAAGAGTTTGAACCGTCATCCCCTATCTTACTTGCTTCTTAAGGAGTTGCAAAATGTACTAGCGATGAAATTTCAAAAATGGTGTTGAGGGCATTGAACAACAACTTTTAACTAACATGCTTTCCTTAGGCCGATCTCTTAACGAAGACAGTGGCAATCTGTTACATGTAACATGTAAAATCCATACTTTAAACCTTGTGGCGCAATTGATCCCTAAATGTTATCCACGAGTAAATACTTTAATAGCTCATACGAAGGCAGTCCCGAAAACGAACTAAAAGATTCTACGAACTGTGTGCCAAAGTGACTGAACCACCATACCCGATTACTACGTTGGGGAACATGGTTAAAAGTTGCGTGATGATGTAAAGAGGGTAGTTTTACAATTCGATCCGGGATACGCCAAATTTATCAAGAAAAGCCAGAAAATGTTTCAAGATAGTCAGATAAAATGTGACTTAGAAAGTATTCGTAAGAACTACTATGGACTATTAACTACTGGAAATTGAAAAATTACAAAACGGTTCGATGTCGTTTGTGGATTCTGTTCAAATTGTAGATGATGTTCATTCACACGGAAGGCGAAACAAATGAAAATATAATACGAAAATTTGAAGGTGTTATTGACAAGAATTCAGATTTTCTCATACTAATAAAAATTTGTGAGGGTGCGTCGAAAGAGCCATTAAGAAACGGTCCTTTTCATCATTAAAAAAATATTTATTCCGCACGAATATTTGACTGAAACAAGTGTGGAAATATATTTAATGATTCTAATATTTAATAGATGCTACCCAGTCTGCGATTTCGTGGAAAGTTCTTAAAACAGTAAATGTTTCAGCACGTTATATAATATGTAAACATTCCTGCGACCATATCGTCTATGCTCAGTCATGAAGGTCACGATCATAAATCATGCGAATACGTAAACGTTACTGAACACTCACCTTGGTACGGCCGCTCGGCCCCTCCACGCTGTTTTCCGTACTGCGCTGTAACTTGCCCCACTTTGCCGAGACTCGTTATGATGCAGTTGATAATTTCAGAAACCAACCAATTTATGCAACAGTGCTCACGGAACAGAATACTGCAGAATACGAAACTAGTATTTTAAACCAACGCCAACAGATATTGGTGTGCAATAGAATTTGAAATTGACGAGTTGCTGTAGAAAGTGGATATGTCCGCTTTTGCTCGCCATCTCAATTTTAAATGCAATCCAGACACGGTTTTATTAAGTTTTGCTCAGAGAAACCTACGAAAACGAATAGAGCAGATCAACATTATACGGTTAACATGTGTAATTCAATTTCGTCAAAATACGGATTTATCCAGTTTTGCAGACGAAGTCCTCAATTATAGTTTTCTAATATTAGATATATTATTACGCCATATGTTAAGAGCATATGTATTGATATCGCTGTGTTAATGCTCTTCTTAACATTTTGCAGTATTTTGCATTTGCCTAGGATCTTAGAAACGAGAAAATATTCACTCGATTTTCCAAAAGTTTTATTGCATTTTATGAACAGCGAGTATAAAAGTATAAAAGCAAAGGAAATTCTAATAAAGAAAAAGAAAATCCGCTCCACTAGTTTCTCAAGGACTGTCTTTGGTATATTACTCCATTCCTCTTGTGAAGTGTTCCAGGTGGCCTATGGAGATAGGACATACTTTTAAGACCTTCCTGTTCAATTCATCCCATAACAGTTCGATGGGGTTTAGATCGGGGCTTTCTGTCGGCCATGTAATTATTTGTAAAGTACCATTATCTTGTTCTTCATTTAAGATATTTTTAAGTGTTAAGTGTTTGTTAAGTGTTTGGGGTCATTGTCCACCATGACTACAAAATTTTCGCCGATTAGACATTGCCCCGATGATATTGCATTTTCTTGCAGTATTTCTAAATTACCCTCTTTTCGTAAAATTACTCCGATTCGCTTAAAATCTCCTGCATCGGTGTAGGAAATATAACTCCAAACAAGCACAGAATTTCTTCCTTGCTTGACAGTTGGCACTACACAATCCTGCAACATTCTTTGTCCTCTCGCTCTTCTTACAAAAACGCGCCTTGATTGTCCGAACACCTCAAACTTTGACTCATCAGTTCATAGCATTCTTTTCCAATCATCCACTGTCCAATTTCTATGTATTTTTGCCTACTCTAGCCGTTTTTGCCTGTTTCCCCGTCGAAGTAGAGTTTTTTTTTTTGTTGCAGTGCGGCCGTGAAGATTTACAGCTCTTAATCTTCTTTTCAGTAGCAACAGAAATTTTTCTTGCACGGTCGCGATTTCTGATGCTGTCGGTCTCTTATTTCGCTTGGTCAGCGATTTTACACGCTCATTGTAGACATGAGTTGTGATTCTCTTACGACCTGAACTTGCCCGATCTCTTAAGTTGCCCGTGCTTTGATGTCTCCGAATGACATCACTAACAGTCGATTTATTAACATATATTTTTTCGGAAATTTGATGCACTGAATAACCCTCTTGAAGGAAAGCAACAATTACAGAGCGCTCTTCCAAAATTGTCGGTTTCCTTCTCGGCATTTTAATAACTTTAATCCGGTTCACACAGAAAGACGCGCTCTTAACACTAACGCACGTACAAGCAGGCTTATTTAAAAACTAAAGCATTTATTAATACACAATACACTTTCAGGTGGGCTGCCCCACCCCAAAAAGTTTTGTAAATTCATTCGTGCGGTATTGTCGCAAACATAATCTGAAAATTACTATATTGGGTCATAAAATATAATAGGTTTTTAATCATTCTCTAATCTATATTCTTGTAAATTTGCCAGTACAATTAATAAACAATAAACTTCATATAAATGTTATTAACATATAAAAGCAGTTATATTATCTTTTAGTAGAGTTTACATTTTACTGGGTGTCCGAACTAATATGGACGGTAGTGTATGTAACCTAGGATCTTAGGTTGATAACGTACACTAAACTTAATTGAAACTGGGTGCAAATTTGCTTCCGTTTTTTTGACCTCACTTCTTCGGATGAAATAAACTTTAACAAAGTGTCCCCCGAAAAAAGCGGTTTTCGCCCTCGCATTATGTCCTCGAATATCGCAGTCCACGCACGCGATTATCACCGTTTCGTCCTCCTCGTTCTTTTCCGCGCGCTTCACGCACTTTCCTTCTTCCGTTTCATTCTAGCCGTCGGTTGACGGGGGACGACCGTCTCCGCGCCGTAGTCGTAGCGACCGGTAGCGCCGACGGCAGTCATCGACGTCGATTCGCCCGCAGACTCCATCTTAACATTTCAAAAGCCATTTGCAAATATAGAATTGGACGGGTTCCCATACTATTGTCGATTTGCGATCTTTTGCTTTTCATTTGCATTGCAAAGTGCGCCCGCAATTCGACGCCGACACCGGAGCGTATAAAACTTCTCCGGTAACGGCACTCGTGGGAGAACCGGAATCGGTTTCCGCGGGTTTAGATTGAGTGAATTTTCCTCTCCCTTCCAGCCGGTCCCTCGTCCGTCTCCTTACCGCCCTTCCCGACCGTTCGCGTTCACATACTCGCTTCTCCCCTTTTCGCTTCCCCTCGACCTCTTCCCATATTACCTATACCAGGTTCTCTTGTTTAATTCCATTGAAATCTTTAAAGCGCGTCTTCTCTCGCTCTATCACCCTCATACGAAGATTCGTATTTATATTGCCGCTCTGCGTTGTTCGCTCCACTTTTCAGACCTATTACCAGCGTTGATAATAACTGTACGTTAGATACCTATCTGCTCTGCTATTTTCCGCAAGGTTGAGTGCAATATTACAAACATATTTTGTTATGATGAGATGGTATTTTAGGCGAAGTTGGTTTAGGTTGAAAATTTCAATGAAAAATTATTTTTGGTTTGATATATATTTTTTTCAGAACGGTTTCTTTATTAGTATAGGATACGATGATGAGTGTATTTTAAAATTATATTGAATTATATACGAGTGTGAGTCAAAAAAATTGGTAACTAAAGCATAGCAAATCGCAATATTCCAATGAAATGTGTTTCATCTTTCAAAATAATCTCGCTCAAGATCAATACATTTATTTAGGCGACACTCAAGTTTCGTTATGGCTTCCCAGTACTCATTTTCCTCGAGCTCCTCGAAATAGTGGTCCACGGCAGCTATCAACTCCTCATCCGAAGCAAATCTTATACCGCCGAGGTGTTTCTTAAGCTTGGGGAAGACATCATAGTTCGACGGAGCTAAATCCGGTGAATAAGAGGGATGCTCAAGCGCTTAAAACTTTAATTTGGTCAATTTTATTTCGAGAATTCTTCGCTCTTGTGAACTAGTGCATTGTGTTGATGGAAAAGCACTTTCTTCCCAGTCTTTTTTCGACGATAGCTGCCTTCAATCGATCCAAAAGTTTAGAATAGTATTGTTCAGTAATAATCGATAAGCAAGATTCTCTTCGGATCCCAGAAAACGGAATCCATCACTTTTCCTGCCGATGAAATGAGTTTGACCTACTTTGGAACCAGTTGACCACGTTTAGTTCACTGTTTCGATTGTTGCTTGCTTTCCGGTGCGTAGTCGTGGATCCCCATTTCATCGCAATTCACAGATTAGCGCAAATAATCTGTTGGATTTTGCCGTAACCGCTCCAAAATGGCTGTAGAACATTCCACGCGTTTGAGTTTTGGCGGTGGTGTGAGCAAACGCGGCACCCATCTTGCACACCGCGTAGACATGTCTAATTTAACATTTAAAATGTACATCACCCATTCTCTGGAGATGCCTGTAGCCTTAGCAATATCTTTCGATGTTGATCGGCGATCAGCTTCTACAAATTTCAAAACTTTTTGCACACTTTCTACAGGAGTGGCTGCTTTTTGGGCGTCTAGAACGGGGATGATCATCTACGCTCGTACGACAGTTTTTAAATTCATTTGCCCATTTGCAAACAGTCTTAAAAGAAGGACCATCCTCGCATAGCACATTTACCATATCTACAAGAATTTCTTTGGGGGAAAAATCCTTTTTCCACGGGTATTTAATCAGTGGGCGAATTTCAATATTGTCCATTTTTAAAAAGCGCCAAAAGTGCTTTGTTATGAACGAGTGTGCACAATAAACTATTTGACAGATCAACACGAAGTTTAACACGTATGTCGTTGAAACATCAAGTTATACAGTAGAATCAAAGATTGTTTTCAGACAGCGTCATTTCAAAGTTAGTTACCGAATATTTCAGCTTACCCCCGTAGAGTGTCACATAAGTTCGTAGCTACCCTTGACTAGCGTTGGGCATTAAGCGATTAATTTATTAGCTAACTAAATTCGCGATTGAAGGTATTCATCGCATTCTGAATAATAGCCAATTTAATCGTTAATTTCATTCAGTAAATGATTAATTTCGATTTACAGCTCGCTAAGCAAAAATGAAAGTTAAAATATTTAATGCAGGAACTCTTGGTTTTATTCGTTATTATCATGAAGAATTAGAAGAAGTTTAAAATTTCTAATGGGACAAATAAACTTGAAGCTTGTGTATCCCTGCTTAGATGGAAGATCCATTTATATATATATTCTATAATCGAAGTGGTTCCTATAATTTTGTGTCGACTTCAGGTATGGTACAAGGTTCGAAATTAAGGCTGCTATTTTTCAATATCCTTATTGTTACCTGTCCTGTATTGACCTAAGATTTATAGAGCGTACTGACGCGAGGCAAAAATTTAAGTCTCTAAGCAAGAGCTGTGCCATGAAATTTTAGAGAGTCCGCGATATTTGTTTTCTTTTAAATAATGTAGATTTCCGGGTTGAAGCTGCATCGTAGTTACATGAGTCTGCCGACGTTTCGGTGTCAGTTGAGCGGAGCTTCTTCTAGATTCCTTCAAAAGCTTCTGCAGTCGATTTTGCCTATTCAATGTATTCTTGAAAGTACTAAAATTCTTGAATTAGACCTTTGAATAATTCGGAACTTTTAGATGTGATATTAACAAAGAACCATATGAGGTGCCACATAGTCTTCAAAGTACTTCTTTTAAATGCACATTAGTAGAAAAAAAGTGCAAGACTTAATAAATCATCTTTTCCTGTAAAAGTGTCATTTTGTAATAGTTAAAATATAAATAAAAAAAACTATTTAAATAAAAACTACTAATTTCAATAACATGTTTTGAAAAGATGTACAAAAAAAGTTGTGCCGAAACCCGGGATTGAACCGGGGACCTTTAGATCTTCAGTCTAACGCTCTCCCAACTGAGCTATTTCGGCGATACAAAATGATGTCCATTATCAGCAATTTCAAGTTATAAAAGAATATACATTCGTACATAAATATATTTCTCGCATTATTAAAATAATTAACAAGCAATTTCCATTTAATAGACAGGCGAGGAGAAACCAACGAAATGCATTTCTGTAATTAAGACGATTTACGTAAGTAAGTGCGAATTGTCATCACCACCATATATTTGCCATTATTCATTAATAACAATTAAGCAATGAATACCATCACATGATTTAATAATTTGCTTTAACGGCCGTTCGTAAATGATCCTGTTTTGACGTTTTCTTGCTATTACGATTTATAAAATACATAGTACGTCGTACATACACGTCTAACCAAATTAAATGAACAATGAATTGTTTCTTTAATAAAATTAACTTATCACATCTTATTGAATTTATTTTGCTGTAAAATCAGAATCAAATTTATTAAATATTATATTATATAATATTGCCCGGAAAAGTCTAACAGATAGGTTGGTAGCACAACAAATGTGTTCCAGATTTCAAAAATCGAATAAGAAATAGGATGAATACGTAGGCTTCCACCGTCAGAGTTAGTAATAAAGTTTCCGGAATTAGACCGTGTCATAATAATACATAAGAGAAAATCAAACAAGAGTAAGAGGAAAAACAAAGAATCCCACCTTTCGCTTTTCTTTTTTTTCTTTTTTTTTATGCCCCCCTTTTTTATTTCCTTCTCTTACTCTGTCTTCACCTTTTTTCACTTTTTTCTTTCTTTGTTTTTCCTTCGACTCCCATTTCATTTTCTCTTACATCTTATCCCTTTAAAAAATAACACAGGTAGCGCCATTTAGCGATGCAGTATTTAATTTTAAAAATTTTTACCGTGAAATATGTACTCCTAACGAACATTTATAACAATGTTTCCAGAATTTTAAGAAATCTTCGTTCGTTCCATTCCTGACTGAACACACTGTATGTATATTTTATTTTTAGACGCAAATTAAAATCAACACTTTTTATTTCAAAAATATCAGAAATTTATCATTATTTCGAGCATTGCCATGTCTTACTGAACGTAGTTGAACTGTATCCGAATAATGTAAGCGGTTCGTATGGATCTGAGGATAGTATTTCGAGCAAGTATTTGTACACATCCGTGATACGATAGCGAGGATGCCCTACTCTGTTGTTAAACGTTGACCACTGGATCCGTTCTCGTAAATAACCCTGATTACGATATCTACTACCCGGTGTGCAATTTGCATCTATTCAAGTGCATTTCTCGTTCTCTATTGTGTAAGAGAGGTTCCAGGATGATATTTCCGACAGCAAAGTGTAATTGTACACAAATAAATGACTCTGTAATACTAATACTAAAGCGTAATTCAAACGATTTGTTGTTTTCTAGAATATAATTAAAGAAAATATACAGATGTGGCAACATAGCGTCTCCACTTTATTTTAAAATTAGGAGTATAACTGAAGTACTAATATTATTTATTTATTATCTCAGAAATAATAATATAATCGAAACGAAATAGTATTGAGAATGAATTCCAAAAGTAAGTGAATTTTTTTTGCTTCAGAATGGACAAGGAAAGTGAAGACGTCAATAGTATTATGGCGACAGTGAAAGAGTTTCCAAACAAAACAAAGACGTGTTAAAACTAACCTATTCCTGTCAATTCCTCGTGTTTACGTTGATTACTGTGCTGTTTTGCAACCACAAGCAGTATTATGTTGTTCGTTGAGTAAAATGACGAAATTCATTACAATTATTATTGGAATGTCTACTCGTTTGCTTAACTTCAAAACATATCTAGCATGGACCGCAGTAAATATACCTAAAGAATTACATTAATAAAATCAAGCATCAATTACACTTATATCGTGGAGATCAGGCTGTACATAAAACCTTGTATTACCACTTGTTGAAATATATACATTTCGTATAAATATATGAATAGAGCTTGGAGTTATAACCCAAATGGTGTAGTAACATACGTAACATAGCCACCCGTACTCGATTTCATCAGATAAAGAGTTGAAGATTATGGTGTATTGAAAAATATGATGCTTGGTGGCCTAATATTAGTTGATAAAAGATTTTGAAGATGTGCCTTCCTTTTTTAAGTACATCACTACGCAGCTATGGTATAATAATATTTCAAGTTGTAGAACCATTTATTTGTCGCAAATCATCGTTGATCTTCGAAAAACCAACCCCAAACGACGAATCAATCTCCATCAAAAAGACAATGCAAGTTGGCATATAGCATGCAAGACAAATGAAACATTTTTGATGCAATAAAACGTCGAATTATTAGAACATCCTCCGTACAATCCAAACTTAAGTCCCAACGCTTTCTTTACCGAAAATCAAGAACAGACTGCGTGGTCAAAACTCCTAGTCATCAGAAGGAGCAGCCGACGCGTTCAAAAACGCAATTTTGACTGTACCAATAAACGAGTGGAACTGCTTCTAGAGTTGGTTCGAGCGCATACAAAAATGCATTAATCTTGATGCAGATTCCATCGAAAAACAATAAAAAATAATAAATAAAAGCTATTTATCGATTGAGTCGGCCGGTACTTGTTGGTAGACGAGATGAAGCTACAGTGATAGCGAAACATGTTATAATAACATTTTGATAAAAATATTGGAAATTTTTGTAAAATATTTGAGTTTTACTTCTTGGATCATTGTTCAAAAGCTATCTACTATTTTATTCCTGCTGTATATGTATTTTTTTCTAATCCTAAGTACTTTATACCTTGCGGTGTCGGACTACTATTCTCTAATTTGTCTTCCGCAGTTTACTGTTTTGAGCCAGTTGTTTAGCTATCCCACACTTCTCTTTTCTAATGTTCTATACATTTGTCCTTCCCAGGTATTTCGGGGTTTACCTATTCTGTTTTTGCCCTCTCTTTTTGTTTCGAAAATCTTGTTATTCGATCTTCTTCCAATCTGATAATCTTAACACTTTCTTTGACTTCTTTTCTTGTCATTTTGTACATCTTATAATCCTTCTCTTTTCTGCTGTGTATATATATGTTCTATTTATTTTTGTTATCTTTGAGTTGTATTTCTGCTGTCTACCATCTCCTTCTTTTTGTGTACGTATTTGCTATTTTTGTTATTCGACAGCTTCTTGTGCTGTCTTTAGTATGTTGTTTTTGAATCTTTTCCATTTGTCTTCTACCCCTATTTCGTTTTTGATCTCTTGTTTAAACAGATTATTGGTCTTGTATTGGTATTTCCCATGAATTTCTTCATCTTTTAGTTTATATTATTTTATTTTTTCTTCGATTACTTCTTTCGGTGGCTCCCTATTACTGCATTTGTTTGAACTCTAGCATCTTTTATATTTTTCCAGTTTTCCGAGTTTATTCCAAAATAAATAATGATTAATTGTTTTTTCCTACTAGACACTTTTCTTGTGTACTTGTACGTAATATCTTTTTGCCTAAATTTAGTATAAATTTTAATCACATCGTTTTCAATGCACATATCTATTATTCTTCCCCTTCCCTACACCAGCTGTATATGCAAAACTTAAAAGATAACCCCCATACTTAAGACAGGCCAAGAAGTTTGTAGCTTTATAGTTCCGGAGTTGATCTTCCGTCACTACCGAGTTATAGCAACAGATTTAAATGCTTATGACGTCTGTAATGACTTGCAACAGAACTTTTTTTCTACAGCAAGCTGGATCTTGACACAAATTTGCCACTGAAACTTAATATAACCGATTCTGACATCTCAGTGTCCTTCATATTGAGTTTTTGCTAGAATTTTAACAATTGTTGTTTTTTACTGCCGTGCCATTCTCAAACGTAATTCTATTCCTATCCCAATAAAATTGGTAAGTTTAGAAAAATGCAGCTGATACGTAGTACGTGAGTGGTACATGAAAAAATGTTTGAGGACCCCTGGCTTGTACCATTTGTTTGTTCTTCGCACTGTTATTTCCTTTTTTGTCTTTGGATTTTCTCTGAGACAAATTAAGATTATTAGTTTCTAGTTTACATTAATTGTATGTAATCTGTTAAGCAATAAAGCTTATCATTATTATATACTGAATTTCCGCGTACAATACGTTTTTATGCTGATTAATTTATTTATTTTTGACACATGCCCAGGTAAAACCGAAATTGTGCTTTCCATTTGGAACGCAGTATATATAACATATGTATTTACGTTCGCATTGACATTTTGCCGCTTATTTATCTTTGTCCTCGACGCAACGGAATAAGAGCCGTACGGGAAACGGTAAAATAGCATCAGCATCAGAGCCAAACGCATCCACCGTACTATATCATGAGCAAGTAAGGTTACGGATGAACGGTAGCAGAGGGAAGCGAGCCGTGTATTTGGTTTTCTTTGCGTTTTGAATTTAAATTAAACACGGTTTTAAAGTTTTTATTTTCTTAACCGCCGGAGATCTACATAAAAGCTTTTGATGTGGCGGCGGCGCTGTGTGGCTTCGCCGCGCGATGTCGAGGATAGTAGAGATCGCTGGTTTCGCCAAAGCGCACCCCCGGGCCACGCATTTACATCGTTAAAGGGGTTGTAAATGGATAGATGATAGGGCGGAGTCGAGATATTACATCTCTAAGTTTTGTCTTTGTACTTAAAAATATTTATATTACGGACGTACCGCTCCCGCCTGGGACTTTCATATTTTACCGCGTATAAAGAGAAGTAATCACCCTGTTCTTTTCAACCCGCTTTGTCTTCTATATCGTTCGAGCATTATTTACTTTTTTGTATTATATATAATATGGGCGTAACCATTTCTACTTTACGTTGAAACATTATGCTAAAAAGATGGAAAGGTATAATTACAGGAACGAAAAGGGTTGCTTAGACGCCGTGTATTACATTATACGCTATGACCAATTCTTTCCTCACCGTATCCCCTTCCATTGTTCACGTTATTACATATATCAGTATGATGCATGCGTTAATATGTGTACATGTATTTACGTTTATTAGCTGGTAAATATGTGGGGAGGGTAATACCTCGTATGAATAAACAATATGCCCCCCTAACGAAAATAATAAGTAGTATCTAACGTAAGCATTAAAGACCTGCCAGTACTAAGGTACGAGGGCAATTCGAAAAGTAAAGAACGCTCTTTTTTCACACGTGACTACGTTGCTCCACCACCATCGCCGACCCACTTATCCACATCAGTTTGGCGGCAGCCGCGGTTTGGTATCTTAAATGGGACCACGTGATACACTGTTTTTAGTTGGATACCAAACCAGCAGGTGGCGTCTCCCCGACGATGAAATAGTAATTTAGATTTATCGATGTTGGCGTATTGTAAGTCACTAAAATTGGTAGTAATAGATAATATTTCTTTCCCATTATTTGCCGCCCGTCACATTTCTTTTTTTGAAAGTTTATCTTTGAGTGGTAGCAGTCGCGAATTTTGTTAAGCATTTGGAATTTTTCGAAGTAGCTTCTACAAGTAGGGCTACAGGCGCAGTTCAACGTAAAACTTTAGTGCGAGATAACTGTTATGTAAATAGGAAAGTTTCACCTGAAATAGTAGGGTTAGTAATAAATGATAAATATAGGAGATATTGAGATTTTCGGTCTGCGAATAATAAATTCTTGTACTAACGTATCTGTAATTTTCAGATTCACTACTGACAGAGATTAGACTGATAAGAGAGAAACAGCTGACACCCAACTGCAGAAAACTGTATGCAGAAGCAAAGCACTTTCGCAGAAATAAGCGTTTAATGACGACAAGAAGATACAAAGACAAATTTCACAATCGTCAATTAAAGGAGAAGGAAGTAAATGAAGTTACAGCAATATTGGACCTCGTGGTTTCGTAATTTCTTCGAAGGCAGGTCATCTTAGGTAAAAGAGTTCTTAAAGGTTGAAGATTCACTTTCGATGACAAATTGATGGAACTTATCCTGTACAAACAAAGTGGTGTATACCTTCTCTTATCAAATATACATATCAAATATTCCAATCAGGACCGGATTAAATGAGTGTCATTTCAATACATTACGAAGAGTGTAGAACAAGAATACCAAAAACACCATACCTGCATTCTCATGTTTAATGGAATGAATATAGAGCCTCACATGAATTTATATGCGAATAAATGAATTCGAAGGTTTTGTCGATACTTATATGTATGTAAAGTAACTACGTCATTCATTGAAAATGTATAGAAAACAATACCTAACATAACAATGTTACTAAATACAGCTACTCATGCTATTGGTGGAATCATTCACAGGGAAGGTAATCTGAGGAAACAAAAAATGCTAATACACGGACAACATAAGTACGCAGACACCATGAATGGCTGTATTTAGCAGCATTATCCTGTTAGGTATTTCATCCATGTTTCATAAACGATCTTCAAAAAGTCTTTTCTGTAATTAGAACACCTCAAAAACTTTTTAGGAAGTCCTTAACACAAAGTAGATAACATGGAAAAATCATAAACCTAAAAAATATCTTGTACAGATTGTGATCGAGCATACATTGGGCAGACAAAGAGCTATTAAAATTAGATATAGAAAGCGTTTCGCTCATCTTAGATTCAGAATATTAAACAAATCAACTGTCGCCCTACATATACTTGAAAAAAATAACGTCGATAATATAAAGTTATTTGGAAATAAGAATAAAATAAGAAACAAGAACATGTTTCAATGAATACCAAATTTAGGCCCTCCGAACTTATGTCTTTACTTTTGTATTAAAATAAGATGAAAGAGAGGTTATATAAATATCATAATGAACCTGCTCCTTCCTATGGTGTGATCTATAAGTAGTTAACTGCTTAACTTATATGGGTGCAGATGATGCTCCACACCCAGGCAATTTTCCCAAATATTTTCCATCAAGATTTAAATATCAAGAAGCTAACTGTAAGATAAGTGCCGAATTTCCTTACTGTTGACTAAAAGCGAACTGGTGTTGCATTTTCAAATGAGTGTGTAGCTAAGTTCAAACGAAATCTAAGCGACTCTTTTTTGTAGATGAAGCTTGGATATATCATATACACATTTATTAACATTTCAGATCTTTGATGCATCGGCTGTGACCTACAAGAGAGGATGACCCAGCCCCCACCTACTTATAATTGGTTGTTTGGTTAATGTTTTTGACATTTAGTTAACTGATACTTGTAGATCATATCTACATAATATCAAGTTTGTATTTCAAAGTGTTGTGCTGCTGTGGCTAATTCTGCAACTGTGTATTGTGATTGTTCATAAAAATGGATCCTGTAGAACAAACGGCAGTAGTGCAATACCTTCAGAAGAAGGACATGACGCCAACTCAAATTCATAAAGACATTGTGGCTACTATTGGTGAATCTGCAGTTTCTTATGTCCTCCTATAACGGTAGTAACAGACACATACATTAAAAGGTACACAATATCGTACTGCAAGACCGTATCAGGGACATTATGGAAGATAGTGACTTATCGTATGTGGTACACCACATACTGATTGATGAATTAGATATGAAAAAGACGAGTGCAAAAGAAATCGGGTGTTGATTTGTAAGCGTCTTCTGGAAAGGTGTCAAGCAAACAAAGAGAACTTTCTTAGTCGGTATGTGACCATAGACAAGTCATGGATGCATCACTATAATCCCGAGACCGCAGTGCAAAATAGAGAGTGGAAACATCACGGTTCTCCTCTTCCACGCAAATTTAAGGTCGTGCCGTCTACTGGAAAAATTTGTCTATTTGGGTTCTGGGATTCTCAAGGAATCATCCTGACTGACTGTTTGCATTACAGGAGCCTACTACGAACAATTGATTTCTAAATTGCGAGACGCTATTAAAGAAAAACACCGTGGAAAGTTAAGGCACGGTGTGCTCTTCCATCAGGATAATGCTCCAAGCCATAGATCTGGTATTGCTATGGCAGCTATACACCGAGCAAGCTTGGAATTAGTGGACCACCCGCCATATTTGCCGGATTTGACTCCTAGTGATTACAGGCTATTCCCGAAATTAAAAGAAATCTTAATTTTCAAAATTTTTTAGTAATTATGAGGCGATGCAAGATGTAGAAAGGTGGTTTTCAGAGGCCGGGCAAAAACTTTCCCATGAGGCTATTGAGATGTTGGAGCAGCGATGGACCAGTAGAAGGAGACTGTGTCGAAAAATAAAAAATATAATGCCTCTGTAGTTTTACTGTAAGGGGGTCAGGAGTACATCATAGGGATCCATCCTCGTATATTGAAAAATAAAATACGTTTTTTACCTTAAAATAGGTATTTCATTAAAAACTCAAGTCGTCTTCGCACATATAGCGCTGGAATAATCAGGGAACAACATACAATCGTATTCGTAGCAAATATAAGACAATTTAAAGGAACTATGACTTTGTCCAATAAAATATCCAACAACGTATCAGAACTCTTTAATTTAATCAACTTCTCCAATTATCAGAACGATAATACATCAAATATTGGTGTAATATCGTCGCATAATAGGTAAATAACGTCAAAGAGACGCGATTGCCTCCGTCCCGTCCATATAATCTCATCGAGTTTATTTCGAAAGACGTCTGGACATCGGCAGTTAAGTTTCATGGTTATGCACCGCTACTTCACATGCCACGGCTAACCGTGGCTATTCCGCTTTGTGTACGTACGGTGCGCCGTTGCGATGGGTGCATCATTCCTTGCTCTGTTGGAGCAATCAAAGTGAAGAGGACCATCAAGAGTAAGCGGTTCGACGTTGACGTAGACGGTGAAATGACGTAACCTTCAGCGCGAAGCCAGCGATGGACAATAAGACAGGCGCCACCTCAATTGACTGCATTTGTTTTTATTTCCAAAGCCTGCTTCTCTATTTACCACTTGATTTATTGCGCGGGTGTTAATTGAAATTGATACTTCCGCTGTACAGGAAATTATTGTCGTTATATTATATATAAGTACAATGGGAGCCGGCTCTGGCAGCGTTTATTATAGAGGATGTTAGACGTATTTTTTATTGGGACCGAACGGCATGTTTTTTCAGTAATTCTTAATTTAGGTCGCTTCATCAGATGATCATTTAAACGTATTTATTGATGTTGAGGAATACTAAAAAGTGTACTATAGGGAGTAAAGTTTAACATTTCTCTAGATGAGGGATAATTAGGATGCAGCCATTACTGAAACTTAAATATCTAAACATATTTATTATTACGATAGGTTTAATAAATTAATTTTACTTCATTTCTCATGAAAGCTACATTAATTAAGCGACCTAAATAACATCATTTATACACTAAAGTATTACAAAATTAATCAAGAATATTAAATGTAATTAAATATGCCAAGTCTACAAGTATGAAATGCGAATATTTTCTTACACATGTTAAACTCGGAAGAATGATAAAAGGTGCTTTATTCAAAGAATGCTCCATCCCTTATTATACATTTTTACCGTCTTTCGTGCAATTTGTGAATACCATGGCAGTACAAATCTTCCCCTTTTGCTGCTCAGCAAGTTCGTAACCGATCGAGTAATAAAATCGATTAATCGTAATATTTCCGGGTTTATAACCGCGCATGTTATTGGTCTCGGAAGGGACTGTTTCGACGAGATGAACTACGACCAACTTAGTTTCTCCTTAGGTACCTATACACGCACTTCGGTGTTCTAGGTCGGTGAATCTTCTATCTCCACAAAAGGAACACTGACGATGGAAGGCTCAAGGTTATATCAGAGTTTTTCTGCTAGATCAGTGGTGGTTTGCCCGGTATTCGGGTAATATACTGTGGCGACACACTGCAATTGGCGAAATTTGAAGAAATAAGAAGCGCATAAGCTGTTAATGCTCTCTCTGTGTTAGCTACCGACACTAACCGTCACTTGCGCGTTGTCAATCTCGCTTGAAAACTAGCACTAGGTCTTGAGATTAGGTGACAAATGATAACGGTAAGGCCATTTCCTATGCATGTTCAAAGATGGAGATACAGACCTTGGATACGATCTTTGCTATTTGCCGTATGTGTTAAATACTATTGTATAAAATTTTACTATAATTATCTTGCATTTAGTGCTATAAACTTTGATGAATTAAATTCATTCTCCCATTTTTCTATTGTTTAAGGGACTCTTTTTTTCAACAGAAATGGATTTTAATAATAAGGACGAAATGGAATTTTGGGAAATTGAATTCAAATATAGATATATCACGAGAGCACTGTAATCTACGATTACATTAATATATCTAATAATTTAGTCTGATATTAAGGTGCTAGCCGATCTTCGAGAGAGTCCAGCACTGCATTCTCACTAACAATACAATTATATTAAAGGAAACTATAAATAAGGAAAATAAGCTCAGCGAAAGGTAAGGACTTCAAAATATATATATGTGTATATATGTATGTATATTACTCGGTTATCCAAGAGTAAACCTATCTATAGCTAACACAAGGAAAGATTTTTGCCCAGCAATGTCATTATCACCTGGAGCTACATCAACCTGATGGAGTACCTGGCTTGAAATATTTTCCGGATATTAAATATTTTATTTCAACATCGAAACCACAAGATTCTAAACCCCTTCAAAAAGGCCAAAAACTGTTTTCTCCTTTAATTCAAATGAGTGTAAGTGTAGTAAGAAAAAATATTCCTTTCTGGAAGAAAAAAAATTGATGTTAAAAAATATCATTTCGCTCGTCTAAAATACTTTTTATTTTTTTTTAATCAATGTATTTGTTTCAATTTGCTAGATATTTATATATTTGTTATAATTGACAGAAATGTGTATAGCTATATTACAGTGTAATTTTGTAATTATGAAAATGTAATATATGTTGACAAATTCATCATGAAAGCGTATATTTATTTTACTTGAAATGCCATGCGAACTGTCCATATGGTAAAAGGGAGACAGTGGGAGTAAATGATACTAGGGGAAGGTATTTGACCCTACACGTATATCCGAAAGTTATCCTTTCAGTCCTTACTTGAATAGCCCTAATTATGAGCTAACCATTATTGCGAAATAATAAAACTTGTTTGTCAACACAGTTGTCAACCTGAGATTAAGGTTGCATAGATTTATGATAGCTACTAAAATCATACGCTTTTACGATCAGGGCCATATGCCGTACTTTTGAAAATATTTATTTTCCCATGATCAAGCAAGTTAAAAGTAAATTAATTAGAAATTACTGACTAATAACTTATTAACAAGAAGCAATTAATTCTTTCTGTACTCTCAATAGTTCTAGTTCTTTTAGTTTAATTAACATAATGAAAAATATAATAATTAAAATAATATGAATTATCTATTGTCTATTATTATTTCTTTTAAAAATCTGTAACTTAAAGATTGTTTATTTTATATTATACACTGAACAGCAAAAAAAGTCGATCACCCTAAATATTTTTTAAATATTTTTACAACTGCACACTTTATTTGCAAGTACATATGTAGCTTGATGTACATTTCAGCGCAAGGACTTCAACCCAATCTAAATAGCAGTTGTATACCTCTATATCAGACACTACTCAGAGAAAAATGAAAACACTGGCATAACAAAAATTATTGTTTCGAACTTTTTGCATTCATTAAAGAAATGATTATTTGATTTGGATGTCAACTGAAGTATATTATTTAACTGAATGTATGCAATCATTTTATGATAGACATCTAGTTTCTTTCCCGAACGACATCTGATGTATTTGTATTTCAATACATACAAAAATACAAATAAGAAACGAAACATAGTAATTACTAACTCTAACACAAGAATTTTCAGAAATTCTTGGGTTACGTAAGAGCACTTTTATCTAACACATAAAATTAAATATATATAGATAACAAGTTTTCTTTTAATTGAATGTATATTGAATCAATCATACGCATTTTTGAATTGTACTGCACTATTAATATTTATGGATGTGTATATGCAACTACACGATAAAAGAACGTTATCCCTAATGATTTTGGAATATGGCGGATAGAAAAATTATTATGAACACGTATGGTAGTAGAAATGAGATTGTCTTTTTGTTAAGTTAGCTTGTCTATTGCATTAATGCCAGTAAGTAAGGAGTATACTCTACTTGGTTGGAATACTGGAACATCTTAACGAAGTAGCTTATCTTAATCACAAAATTTATATGTTTCATACGTATACGTACATCGCACGTAGTATACTTCGTTACATCAATACTACATCGGTTAAATGATGCTGGTAAGACTAGTAAAGAACATACCCGTGAAGAATACTAAAAATCCATTATTCGTTATTTTCTCCACTTGACTTTCTACAGCAAAATAAAAATTATGAAAAATAAAGCATTATGAGTTTTTTTGCAAAAAACTATTAAAATTACATGTAAGGTTTCAAAAATAATAAAATCATAAATATTGCGTAAAATATGTTTCTTGTGCCTCCTGCGATCAATAAAGAACTGTCGCCATTTTGATAACGTAAAGCTTGCCCCATGCACCAATTTGAAACATATTGTAATCATCTACGTCACTTTATAAATTTTGAAAAAAATATTTTGTAATTTTTTAATCTCTTGCGCTCCCGTGACAAATTTTGTATACATTTTGAACACGTTATTTGATATCAAATTGAAAAGTACAAATTTTTGGTCGAAATCGAAGGGCCTACTGTATTTAATTAATAATAATACGAATTGCTCTGTAATAATTTTTGGGAATTTTTAATAAAAACAAATTATTGCGTACCAACATATTTGCAGGTCTAACAGCTACAGAACAACAAATAAACTCACAAAAAAAATGAAAATGGAAGAGGTTTAACATAATATTTTATGTAAAGTTTTTTGTTTAAAAGTTTATAATCATGATGTTTCTATATTAACAATCACTAGCACCGCACCATTGCTTACACCCTCCATCACTCCAGAAACCACACCAGACATTCCCACCAGTTACCCTTTATTTCCAGCATTTCTTATGGATTTCTTTCGCTCCTAATTCGGCAATTTTATTTGCTTACAAATCCAGCCAGTTAAAAACGTGCCTTATATAATAAACATGATTTCGTTGAAAGAATTAACATGATCCATTTTTGTTGCACAGCTTTATTTACTAATTGAGAACGTTTTCAACGTCCGTTGGTTTTATTTCTTGAGTTATTTGAATCTTGTAAGAGTTTTGTGCAAAGTTCCGAATAATGTGGTTTTTGAAATGCTCAATTGCTGAGAACGGTAACGATTTGATGTTATCAGAACAACTGTAAATGTATATTCTTCTAAGGGACTGCTACGATGGTGTACTTCGATTTTTTCATCCTTTATCGCACTAAGTTCTTCAAATTTTGTAGCAATTCTTCAAAAGAGTACTTGTGACGAACAATCTTTCCCATATTCTGTGCAGAATTTCTTTACAACTTACTCCTAACTTCCATCAAATTTTAAATAATTTTTAATAAACTCTAGTGTTTCAGTCGTATACTCTTCCATTATTACTAACCTCAATGTTTCTGCTTGCCATCTATCAAATAAGATATGATATTCTATAGTACAAAAAATTTAAATGGGGGTAAATTTAAAAACTAATCTCAAATTAGAATAGACTTTACAGCATCGTTCCAATTTCACTTGATTTTACTGCAAATTTTCATCTATTCGCTTGTATATTATACATGTATACAATAAATAATAAATAAAAATATAGAGAGAAAAAATCTGTATAACGAAAACAATATATTTAATAGAAAATATGCGTTCGTCCAGTGCTTGTATTCGGTAGTTGCGCCATGCAGTTGGAAAAGAGCCTGTCTGGTGAAGGGATAGCATAATCTTGTGTCAGAAGGCGCGATAGATGACCCGACCACCTGTACCCGCATCGATTCTTCACACGCAACTATATATTATGGCAATCTAATACCGTCGAATAACCTAACATGTATCCGCATGGGGTTCGGCGAACTATCCCTAACGGAATGTACATAAAAAATGCAGTACATACATTCACAATGTACGTTCTAAAATGCTCCAAGTAATTTCTGCACTTCCACATAAACTTATAATTTTTTGCTCTTAAAACGCATGGCAACAATGTAAATAATAAATAATGTATCGTCCATATGTTAACAAAACATTTAAAAACAAAAACGATATGCTCTGTGATACAGAGTATATAATTTTTGCAGAACTACTATGCTTAAAACTTTAAAGCCATAAATCAAGTGATGTAATGCACTTCACTTACATTATAATATTATGAAGAATGTCTCTGTGAACTTGTACGATATTTTAGTATTATTGACCAGTTTACTTTTCTAAATCTTTTGCTTTGTCCAAGGGCATTTAAGAAAATATATTGGGAATTCTATATTTAGAACTTTATAGATCTATGGAATTCTACTGATCTCTAGATTACCAATGGTCTAGGCATCCGTTGTTCAGCACAAAGAAGACAACTGTCATTTATATTTATAATGTACTTCCAAAAAGGAGAGACAAATTTCTAAACAAACCTAAGTAACAGTTTTTTCTTATTGATTGCTAGCAATCCGAAATCACACTATTCCGTTTTTGCTATAAATTGTCAAAGATTTGTACATCTTTAACATTGTCTGTACCACGTTTGCGCATCGTCAGTTTTGTTCATAATTATTATATTACTTTAGCTATATTGCGGTACATTATTTATATTATTTATTATATTAGTAGATTATGTAGGTAATATGTAAATACAGAGAACTTTAGTTGTACTGAAATCACAATTCTGTGGCAATTTATCTCAATTATAGATGCATAACCTAGCACCAGTACTGCTAAGAGTACAGGGGCGTATTCCCCTCCAAAGAAACGAAAGAAAGCGTATGAGTAACGCTGAAAAGCAGACAATTATACATATAATGACATGTATGTACTATTTGAACTTTTGTCAACAAATAAATGAAATATGTGTTTTCTAGACAAATTTATTTATTTGCACGTGTTATAACCTCTACGTTTAGCAATCTGTTGTCTTAATTATAGAATTATCTCCGAAGAATCCGTAGACGATTTTATTTGCTATAGATTTTATATTTCAAGCAGATTTTCAACTTTAAGTTTACCGCGTAAAATTGGTTTCACAAATTTATAGATTGTAATTTGTGCTGGAGGTCTATTCAGTAATTTGTCTCTCTCTTTTTGGAATAAATTATAATAACTAGAGACCGGATTATATGCAAGGTGCAAAAATTTAATTCAATTTATTTATTATATTTTACGTCTACTTGTAGATGTGTTAAACTGATTAAAGTTAATTAACTTTAATTAAATTTTTGCAGTTTGCATATAATCCGGGCTCTAAATAATAACTATAACAGTACACACTCTAGAAATAAAATCTGTTGTAGTTGGGAACAACTATGGGACCTCTTGTTTTAAGTTGGTGCTAAGTACTAGTCAACACCTCTGAAGCTGTAGACATATATATCATAGGCATAACATAAAAACATGAGAAAGGAAACAATTTTAGTGATATGTACCTATTTATTGAAAGATAATTACCAGAATATTGTTTTCTAATATTTTAAATTGCACTTTAGCTTAATTATAGGTTAGATTAGTCAATGAAAATTATTAGAAAACTATAACACTTATATATTCACCATTTAAGTACTTTAAAATTACAACATTTGTTCAAAATGCTGCCCATTTAAATTTCAACACAAATTCACCCTTCGTTTCAAACTGTTAAACATATTGCGTAATACTTCTGCTCTAAGGTCATTTACCATACAGCTTCCATAATTGGACGTTGTAATTCCTCCAAGGTATGGTTACGGTTAGAATGAAGTTTATTTTTTAAATAATCAAACATTCAGTAAGCCAAGGGAGTCAAATGTGGTGATTAAGGAGACCAACGGCCTCTACTTATCAATCGGTCTCTGAAAAATTGTTGTAGATAGTCTAATATTCTTTCTACAGTGTGGGCTGTTGCACCGCCCTCTTGGAAATAACCAAGTTGCAAATTATGAAGTTGAAATGAATACGCAGGCTTCCACGGCCAGAGTTTGTAATAAACGTGTCATGACACGGTCCAATTCCGGAAGTAGTTGGTTTGTTACAAATTATGAAGTTCAATAAAAGGATCTAAAGTCAGATTTTGATAAGTACTAGCTTCAACGTTTTGATGAAAAATAAAATAGGGCAAATAGTTCTTCTTCTTGACACCGCTAACCATACACCAATCTTCTGAGGATGTAATGGAGTCTCTGCGAAAACATGAGGCTTTTTTTGCAGATCAAATTCTATTACTCTGTAAATTTATATATCCTCTAAGATGAAGCCATGCTTCGTCACTCAAGAAAGTAATACGCAAGATATTGTCATTGTTTAAAGTTTCGTTGAAACATTTACAGCACTGGATGCGACGGGGAAAATCCAGAGGTAACATTTCATGAGTCACAGTTATTTTGCAAGGATTTAAATGCAGAATTTTCTTGCAAGCATTTTGACAGGTGCCAACCGACAAGTTTGTTTGGGCTGATAAGCTACGTAAAGATTTTTTTTGGACTAACATCCATTCTTTAATTAATATCCGCAACGTCTTCATCCGTAAGAACAGTAAGACGATCTGTAGACTTTCCTTTGATAACGCTCCCTGTTCTCCGAAATCTATCTATTATACGATGAACATGCTATACAGAACAATCAAACATAGACTCCATGTTGGGAAATTCTGCTTGAAATTGCTGGTGGCAATTTTGATACCAATAATTCCATATTCCTGCATGATTGCGTATTCCCAAACGAAAATATGCCTCAACAATGTAGTATGTATAGATAGAGGGCGCTGCCTGAGGAGTTATACACAGTACGACATGGAACGCAGTAGCGAGTAAACGCATAATGTTAGGTTAAGTCATATCTGTATTATTATTATTATTATTAATAGTAATAACGCATATAACAAACAATAAATTTACTGTGCTGGTTCGTGAAAACCATTCATTAACCTAAAAATAAACGTTGAGTATATTTGTACAGATGTATTATAACTATTTCGTTGCTTACCGATCACAAATATGCGGCTGTAGAAAAGTGGCAATAAGAAAAACCTTTCTAGTAATAAATAAGTCAAATAAACAAGTAGGTGAAAACGAAAATACAGAAAATCAAAACAACTATAGGATAGACGCTACTGATCATTATCGCTATGTTTTATAGAATTGCCAACTTTCCGACACAAAAAAGTACGGGTGATTCAAACACCTTTCAATCATAGTTGAACACAGTGTACCACAATAACATCCAATAAACATCTATCATCGAAACAGCAATTCAAATTAGATACGTAATAGAAAAGAACTTACAAACGGCGCGATATATCAAGATAGCAACAGAAAGCTTAGACGCCAATATATTGAATTGTCGTAGGTGTAATATATTTACTTAGAAAGCAATGATCCTCGGCTGATAGTGAAATGTAACAATGCCGACGCTAACGTAAAAACATCAAATCTGTAAGCAGAACATGTCTACGTGGAACAGAGTCTTGGGAGAGTTGAGACACACCTGTCAGTTCACACCATCACCGCTGGAAACCTCGGCTCGCAAAGATTTCCCGATTCTCTGCTGCTTTCTCTACGTAAGAAATATACGATCTCATTTCTACGGGTTTTATCTTCGTCTCGCTTTTTTGTTACAGTTTATCGCTTTTTAACACAATCTATACTTACAGGCTCAGAATGTTATTATTTACCATATCAAAATTCGATTTACGTTTAATTTTTGGATTTTCTGAAGAAAGAAAAATAAAAGAGGCTAATGAAAACTATAATAAATTATATCTCTCACATGATTAAAAAGTGTTGCCAAAATACAAAATATTTTAATTTTGTTAATACATAAAGTAAATGCTAAAACAAAATAACAATCTTGCACCACAAGGTATAGTAAATTTATTATTATCCAAGTTTGTAGCATTACTTTCAATCTAGAAAGGGACGCGCAGAACTGTTAAAACAGATAAAGTTGTATAAGAACATCTATACGTGAAACTTTTATGAAAAGGTGATGACAAACCTTTAAAAAAAGACTTACTTAGAAAGTTACTTCTTTTTTTCTTGAATAAAAGAACAAGAACTTCCATTTATTACGTGAATTCTTCTCTCTTTTCCATCAGAAAGAGAACTAAATTACATTTACTTGTACAGCCATTGTGGTAATTAGTAGTCTTGGCAACCTGGGCTAAGTTACAGTGCAGTGCGGAGAACAACGTGGAGGGGTCGAGCGGCCGTATCAAGGTGAGTGTTCAGTAACGTTTACGTACTCGCATCATTTATGATCGTGGCCTTCATGGGTGAGCATAGGCGATGCGGACGCAGGAATGTTTACGCATAAAATAATGATAAAAAATATATTATAAGTTTCCACGAAATCACAAACTAGGTGGCATCTATTAAATATTAGACTCATCAAATATGTTTCCACACTTGTTTCAGTCAAATGAGTACGACGTACGGAATAAATACTTTTTAATGATGCAAACGACCGTTCCACATCGAGTGATATTTGCAAATGTAAAGTATTCCTTGTGACAACTTAATGGATCTTTCGACGCATCTTCACAAATTGTCTTATTATATGAAAATCTGAATCCTTGTCAATAACACTTTCGTATTCCACTTTCATTTGTTTGCTAATCAGTTGTTTCGTCCATACAAAACCACAATTTTTTATCTTTCAATTCTGCTTTAATCCTTTCAATATAGTCGCGAACCGATGGTATAAAGTTTCTTAACGATGTCCGACTTGGTAATGTATAATCCGAATACTTGGTCCAGAAGGAGACAAATTCTTGTTGGTTTAGTAAAGTGAACGGTGCATTACATGGAATAAAACAAATACTTATATCAAATATTAATTGTTCGCTGTATCGTTTGCCACGGAATGCAGAAAAGTGTTTTATACATTTTAGGTGGGGTTCACACTTCCCCCTGGTGGTATGCGTCAAATACTTATCGCACTTTACACATTTAATGCTATCGCCTTCGTATTCTAAATCCAGGATAGTCGCTATTACGTTTTCTAGTTTACTCAAAATACGTAGTTTACGAAACGTACCTAAATGCAACCTTTTCTAAGTATACATATATGTAGTGACAAGCACTGACAACGATCAGTCGAATAATACTGAACAAGCGTGCTTTGATACGGGTACTCGATTCTCCGCGGCGCGCGTGTCACCCCTCCACGTTGTTTGCCGTACGGCACTGAAACTTACCCACCCCTCTTTGACGAGACTATTAATTAGATATATGCATTACAGCAAAAACATTTTTTATAGGTTTTATATTTTAATAAATTGTTTTAATGTTGACAGCATTGGAAATAACAAATACAAACGTGAATCATGTTCCATAAGCTATTTACGGCTGTAAATTTTCAACTAATCAACTGTTGATGTTTGTGAGTAATGGTAACTTGATAAGCTCGTTCTTTTGAAGAAGACTGTGGGAGATTATTACACGTGTGATTTTTCCAGGAGTGGATGCAATAATAGCAAATACTAAAAAAGTGTCTCAAATCTCCCAAACGAACTGTCAGTCAGAACAAATAGTGGGTAAAATAAATTCATTGTTGCACCTGCAGATCCCTTAACTAATTCCAAGATTATTTTAGTTATGTATGTGTCACATATGTAGATATCGAAAAGTCTTTCTCAAAATATAAGAACATTTTTTCGTCACGGTGGATATCGTTCAATGAAACATATGTGGAAACCTACGTAACACTGCAGACGCTTCACTAGTCTTACACAATTTGTGCTAGCTCTGCTGTAAATAAGATAAGTGTTTCATATATATGTATTATTCACCGCCGATAATATTTTCTTCACCCAATCGGTATATCTTTATATGCATTTATTACGACCGATGCGATCCTGGTCCCATTGAGAGAAATTGTCCGATCTACAAATAACTTCCTCAGAATATTGAGGTAGTTTTAAGATCTGACAATGTGACAGATTTGTTTTTATTTTTCATGAGTTTTTATTCAGTTTTGCTTTATCGGTATTTCACAAGACACAATGTTCTTTTCAACAATGTTCTTTTCATTGTATTTTTTCTTTTTAATTACATAAATTCTTAAGATTTCGATAATATATATTATCTTTATCAGAAACAAAATCTATCAAAAAGGAAAACGTTACATCGATAATAAAATTTACATTCCAATTGCTAACGAATAAAAAACATAAGAAATAGTAGAGTTAATTAACAAATTAAAAATCATTTTAAAATTAAGACAATCTGTCGTTGCATTTTTGAGCGTTAAATGACAATTGAACAGACAATTCTTAACATGTACATACACATAAATGAATCCAGCTATTTAACAATAATGTTATATACAGAGCAACTATAATATATACAAACGGTATTTAGATATTTTATTACTTTCAAGGTAAACTTGTAGGTATAATGTAATTTTATTTCATCTATTCTAAAAGTTTTTATAATTAAGTACTGCTTAAATGCATACCATTGCTAAACCTAAACGTTTTGACTAGAAACCGGATTATATGCAAAGTGCATATGTTTGGTTTTATTTATTTATTATATTTTACATCTATATGTAGATGTATTACACTGATTAAAGTTAATTGGCGTTAATTAAGTTTAATCAGTGCAAGACATCTACAAATAGACGTAAAATATACTAAATAAATAAAACCAAACATCTGCACTTTGCATATAATCCGGTCTCTAGTTATGACAGATTCCTAGCCTATTTGACATTTGATGTTATACACAAAATTTTACTTAAATATCCAATTAAATTTGGGTTTTAATTAAAATTGGAGCTATGGAATATCTAATACATTAAAATAAATATACTTCACGCAATATAATGTCTATACAGTATTTTATTTGACTAGGGATTATTGATTTGATTCATACGAAAAAAAATTGAAGACGTATGTCAGAAGATAAAATAGACATGGCATTAAAATTTTACATGAAATTTTTATGTATCTTTTCTTCGAAAATTTCATTATCAGATTATCGATTTTAGTATAATTTATAGTCAGATATGCCCTCATAACATTTTGTAAATATATCTTCTGTTTATCAAAGTTAATAAAAATACAGGTTAAATAAAATAGTTGAATAGAAGCATTTTTTATAATACTGTAGACAAAGCTTATATTATAAAACTAATTATTTTTGATCATAGTTTCTCATTGTAAATTAAATTTCGTTTCCTTTTATAAAAATTACATTATACAATATAATTATATTTCTGGCGCCATCTCTAATCCAGTAACCTAAGTTTTAAACATAAAATTTTCAACAAACTAGAACTCCGTTGAATTTATCCACCGGTATCTCTCTTTTAAAGAATTCATATTTATCGTCATTACGTTGTCTTGTCAATAAGAAATAATACAGCATGTTTTCAATTCAAAATAATCTCGCTTTAATATCTGATAAGGTATAGGAGTATAGGTATATAACAAAGAAAACATTCATTTTACGTTTTACATTGCTTTCTACGAATCTCTTATTATACAACATGTATGCGCTTATAATTTGTGCTGTGATTACCGTTTGCAATGGGTATAAACCTGTGGTGCTTTTACATGGTATAATGACCGGCAACGAAAGTATGGCAGTAGTAAAAACTCGGATAGAAGAGGTGCTTTTGATTAGTTAGAATGTAATTTTTTGTAGTGCGATGCTTCTCATTTTTTAGAAACATCCAGGAACGATAGTCTACAACCCGGATAATTTTGCAGGATGGTCAAGTTTAGAGAGTATGTGGTATCAAGTTGAACAATTTGGCGATAAAATAATGAATATATCTAAGAAGCATCCTGATGGAATACATTTGCTGGGTAAGATATAAAAACAGTTTTAGGTGTTCTTGTCACGAAATAGATTTCAGGTTATTCTCAAGGAGCCCTGACAGCCAGAGTAATAATTCAAGCCTTTCCTTCACTTAAAATACATAATTTTATTTCTTTAAGTGGTCCACAAGCTGGACAATATGGAAGTGAGTTATAAACAATAAATTATATCTATATATAATCTAAACGTGTTTCTTCTAATTTGTCAACATATAAACAATGATTGTTTGCTTTTCTTATCTATTAAATTGCAATTGAATTGATAACCAACTTGCATTGTATGTCATATCAAGGCAATGTTTTTAAATTGTTTTTAGCTGCATTTCTACATATAATATTTCCTGGATTAGCATTAAAGACAGCATATGAGCTATTTTATTCTTACGTTGGGCAACATACATCTGTAGGAAATTACTGGAATGATCCTTATCACCAAGATCTCTACTATAAGTATAGCCAATTTCTGCCATATATAAACAACGCTCTCTTATCAAATAGAAGTCATGAGTTCAAAGACGGTCTTCTCAACTTAAACAAATTAGTTTTAATAGGTGGGCCAGATGATAATGTAATAACGCCATGGCAATCAAGGTAGAGTCAATCTCAACAGAGAAGGATGCATGATTTTCCATAAAATCTTCTACATGAAGTATATTAAGCATATGAATTATTTAGGTAGTGCATGTGAATTACTGTTGCATATTCTCTATAAGAATTGATTATGGTTTAGTTTTGAATTTATTTAATGATCTTCAATATTTTTTAGCCAATTTGGATATTACAATGAAAACGAAACTGTGATAAATATGAAAGATCGGGATATTTATATTAAGGATTTAATTGGTCTCAAAACATTAGATACGCAAGGGAAGCTGGATTTGGTAACCATACCTGGCATTGATCATTTTTCATGGCACAAAAACCTTACTGTTATCGACAAGAATATCCTACCGTACTTGGATTAATGTTAAAATATTACTATAGGTTAGTGTAATTTATTATGTGATAACTATACATAGAATAAATTTAAATCATGTCTGTAACAGATGTGAGAATCTAGTACAATAACTTAGAAACTTCTGTGTCTGTAATAAATTCTTCTTATCTATCATTTAAAGTTCAAAAATAAGTATTTATATTCTGTATTATGCTCATACAAATACATGTGATTTTAAAGTAGCCCAAAGAAATGTATTTTAATCAATAGTAGTAATAAATTATGAACAATGTGTTGGATAGTTTAATTGGTGAACTTTCGTGCCTATTTTTTCCCCTTATAAGAGTGTTGTACTTTAAATCTACTACAAAAACTTGAAGCAAATTGTCAATACATTAATTGCACTTCATCGGACTGCATTGATAGTATTAGCCTTATAAAGAATATTCAAATTCATAATTGAGTTATTTTAACAGGCAATATACATTGTTGGAACTGTTTATCTTTACTTATTTTATACTTTTTGAAGAAAATATCCCAATTATAATAAATTTAAATGTATTGCGGTATGCACCTTACGCGTATGCAGGCGTTTAAGAGGGTAACCCTACCTACCATCAAATTAATAACAATGACATTTGATGCTATTGAATGTGATCTTTATTGCAGGAACTACCAACCTTGGTAGTTTGGTATAGTTGAACAAGCGCAATTATTACAATTCTTAAGATTAATCCACATAATTATAAACAATAGCATTAATTAAACAAGTGTTATTTCCTAGAACTTTTCAAAAACACAAAATGTGCATGTATTATAAAATCAATGCCACAATGGATTGTATAATATACAGAGGGAGCAAAAATGATTGATAGATGCCGCTACATACAAAAGTAATTACTGTCGAACTGTAGTGAACGTTATAAAATTTATGGGTGTACATCAAAAGTTAATGTTATTCTTGACAAAGCACTTTAATTTAAAAGTAGCATACGCGTCCATATTTTGCAAAGTAATATAGGCAAAGTTAATCAAAAAACCAAAATAAGTAAAAATAGGTATAAAGACAGCAAATATTATGTAATAGAAATTAAAATGGCCAGTTTGGTAACATTGGAAGGGAGAACGAGAAAATATTTTTGTATGAACATATAGAGTAATAAAGGTAAGATCAAATTAAAAGTAAGATTTTGCTCAAGTTTAGTCTGTGAGTGGTTTATTTAATCAGAAAAGACTAGATTACAGTTAGAGAATGAGAAAATGGAGTATGAAGTACGAGTAAAAACAAACTTTTTTGGTTGAGGAGGGGATTAAGTATTTGTATGTGAAATATAAGTTTGATATAATTCATCATTATTACTCATAGTTTGTAATAATGACATGGTACATGCACATCCAATGTAATCAAAAAAAAGGCTGCTTAAAGTTGGCAAACATTTTTAACTTAAGTTTAGAATACTTCTTGTTAGCATTTTTGTGTTACATAATATAAATGTATTTTATCTATACTTTACTATTAAAGTACAATCTTTAATGCTTTTACAACAAATGTTTCAATAAATATACTCAATAAATTGAATAACTTAAATAATTTTCCATATTATTATTATTTAAGGAATGAATGCATACCATATATTCAACATGACGACAAATTATGTATTGATCCCAAATTGCAAATGTTTACATGAGCTAACCGGTTAAACATTAAATATGTCAGCAACAAGTATACCAATTATTATGGCAGAATATACCCTATGTGTCTTCTGTTTTTCATTAAAATTATTGCACTATTAACAAAAATGCTGTTCGAAAATAGTTTGTATTTTAAGACTTTTTATACATAGAAAATAATAAAATGTGTAGTATTTGAATTGAACGTACTTTTGGAAAAATGATCACATACCGTCTGATTTGTAAACTCTCTCCCGCGTAGCATTTTGTCATCCTTACGATCTGACTTGGGAATCAGCGTTGAATACAACATCGATGTTAAAGAAAAAATTAAGCGTACATCTATAAACTTAAGAAGTGACAATAAAGCTCATTTTTCTTGTATAAAAATACGGTCTATACCCCTAAACTATCAACTTAAATCGTCTGCAATATCGCCACATAGTATAAATGGAGCTCCCTATCTTCGAAGTTAGCCTCGTTTTGTCGTTAAATTTAACATTGCACTAATATCTATATACAGATAAAATCACGAAAGTTTGTGTCAATCCTCATTGATAAAGTGAAGACAAGCGCTATATATATGTCAGAAGCATACGTATATACAAGCGAGATAAAAGTATATAACATAAGTCGTAGCTACTTAGACATACGTCACAACTAACTATGACGTAACTACAAAGTTTCGTGGTTATCAGTGTATATAATACGAATTGCACCAGAAATTCTTGCATAAATTACATGTTAAATGTTTTTGACACTGAACACACGTAATCGTTAAAGGGAAACATTAAATATCTAAGCGACTCTATACTATTTAAAATAAATGACCTTCTTGTCTTTTGCTTAAACTAATTTGAATCTAAAATTTATATCTATAGATTGGCATACCTGCAATATACAATGCCATCTTTCGGTGAAAGAGTTTGTTCAATGTTATAGGATTCTGCTTTAACCACTTACTGGAATAATTATAAAATACAAAAAGCAAAATTGAATTAATTCAAAAATTATCTATCATTTTAGTTTTATACCAATTAAATACCTAATGTTATGAACAAAAGAAAAAGATTGGCATTAAATTATTTTTATTACTAATCAATTTTTAAATGATTTTGAGAAATTCTTATTAATTTCAAATGTTTAAAGGAGAACTTTGGTGGTGTACAAAAAACACTATTTTATCGGTTTGCTGCTTTTATATCTTTTAATTATAATTCAAATTTCAACAATACTTTTATAATATATACGAAAAAGCTGTGATAGTTTTATTATATAGTTAGTGGAAGATTCGAGGAACTCGTTAATATTAAATCATTGCTATTGTATAATTTGAGATGAAAGTATTTTAGTGTTTTGTGTTGACAGAGGTGTGGTAAATGTGTTAAACCCGGCGCTTAGAATAGGCGTAAAACTTTATTTAATTGTAATTTCACTTTATGAGGAGGAAAAACATCATTGAGCTTTCTGGTAAGGAAAAGTTGTAGTGTTTTTGTATGCCCTTTTGTTTTTTCATATACTTCCAATAACCTAAAGTGAATTTCAACTTTTTGAAAACTGTTTGGGGTTAAAGACACCAATAATTTACAGGAAAACAGCTAATTCAAATTGCATATTTATTAATAAGAATACAATTGTTCAAATGGATCCATCCATTATAGCAGCAAACACCAATTTCTCACAAAACATGTAAGTTGTTTAACTTTTTTAATATAGGTTATACACATCATTTAATTGATATTTTAGAAGATTCAAGGGCTCAGATAGTGAATATACTGCAGCAATTGTAGCTCAAGATGTAACAGTCAATTGTAGTACTGGCTTGCATGATGATGGAAGTTCTAAGGTGAAATTGACTAATTTGGTTGAATACCAATGGGAATTTAAATATTACATTGGACAATTGATAGCGATTCATATCGATGGCAAAATAATTGCTTATGGAATTAAAGGTAACAACTATAAATGAAATACAAAATTGTTTAATATGCCAATTAGCTTAAATTATCTATGGTGCCGATATGTTTTATAGGAAAGATGGGTAGCATGTTGAAAGTAGCAAGAATTTCTGATGCCAATGATAGAGTGCTAATTAGGGATATTAAAGGACTTGTGCAAGATGTATCATTTGCCTTAACATCATTTCAAATAATCTTGGGAGTGGTGGATGAAGCTGGAAATCTGCTTGTTTATAATATCGATGATAAAAAAACTATAAAGTATCCTTTGCTATATTTGCTAAAATCAAATTTCATTAATTGGTATCATTATACCTTAATTGAACCTAAGAGCAACATTATTATTGCACGTGATACATCCAATTGATGGGCCGAATACAAACTACAGAGTTATATGGTGTCCTTATGTTCCATCGTCTGATGAAAATTCAGATACGATTGATGATCCAGCTAAACTGTTAGTGCTTTTGAATGGAAATAGAGGTAAATGCTTCAAAAATGATTATTAAATACTTTATTGATATCTTCATTCAAATAGCCGAGGTGTGGGATGTAAGTATAGTTAATGCAAAATATGGAAATGCACCTATTCAACCACGTGAGGAACACAATGGTTTTGTCGAAATTAGTGGACATACCATGGATATTATTGATGCATCTTTCTCACCAGATGGCACTGCGATTGCTACAGCAAGTCTTGATGGATATGTCAAGTTCTTTCAGGTATGTTTATCAATGTTTTATTTTGTGAAACTTTTAAAGTTTATAATTTCTTGGATCTGAAATATCACTAAAGATATTCCATATAAATATTTAAAATGAAGGATATACAAATCAATAAGAATTGAAGAAGTATTGGAAGTTTAAAACTTTGATGCAAATTATGCTTTTTTTTAAATGAAAGATTTTATATTTTTAGTTGGATATAGAATAACACGTCTATTAAATTAATATGAAGCTTCTGCTGTTTTTTTTTTACAATATAACTATAAATTATCATATTACCAACTTTAAAATTATTCGAAAAAGTGTCGGTGTCGGTAGGATTCGAACCTACGCCTTCTCGTTATCCGGGCAAGTGTCATAAAAGCTAGATCCGCTAGACATGGTTCCGTGATCTAGCGGTTGTAACATGTCGTTTGTAAATATATAGGGTCAGTCAAAAATATAGAGCAAACAAATAACACTGGTCGCATTGATGCTGAAACTAATTTCAAAACTTCTCCATTACGTTAAGTTTATGAGATATTTCTGACCGGCTTTTCCTAAAACTACGTTAAATTTTAATATATTTACAGTTATATTTTATATAGATGTTGCACCACTTAACACTTTTCGACAAGTTTGAATACGCCTTGGCATATTTGCTACGTTGTTTGCTGCACAACCAACTAAATTAAAGAATTAAGAATTTTGTGTTACGTAGGTATAGAAGTAACTGGTAATTAAAATCGATTTCGTGATAGCTGAACGTGTGTTTACATCAACAGTAGAAAGATTCGATTCAGAACGGTTACGTCTGGTATGCGTTAAATGTGCTCGAAAGAACCAGTTAAATTCATTCAGAAATCGATGACGTCACAGATCAACCCGGTCACGTTTGGTACGTGGTATGTTACACCGGCTAGAGGCTGGTTGCAAACATGACATGATTGACTATCCTTTTTTGTTATGTATTTTTAGAGATGTAGCGCTCCAGTAAAACTGTAACAAATGGAACAAAACTGCCGTTTAAAAATAAGTAGCATGAAATAGGATTTAATATATGTATTCCTATCTCATCATCAGATCATTCACGTTGTTCGACGCGATGTCTTACGGCTAAATTATTTGAGTTTAGTAAATTTTTGGAGTGGACAGGGACCTATTTTTAAATTATCTTGATATAATACAGCGTGTCCCAAATATACAGTACATATTAAAGTTGCATTTTTTTGAATATATATGATGTCAGGTTTCTGTGATCGAAGTAAAAGCGAGTTTGTTAAATGTTACGGTTTTTGTAATATTTTGTATTTTATTAAAATGTAATACTAATTTAAATGTGTCAATTCTTAACATGTACTTTCTTTTTAGAACAAATTTACACTAAAGTCTACCATTTAATTAAGTTCTATGTTGCACTTGCGAAAAATTTACTAACGTTTACAAGGTGTTCAAAAATTAAGACCAAATAATTGTAAATTTTAAATAATTTTAAATAACTTGTTAATATTTCGAAAATCGTTAGGTTTGGGCGAGACAAACCTTAATGAAATTCGATTTTGTTTTGGTTCTAGAAACAGAAAATGAATTAATATACAGGGTGTTCCGGTTAAAAAAATGCAATTTTGATATGTCTTGTCATCTTGGGACGTCCTGTGCACTATGACAATAATAATAAGTGTACACTACCGTCGTTTGGAAGCAAGATGAAATTCCTTTAAAATAATACAACTGATAAGTATATCATGAATTCGTTAATCCCTGTTATACATAATTGTATGCAAATATAAAATTGTTACACATAATCCGTAAAGTCTAAACATTTAGGTACAAATTTCACCCGAATATATTTTACTGCGTTTTTTCAAGAATATTACTATTGTTTGACGGGAATACCTGCAGTAATTATTTTCGGGTAAACGATTTAGTACTACTTCGGTAATCGTTTAGTGTATGTGGTAAAGGTATTAATGTTTAGTGTCATCGTTTTCCTGTGCGAAATTTTCCGTACTTTTTTATTTTGTTTCAAAGACACTCTGTACAAAGCGTGTTATCACTATCTTGGACGAACTGATCTTTCGCACTATAATAATTGTCTACGATCAAGCACATTCTATCTGTATTCTTTCACGCACAATAAATAATTTTGCAATGTTGGTTTATTTGGTAATTTCTAGTCGATGTTATATTTATCTCAAAATATGCGAAACTGTTTTTTGGATGTTAGTAAATCGAACGAATCAGATGTTTTTTCGCATTGTGATCGTTTCCAAATCAGTAAATCGCTTTTGCATACCAGACATCTCGAACAGTATCTGTCGTATTTGAAGTCTGTCTTCAGACTAATATTTTTTACGTGATTGTTAAATTTCCCTCCTCTTAAGTAGTTTTTATTCATACACGAATGATATTAGTGGAATATTATTACTAATTATTTATTGCGATACATATTGTACTCCTATGAAACGTACCATAATTTATTCGCTCTAATAATAACATTACATACAACATTATAGACAATATCCTAATAATAAGGATATTTCTAAAAATAAAGTAAGTGCATGCAAATTTTTATTTTATAATTAGTATAATTTTATTTGAACCATTTTTAACAAATGTTGACTTCCATTACGGCTTTCAACGAAGCTTTGGATTCTTTAAATTATACGTTGGGTATTACATTTTTGTTACATTCACATGTTTATATGTCCTCTAGGTTTATATGTTAGAAAACGAAAAACCACGCTGCCTACATCAATGGAAACCTCACGAAGGAAAAGCTTTATCTTGTCTTTTGTTTTTGGACAATGTAAACGCCTACGGGACTGAGTTAGTATGCCGTAAACGCCACCATAGAACTACAGCTAATATTCTTGTGTTCTTTCAGTTCCAAATTTTGGAAGTTCGCTATCACCGGTGCCAATCACAATGCCGAATTGAAGATATGGTCGTGCGAAACATGGACTTGTGTACAAACAATTCGCTTCGTTCCAAATCCCAGTTCACCTTGTCCCGATATGTTCCTCAAAGTTCGCATCGATTTAACGGCATCGTTTATCCTCTTATCGGATATTAACAACAGAATTTTGTATGTGCTGCAAATCTTAAAGAATGAAGAGGAAAGATTGGCGAGCGCTGTCATAATTTCCGAATTTTTATTACCTTCACCGTTTATGAGTTTTTGCATTGCCGACGCCAGTACAAGTAAGTTCAAATATTCTAACAGTACCGAGGAGATCTATCGGGACGATGCAGATGATTACGACGAAGACAGCAATAATAGTACTATAAACATCAAGTTGTACACGGTACAACCTAAAAGGCTTCAAGAATGCAATATAGCTTTCCAGTTGGAATCGTCTTTAACATCGAATTCGAATTCTTCCTATAAGAATATCTTAGAACAAGTTGATGCTGCCGAAGGAACTAACACCAGTAACTTTAACGACGTACAGGAGGAAGCGGAACGTGAAAATAATGAAATCACAAAATTAGATGATTTGCAATCTTCTGTAACATTACTAATTCAGCAACAACAGAATAGCCAAGCTCTCAACTTGATGACTCCTGCCGACTTCAGTTCACCAGTTGTTGCGAATGCAAGTCCGAATGAAAGACTAAGAAATTCGTTAGGAAACGAGGTGACGTCACCCTCGATTCTTAAAAAATCAATGGAAAAGCTACCCGAAACTAATGTAGATAATCTAATTGACTTTCAACAACCGCAAAAGGATAATTTTGCTAGCGGTGGTTCAAGTCCTAGTAGGGAAGTTCAAGAAATTCTAGCTTTCAACAATCCGACTTACAATTCGCAAGAATATTTCGACAACTTATCTAAAGCTGCCGACCAAGTCGAAACCGAAACGAAACCTAGTGAAGTAGTTTGGCCCAATATTCCGACGATGAAAGCTATAGAAATCCAAATGAAAGAAGAAAATAGGAGAAAAGAACAGATGCAACTTCCGCAAGAGGATCAAGATACAACGGACGCGAATTGGAATAAAGCACAAATCCAAGCGCTAAACTACAGAATAGCAGGACTTGAGAATCTCATTCGAGAACAAAACGCCGAGATACAGAAGCTACACCATTATTTAAAAGCACAAAGAAGTAACGTAACGCCGGATTATGATATTAGAAGCGTCATTTCTAACGAGTTAGAGATTGCTTTTGATAAGAATCACTCGCGTTTGGTGAAAATGTTGGAGAGTACGAATAAAGAACAGAAAAGGAAAGATTGGGAACAGTTAGAGGTGGTTGTTACTAATGTTATGAAGAACCTATTACAGAAAATTTCGGAATCGTTGCAAGAAATTATATCACGCGAGATTAAAACAACTATTTTACCACCCGTTATGGCTACTTTTGATACGCTATTACACCAATTGGATATTCACTACTCGCAGAAGATCAATACTATCGATCAGTTGCTCAAATCTAATATTTCCAAGTTAGTAAATAGCAAGGTAAGTTAAAGGTGGCTAATGGGATTGTTACACTATTCAATTAACCAATAACTATCCATATGCATGTCTGATGCAATTATACTTTTACTTATAATCAAAATACTTTTAATAACATAGGTCTGCAGAGGCTTTCTTATATCAATAAGTTTTATTGCATATAATCTGCTGTGTTCATAGTACTGTAAAAGCTTACATTCCGCGCTATACCTTGAAACAAAGTAGAGTACGATTGAAATCGGAAGAAACCTATCTGCGCGAACCATGTGACATGAGAATATACGAGGATGAATCACTATGCGTACCCCTGGCCCCATTACAGTAAAACTACAGTGGCATTATATTTTTTATTTGTCGACATAGTCTGGCTTTACACTAATGCACTTGGTTCATCGGTGCTCCAACATCTCAACAACCTCCTGGAAAAATTTATGTCCGATCGCTGCAAACCACCTCTCTACAGCTTGCATCACTTCATAATTATTGGAAAATTTTGCCCCACGTAAGATTTCTTTTAATTTGGGAAACAGCCTGGACTCACTAGTGGTCAGACCCGGCGAATATGGCGGGTGCTTCACTAATTCGTGTATAGCAGCCATAGCAATACCAGATGTATGGTTGGGAGCATTATTTTAATGAAACAGCATACCGTGCCTTAACTTTCCTCGGCGTTCCTCTTTAATAACGTCTCGCAATTTAGAAATCAGTTGTGCGTTGTAGGCCCCTGTAATGCTCTGTCTCTCTGCATCCCAGAACACAGATAGCAAAACCTTTCCAGCAGACCTTACAGGAGGAGGAGAACCGCGATGTTTCCACTCTCTACTTTGCACTCTGGTCTCGGGATCATAGTAGTGCACCCATGACACATATCGACTAAGAAAGTTCTCTTTGTTTGCTTGGTACCTTTCCAAAAGACGCTTACAAATCAACATCCGATTTCTTTTTTGTCTGTTGTTACCGTTATGGGAGGACCTCCGGCATGTTGGCTTTCACAGGATGTTCTTCCGCATTTGAAATCTCGACACCAGCGTTTGACTATATCATAAGAAACTACAGGCTCACCAGTGGTTGCCATAACGACTTTATGAATTTGAGTTGACGTCATCCTCTTTTTCTGGAGGTATTTTATCACGGCTCTTTATTCTACAGGATCAATTTTTATGAACAATCACGACACATAATTCAAGAATTAGCCACAGCACAACAACACTTTGCGATACAAACTTGATATTATGTAGATATGATCTACAAATGTCAGTTAACTAAATGTCAAAATGTAGAAAACCAATATACAAATTGTGGGATAGCTGTGGAACATGCTATATAGTAAAAAAAAATTCTTTCAAGCACTGCAGACTATAGTATAAAAAATAATATCTAAGAAAATGGAACGAACAGCTGATCGACAGTCAATATTTGTAGATAGAGCTTTACACGAGAAATGTATATCTGTTACACTCGATTTCCTAATGCTATCTCTTTTTAGTGCGCAAATTGGTTTCTTCGGATTTGAATCGTACTCTATACATTATTGGATTGTATTTTGCACTTAGTATCTATGTTAATATTTCATGTAATTGTAATTATCCAGCTAAGTATTGACGATTAGCAAATTACCAGTGGTTCGCAAAGTTCTAAAAAACGCCTATAGGTTCTTAACAAGACAGTTTAAAAACCGCTGGTACGAAAATATACTGTTGGTTACAATTTTCTATAGACATACAGTGAACTCTAAACTCTTTCTTTATTATATAAAAAGCTTCCTCATTTGACATTTTAACAATATCTATTTCTTACTTTTATAGGCTGTGACAGAGTCCTTAAGCATGTCCATCATTAGTGTAATAAAACCAAGTCTTGAGGAATGTTATAAGGACATGATTAGTACAACTTTAATACCTTCCTGGGAAAAAGTATGCAATTCAATGTTCTTGCAAATCCACAACACATTTACACAAGGAACAAAAGAATGTAAGTGCGTATATCGTGATAAGTTCTTGCATATTGTTGTGATGTTAAACTAACATTATATGTGTATAGGAGCCATTCGGTGGTATATAAATTGTTTTTTTTTCCAGATACCTCATCTGTAGAGAGCTATATGGATAGACAAAGACGGGTTCAGGATAAAGGTAAAGATCTAATTGCGCAAATGCAAACTGTTTCGGAAAATATGAAGAGTAACACGGAGAAATTATCTAACCATATTTCAACCGAAATTCAACGACAATTCAATGTAGCTTTCAACAAGTAAGTTTGTTTCTATTAAAAAAATATCGCAATTTTTGATTTCACGGGATATTAGAAATAGTAGAGTAAGATAAATATATGGTGTTTCGCAATTTCATCTGGTAATTTTGGACGGATGACTTGTACTCAGGCATTGTATCAACAGTAAAGTTTCATACTGTGATTTAAAAGAATTTCAAGACAGGTTATATATTGAGGTCGCTACTCATTATTTACATCCCCTACCGTAAGTACAAAATAAAATGTACACAGTATCATATTTTTTTATATATCTTTTGGAAGAAATTTTCTCATCTTTACTCCCCGTACATTTTGATTCTATAGCAGAGTTTGATAATGCAGGTACAGCACTTTCAACGGATATTTTGCTGTCTTTTGTTTCTCTAATAACCCATTTATCCATATTTTTCGGCAACCATACAATTTTAAGTCAATAAATACACTAGGGTGACAGAATAAAATAGACACCTACTAATTAAAAAAAAAAGATACTATTCTCGTAATATATACAAAATATTTTAAAATTTTTAAATTAGACTAATATTTTGTCGATCCACCTTTACTTGCGTGAAGTGCTGCGAGTCGTCGTGGCATAGAATCTATTAAATGATTAATGGTGTCTTCTGGAATATTTAACCACTCTTCTGTAACAGCTGCCACGAGTTCTTTCTTATTGCTGGGTTTTCGGGGTCGTTTCGCAATATTTGTCTGGATTATGTGCCAAACATTCTCTATCGGATTCATGTCTGATGATTGGTCTGGCCATGGTAAAATCCGAATCCCCTGTTCCTCTTTCCATGTGGTTGTTGTTCTTGCTTTGTGGCAGGGTGCTCTATTCTCCATAAAAGTGGCGTTTTCTTTAGATAAAATGGCGTTGTCGAATATCGGTAGTAGTCCTTCTGTTAATATTTGGATATATTTTGCCGCATTTATATTTTCGTCGCAGATTACTAATTGCGATCTTCCACCATACCATATCGCGCCCCACACCATGATGTTCACACCGCCGTATTTCACCATCTGATGCAAAAATTTATCGTCCAGTTGCTGTGACGAACGTCTCCATACCGACGTACAACCACTATCACTGAATTGGCAGTATCAGCTTTCGTCTGAAAAAATGACAGACCGCCGAAACTCTTCGGGCTTCGTTCGCATTTCGATTGCCCAAGCCATTCGGCGCCGTTTTTGAAACGTCGTAAGGAGAGGTTTTTTCTTTGCCACCCTTTTATACATCCCCACACTGTGGAGGTATCGCAGAACGGTGCGCTGGCTTTTCTGTGAAGTTGCCGCAAGCCCAGCTGTACTTTTTCGCGGTTCTCTTAACACTTCGCGCACAAGCACTCTTTTGCTTCTATCAGAAGGTTCGGCACGACCTGGTCTCGTCTCCACTGTTGTTTTTTCCTTGCGTTTAAATTGTGTAATCACACGGTTAACTGTGGACAACGGAATATTTAAAAATTTACTTATTTCACGTTGCGAAGCGCCGCGTTCACTCTGGCCAACGATGGGACCCCGGGTGAAGTCGCTAATATCACTCGAACCTTGTAAGCGAGGCATAGTTGTAACGATACTAAACTATGACGAATTCCTTCCGATACATCTACCCCTACCCTAATGACAAGAGAAAGTTCTTAATTCGTTCTTAGAATTTAGCTGTTTACATATTTATACCGCTTTACCTGGTGTCTATTTTATTCTGTCACCCTAGTGTAATTACAGTTTAAATAGCAGCATAACATACTTTAGTTTATTAGGATTTTTTTTCAAAAAAAAAGCCGGGATTAGAGGGACTGTGATTAATTCATTAACTTCTTGTCGAAGTTATTTTTTAAATCTAAAAATTCTAACATTAGCTGCATTGTATACATTAGAATCAAGTCACTACATTCGCAAACAAAAATCAAATAATACCTCGAACCGATACCCAGCGCCACTATAATATTCACGACCCCAAAATACATATCGCGAAACATAATCTAGATCTTTCAGCAGAGAGTGTATGTATATATACTACGGTTAAAAATATTCAATAAGCTCCCGAATGATTGGAAATCACGGAGCACGTACAAATCCAAGAAGACAGTTAAAGCATAGCTACTGACGAAATGTTACTACTCGCTGGATGAATTTTTTGATGATAGCATCGCTTAATGACGGCATGCACGGATGCCCAAACCACCTTCTCGGTTTAGTGCAATAATTCATTATGCTGTGCCTCGCATTGTATTAAAATATATGTTAGTTGATTATTGCTATTATCCTTAGCCGTATTTACTGTATTGTTCCATGCTCGATTTATTTCATACTTTACATTTTGAGTCTTGAAATAAAGATACTTATTATTATTATTTGCTTCTGTCTTACGTACCACTACGGCAACCTCTGTGTACCACTACATAAAACATTTAGGACTCAGAAGCAGCATTTAGTTATTTTGAATATTTAGATATTTTATTATTTTAACGGTAGAGCAATTTCATTTCATCTGTCCTGGAAATTTAAATAACTAAATATGTACTACTTAGTAATATTATGTAGCGTTATAACAGATTGTTAGCCTCACAATGATTGCAAGAACTGTGCGGTTGTATAATTCATAGGTATCGCAGTAAACTCCACTTCACACAAATTAATAATTTATATCAGTCGGTAACATGGTTCACAATAAGGGTCCACGTGCTCTTGAAACGCTGCGTTCTGAATAAATTATTAATTTGTGTGAGGTGGTGTTTACTGCAATACCTGTGATTTTGTTAACTTCCTTTAAACAACCAATTGAATTTAATTAAAGGGGATTATGAAACATGAATGAATTAATAAAACAATAAAAGGTGCTTCACTCGATTTATTTAATTTTAATGTAATCTTTACAGTAATCTTATATTTAGCTATATACTACTAATTTGATTCAACAATAATAGATGGCGTGCGTCTAAAGATAAAGTAAATGAAGGAATAAACATAAATAAATGTTTATTTTTTAGTAAAATGGAGGCTTTCGGAATTTATTTCTTAAAAATGATGTCTTCCAAATGTGTTCCGTTATTTTGCTGGCACTCCTTTAAATGTGAAGCAAGATTTTCGTGAACTGCGCGGTATACATACACTGCGATAGCCGCCATTTTTCTTCGAATGTACTTTTTAATTCATTCAGAGGGTGTGGAGTGGTGCTATATACCTTTGGTTTAAAGTAGCCCCATAGGAGAAAATACGTTAGACGTATGAGATGTTACTCTATCTTGTTGTGTGTTTAACTGTTCCAATTAAAACCATTAGAAACTTAGGCCAGGGTAAAAAAGTTGTTAGTCATCACATACCGCTCGTAAATTATGGCTATCATCTGCTATCTTCAAAAAAGTATGGGCCGATAATTCCTTGCGCCAACGTTGCAGTTCAAACAGTAACGTTTGGCGAGTGAAGTTGCCTCTGTTTCGGATTTGTTGTACTCTAATAGCCACAGTTCTATCTGTTTATATGGCTATTAAGGTGAAAATGCGCCTCATCTTCGAGGTTTTTGTAAAACTCCATAACGACTTGATAGCGACTAAATATCCAAGGTTAGGGCTAGCGATTGGCATACCCTACACGCCCTACTCAACGATTGGGTTCGCGCATTGAATAAAACAAATTGAAAAAAACTTTTGGGACATCCAGTATATTAGACTGTTATAATAAGAACTACGATAGAATGCTAAGATCCGTAATAGTAAGAATGAAAAAAAGCAGTAGTTTGGGAAATTAGTGCAGGCTTACTTCGTACATGGAACGAATTTCTGCTTGCGTAAGAGTTATACGAATTACGCAATATAAATATTTTTTAAAAATGTTTTTGTTAAAGAATAGCATCATTTATTTAAAATTATCTGATAAAATTGTGAGACACTCTATATATTCTATTAATGCTATGTTATTTATACATTATCGATTTATTCTAGCATGCAAGATGCGTTGAAACACACGATAGCGGAACACATCAAGGAACAAGTGAAGGTCGGTTTTAAATTGCATGCTTCCGCTTTAGAAGACAGCGTTGTAAACGCGGTCCGTTCAAGAGCCGTAACGCCTTCACCCCACGTTATCGATACACAAGTACGTTATCGTAATAATTTTCATAAATCCATCAATTTTGCATCAAGAGGTAGACGTTTATGAGTTTTAGTGTAACGTTGAAAAATTAGTCGATATAATGGTGATATTTTTTTTGGAAGTTGTTGCCTTTATTTTGTTTATATTATTCTATTTGTTTTATTTATTCTTAAATAATTATTATTTAAAAAATAGTTCCTTGTTTGTCAAAATTCTTTGTTAATTTTTTTATAAATTTTCCTTAGAATAAAATTTGTTTTTTCTGTTATATTTTTCTTTTTCGGCAAATCTGGTCTTTAACTAATTTTAAATGTTGGTTTATACCAATTGAAATAACATTTTTATAGAGAGTATAGCCCAATTGCGATTTTCTGAGAAGTCAGTCATGTAACATTTATAAATTATACACAAAATTCCGGTACTAAGCACATTGCAATAACGTGATTCATAATTAACTACTGAAATAAAGAAAAACAATACGCATGCGCAGGTCCATCTTCTGGCCTTCATTGGCGACTGATTACTTTGAAGCAGGAGGTATAGAATATTCAATTTAAACCTTATACATTTTTACATTCACTTCCATGAGAAATTAAGTAGGGGCAATTCTTGATTAAAGTTCTATGTAGTTGGAATTTGTATTTCAGCAATATTCGATTTATTAATTAGGAAGCTCAGCAAAACATTATTGTATACGTATACTGATCCATCTTTATACAGTAGAAAAAGATATATTTAACTGTAGCTAAACAGTGCTTTGTAGTTTCAAGGCTCTATAAAGCAAAGTTCTATAAACATCTAAATAAACACCAAACGTACCTTAATTCATATAGTTTAAACAAATCTACGTACTACGATTTTATTTTCCTTAGGTACAATTAGCCCAAATACAGGGTTTACTTGCGAAAGGTAGCATAGATGTCGCTTTCCAACAAGCACTATCTGCGTCAGCCTCAGCATCCGATTTGTCCCTTGTACTTTATGTTTGCGAGAAAGTTAATCCGGCCGACGTATTCAACCAGGGCACCTGTTTGCTTCAACAACACGTCCTGCTATCGCTTGTTCAACAATTAGGAGCCGATTTAAGTCATCAAACAGATATTAAATTAAGGTAAATTAACGTTTAAATAAGTAATTTTATATGAATTTCACCTAAATTCCGTTCCTTTTTGTTTAGATATTTAGAAGAAGCAATACTAAACCTAGATCCTAAGAATTCAGTTACTAGAGAACACCTCCCAGTTGTATTAAGGGAGCTTTCGAGACAATTGTCGCAATTCATTGCGAACAATCCTACCAACAAACACACCAAAAATATGCGAATGTTGCAGATGGCGATCCAATCCGTTTTGAAAACATAGGATCAGCTTTCAACGTAGTGAGCCAATTATCCATTATTTTATATTATATTGAACAAAAAGAGTCAATTTATTTTAATTTTATGATCGTTGTCTATCACTCAAACCTATTAACTTTTAAATTGTTGAATATCGTATTGTGTCATTTTACATTAACATCCTAAATAGAAAGTGCAAAGACTGTGACGTATTATAAGTTGGTAATAACTGATCTATATAACTTATAATTATATTACTAATATAAAATAAATTTGTACCGTTTATTTTTAAATGTTAAAAAAATAAAGAGTATTTAATTATTCATCATGTTTTATTTCTTAGGTAAAATGCGTTGCAAGTATGATATTGTTAGGTGAGTGATTATTTTGCGAGTTGCCACGTATTTTTTTTGTACAGTCCAGCAGTTTTAACCATCAGATTATAAGAAGCGCACTTGATCCTCGAAAAACCTTGATGTAAAACAGTTTTCAATTCTTCATATTGGCATGTATTGTTTACTACAAGGTTAAAACGGCTGGGTTGTAATAAAGATACAGCATTATTAATACATTAGCTTATTTGCAGACCTTAAGTACTAGGGAGTTGTTGCTGGCAACATAGGATCTCCATAACTAATGATGTAAGTATGTTTCTAGTCATTCTTGTTCAAGAGTATATATTTTAGATACTATTATGTATTTTGGCCATCTTTGTAAGTGGAATTGTAAGCATTAGAGAAATGTGTGAAGTAGGACATACTTCTGCGACAGCATCGCTACTTTGCTTTAGAAACCCTACATCATGAATGCATAAATGGGTGCAACAGAATTATGAAGTTCAGTGCATAACCATGTCGTATGCTATACTCTGGTTTTTAATTCCGGGGAGTAACATCGAAAGACGGGTTTACATAATGGAATTTTTCAAAACAACTTTTTGGCGGCAGTTTTAAAACTAGTTAGGAAGAGTTGAGTTTTGCACCCCCCTCAACGGGATCCCCTATCTATAACCGTTTAGGAGCTACGGCGCTTCAAAGTTTCGGAGTTAAGCATTTTTGGAAATTTCGAAACTTTAAACGCGATTTTCTCCTTAACGGTTAGAGATAGAGAGGCAAACTTTTTTTTATCGTAATCTACGCGAAAATACGCGTCTTTTGATATATCACTCGACCCCATTC